>JASDDO010000022.1:187811628-188345309 GCA_030015575.1 Agapanthus africanus
GGAAAAATACGGTTTTACAAGCTAACTACTTGGGTCCTCACCTAAGCAAGGAACTCCGTCGAGTATCATGGCTTGAAAATAATACGGATAAGAAGGGAAGGAAAATAAAACAAGCAAAGAAATATCAACAACTACTTAATAACAAGAAACAAAATTACACTTAGGAATTAAAATTACAATACAAGAATTAAAAGATACAATTTAAATAAAACCCCTCATCTTCATTGATTTTCCACTCAAAAGCTCTCACTACACTTTAATGGTGAATAAATGAAGAGGAAGAAAAAGATACAAACTAAACTACACTAATTCTAACTAAAAAGAAGCAATCCTTTACTTGGAACAAAACTGGGCTATTTATAGGAAGAGAGCTGAAACCCTAGGGCTAAATTCTGAGCCCAAATATAATGACCAAAATAACCCCAAAGTTTGGTCATATGATGACACGAAACTGCGGCGGAACCGCCGCAAAAACCAACATTTTGGCGATGGTTCCGCCGCGGTTTTGTGGAATTAGAGTCTCGTATTTTCTGGGATTTCTTGTGTTGCTATCTTATGTTGTTCTACATGTCCTAAATTTCAAATTGCTTCCAAAGTTTCTTCAGATTTGCAACAGTCCAAAATGGCTTCACTTTTAATTCATTTGACCTTATCTCCCTCGACCTCCGCGCACCCATTGAATCTTGTGTCGCCCCTCTCGTGCTCTGTGCTTGTCCGAGACACGAATGAAAACTGTTCTTTGTCTTGTCTTTTGAACTGGTAAGCGGCACTGGACGGATATGGATGACCGGAACCCGGGTTTTATCTGTCGGCAACAGATGTTCTGAATTTTGGCGTAACTGTGGAGATTTTGTATGATTTGTGTTATTTTAGACTAGGAACCTGTAACCTGTAAATATGTGGCAAACACGGATCAAAAGCACCTGCCTATAAACAAACGAGCAGAAGAATGGGCGGTATTAAAAACAATATTCTGGTGTGAACACCGGACAACCCCATATCTTAACTCGTTTAAGACATTGTCTCTTCCCATACCATATCTCATATGGAATGGTAGGCACTGATTTGGTTGGAACCCCATTCAATAGGTATGCAGCTTCTCAAGTGCATAACTCCAAAAGGAAACAGGCAACACAGCAGTACTCATCATAGAGCACGCCATATCTCATAGGGTGCGATACCTCTGCCCCGATACACAGTTGTGCTATGGTGTATACGAAGGAGTAAGCTGAGAGAGAATCCCATTCGCTGTTTAGAAACTCCAGGAACTCCATGCGCAATTATTCTCCTCCTCGATCACATCTGTTGGATATATGTATGCCTTAGAGGCCATTATTTGATAGTGTATGTACCGGTATGTGTGTGTATGTGTATTCAGGGGACATTCTTGCTCGACATGATAGTATGCTATCTTGTTGTACTTTATCTTGACATGTTCATTTGATCATGCTTTCACTCATTTGGTACATGTTGATAAAGCCCTTAGGATATTTGCTTGACTACTGAGATTATGATGTGGATCATACTAGTGGGACATATGTAGTTTATGAGCATATCCTTAAAATGTTCCTAGTCGTGGGTGTATCGAGACCGGGCATCGATATTATCAGAGTAGACTAGCGTATACGTTACTTGTCCCATATGATGGGCGATGGATGATCCCTTATCCATTGGTGTGGTGACACCAAAGACCATATGCGGGTGCTCAGTGAGACTAGGTACACTGAACGGACTCGCCGAGAACTCCTATGTGGTATTATATCTATCGTCGGATAGAAGTTCTCAAGTGACACTGGTACATGTTAGTCTGTAGACCCGAGATCATCATAGAGTCTTGTGTGTCCTCCCACTGTACTTTGATCTCCACCCTACCACGGCTCTACTGAGTCGTGCAAACAGGTGGATTTTGGGTACAGTACGGAGGCACATGGAGGCAATGAGCGATAGGAGAGGTTTCGTCTCTCCCGGTATTGGGGTTGATGTTGCGCTATGCACGATTGGCTATAACAGGAAGTCCCTGGCCAGGGCTGCTGAGATTTACTGATAAGTGTTATCAGTAGTTTCTCGATCTGTTATGAGCCATATACCGGCATGACTTATTGAGTTATTGGGTTCGACGATGCCATCCATAGACTCGATATGCCGCATATTTGACGAAGAGACCGGACTGTACGGTAAGTGTTGCCAGTTGGCTCGATGGGAGTTTTAGCAGGTTCGCTCGTGTTTCTTCTGATCGCTCAATACCTGGGAGCCGTTACGTAAAGCTTGTGCCACTGACGGTTTATGGGTATGTGATATGATCACTACCTACTACTAGCGTATTGACGAGTTTTAGAGTCCCACAAAGGGGTCTCCTAGCTCAGGCGAAAAGATATGGGGTGCATATGTCATATGCGCGGGAGCTCGATTAAATGCGTGTATTGGATACCGTATTTAATCGGGCGTTTACTATTGGACGGGTCGTATGTGATATGACCGGGTTATTAAATGAAGTGTTGATTTAATATGAAGTCCATTAGCTCATTTATTAAAACCTATTTCTTTATGATGCATGCATGAGTGTATGTATATGTTGATATGGATGCACACATGCAAGCATACATGTGTCATGGTTGATGATACATTGGTGGTGGCAATGAAAGACTTACATGGTAACAAATATATGTATATTTTGATAATTTGAGAAAAGCGAAATGGCAATTAAATCATGGTTGACTATTCAACTCTTCTTTCTTGTGTTGACAAAGTCAATACCATGGTTTCATTGCCCATGGTTTTAGCCCATGGTTTTGCTTAACCTCAAGTCATAAAATATCCAGATATTTTGTAACCATAGTGAAGCATGGCATACTCTTATTCTCTTGGGATTATATTTCATATTATCATTATCTTTACTTGAGTCAAGTTTTGCCTCCATCTCTTTCTTCCTCTCTCTCCTTAAAGCTCTCCAGGGTTTCAAAAGTGAGGGAAGAACTTAAAAAGAAAAGGTTTTTGAGTGAGATCAAAACCCACATCACCAATCTATACTAGTCTAGCCCATTAGTGTAGGTTGTTTGCTTCACCTCTTCATAGATCAAGTGAAGCTAGGAGCTTGTGCAAAGGGGCTTCGTGGTGGATCATCGTGGACTCGGAAGGACTCAAGTGAACCGGTTCAAACCCTACTTGATCCAAGGAGTCACAAAAAAGGAGGTCTACAAAGGTTGTATCACTTACCTCTTAGTGTTAGACACTTGTAGTATATGATACTAGTAGTTGTCACTTTATTTTTCTAGTTCGATTCATGGTTGGAATTGTTTAGCACCCCCTAAATTTTTGTTATAGCATGTGTGATGCAACCCATAACCTAAGATGGTGCTAGAGAGCCCCTACAGTGGTATCAGAGCCAAGATAGAAACTTAGACGATGTTAGTGAGCCATTTCTCCCAGCGCTTGAGTCAAGGTTTCAAACTTTGTCATACCTAGCGCTTAATCTTCCTTTCTCTCATGCTTCACACTAAGTCAATCGAAACTTCGGAATGGACTCAAATAGTTTCCTTTGGCAGTGTTAGGATAAGAAGGACGGTCTTCATCTAATTACGAAACCGAAACAATTCCGAATTAACAATTTTTGCAGCCCTGAAATTAAGCTCTCTGTCGATTTTAAACCGGGCTCGAAAAATTTTTTTAGCAACTGCAGAAGTTTACATATGATGTACTGAGAAACTGGAGAAAAACGAGGAAAATCCACCATAAAAAAACCGGCCACATGCCTCTTTTTCCCGAGCTGGCCGGCCTCTCCTTCAAAAATTCCTCGTTTTCCCCTGGTGCTCTGGTCTGTAGTTTTTGGGGTTTCACGTGTTGTTTGTTTAGCCCAAAATTTCTTGTGATGTTAATTTTGCTTAGGGGCTTATTCGGAGTATTTTGTAGTCGTAATTTTAACATTGTTTTGGTAACTTGGACGACGTTTAACAGTTCGAATGAATATCAATCACCCGCCCCCCATTACCCTCGCTGGAAATTTTCCAAGTGGTGGAATTTCCTAAGTTAAATATATTTGAATGTTCATGCAAGTAACCCTATGGACCCTCTAGAGGAACGTAACCCTAACTCGATTCTATGACCATAAAACCGCGGCCGAACCTTCGGTTTTGCCATAGTCCTGTGGCGCCATAGGTGAGACAAGGGTTGACCCTTCTACGGTTGGTCCATAGGCACTGTGGCGTGTTTTGGGTATTTTAGCTTCGCTCAAGTGTTGAGCTTTCGGGGTAATTTGTCGGTGTTTGTTGACTCGATCGAAACGTTTAACATTGTCTAGATATTTGTGAATGCGATACAATAATTGGAATCTACACTAATTAGTTTTGTGAAAAGTAATTAGTTGCGTGTAAATCTAATATTTTGGCCTCGGTAGAATCGGGAATCTTGTTGAATTACCCGACTTCTTTTAAAAAGGTGTTTTCATAGTTGAAACCTAAATATAAGATTTGCATTGTTAGGCATGAAATCCAGAATATGTGATATTCCGAATTTATGATGTCTAAAGGCAGTGTTGATTCCAATTGTTGTAGTTTTTCACTTTCTTTACTGCAACCGTAAGTGTAGTATGTGGTGTATCTCCAGTTTCGTTGCTATACATCAATGACAATTGGGGTACGCATACTTTCTTAAGTTGATGATATGTTATATTATGTGCAGCTGAGATATGATGTGTAGGATCGTCGTGAATGAATAGCCGGAGGTTTTATGTGAGATGAGAGTTTTTCTTTTCATTCATGTAAAATTAATTGTATGTAATATTCTTTTATTGGGGAACTTCCGGGTTGAGGATGATGTCACCATTGTTGTATATTATTTACTTTTCCGAATTAGGATAGACCCAAGGAGGGGAGCACAAGTGACCGGGTTCTAGGGTTCAGTGGGAGGCCATCTCGAGGAGTCGAGACCGGGTCAGCTAAACTCTAGAATTGGTAGGGTCACTTGCCGCTCTTGTAGGGGTCTAGGGGTGTGGGCTTGGCAATTCATCGCGACCGTCGAATCCGTATTTTCTATTGTTGGCTAAATACAAAATACGGACCTCCTAGTATATCCTGTATTTTCATATATATGCTTCCGCTGTTGATATTCTGTGATGTGATCCCTTTATATGCTGAGACGAATGATGTATTATATATATGATATATAATAAATGTTGCTTATGTTTTGCATCCGCGCTAGTCCCGCCCCTCTATGTCGTTAGTTAAGTAACCTAACGGTACATAACGGGATATTGTGGCGAATGCGGATGGTATAAGCGTACGTTCTATTTTCGTTTCTTTTCTGTAATAGCTTAAGGACTTAAATGATGGGACTGCATTAGTAAGATTAATGTAAACAAAAAGAAACCTAAAAAGATGTTGTAGAATCAGATTTGAAACCTACTCGGCTTTTTATGAAAAAGAAAGATTTCAAAATGCGGAGCTTAAGCCACACCTTTTTAAACCATTAGATTCTACAACGATATCAAGTTCGAAGCGTTAAAGGTTTTGTTAAACACTATACGCAACCCTCCGTCATTTTAGGAAGTAGAGTACTTAGTATTCGTGCTGCGTATTTTGACTATAGTTAAGGCGCAGTGTATGGCTGCTAATTGATGTCTTCCTACACCGCATATGATGCGATTAGTTAGGACATTCATATGATTATGTTGACTATAGTTAAGGGTCATATGGGTGGGTCTAGTTAATCACGAAATGACGGGAAGAACTTGACTAGTACTTATGATATGTTGACTATAATTAAGGTCATAAGTGCTAGGGGTAAAAACCATATCGGGAGTTTCAAGTGTTGAAATTTGCAATGAGATTGCATACCTTCTATGTGATAGTAGGATCCCGATCCCACTGTGAGCAATAGTTGCTCCCGGGAGAATTTTTCACTTTACAATTAGCTAACTCATTAGGTGTCTAGAAAGATGTCAACGGGGCTACGCCTCTAGGAAAATTAGGTTTATTTAAATTAGGTCCGTGCGAAAGCATGGGGAACCTCCCTCAGAAGTACTGGCACTGGCTTGGCTGAACGGTTAGCAAAGTTGTAGAATATAATTAATCCTTGCTATATTTTTCCTTTTAAGGTTTGAAGGAAAATTTGATAAAAGCAGTGGGAGACATCGATTAGATAAGATAAATAACCAATCTGATCTTTGCAAGAGCTTTCGCTGAGTGTATTCTTTTCTCTCTCCTAATAGCAGATAACCATGACTGGACTTAAGCTACTATTAGAGAAAAATAAGCTTACCGGGCCAAACTATAAAGACTGGTTAAGGAACATTAATATTTCTCTCACATATAATAAAGTATCATATGTCCTCACTGCCTCAGCCCCGCCCAAACTAGGCCCCGAATCTTCTGTAGGGGATGGGGAGATCCGTAAAATGTGGGATATTGACTGTGCTACTGCCAAATGCCTCGTGCTTGCATCGATGGACAATACACATCAAAAGCAGCACGAGGAGATGGATGTTCAATCCATCTTTCTCCATACAAAAGAGTTGTATGAGGAGCAAGAGGAGCAATCTCATATCATACGATACGAAGCATCTCGAAAGCTGTTTCAGATGCGGATGGCTCCTGGCACTTCAGTAGGTGATCACGTTTTGAAGGTGATAGCTCTTATTGAAGAGCTTGAGGGCCTTGGATGGACAATGGATAACGAGCAATATACGGATATTTTTCTACAGTCTCTTCCCTCTGCCTTTGCTCCATTCATAGTGAACTTCAACATGCACAACATAGAGAAGTTACTACCCAAGCTTCTCAATATGTTGTGAAATACGGAGAGCACGCTTAAGACGAAGTCTCCCTCTCTGCTTGTTGGACAATCTTCCTCTTCCGTCCCAAAAGCCAAGGCCAAGGGAAGGAACAAGAAGAAATCCACCAAGCCGAGAGGTGGAATCAAGAAGGCAAAGGGGAAAGACAAATCCAGAGCTGCGGAGTCGGGAGAAGGAGAATGTTTTTATGGCAAGAAGACGGGGCATTGGAAGCGAAACTGTACCGTGTATATTGCTGATCTCAACAAGAAGAAGCATGGTGATGCTTCTGCTTCAGGTGTGTTTGTGACTGAAACTGTTTTTCTATAAACTCTGCTTCCTGGGTAATGAATACCGGTTCGGGTTCTCATATCTGCAATTCTATGCAGGGCTTGAGAAATAGTAGAGTTTTGAAGACAGGTGATCACACTCTCTGAGTTGGAATGGTTCCAATGTTCATGCAGTTTCAGTGGGAGAGTATCACCTAGGGTTGCCATCGGGTTGTATATTGGTTTTGAACCCATGTTATTTTGTACCAAGCATGCTTTGTAATATAATATGCGTTTCTTTGTTAGACAATGAAGGATATCATTTTGTATTGCAGCATAATATTATGAACATTAAACTTAATCAAGAGTTGATTGGTTCCGGTATACTTAATAACGGGATATACGTCCTAAATCAACACACAGTTTTCAACATACAACACACAAATAAAAGAAAATTTTCAGATATAAATGAAGCTTTTCTTTGGCATTGTAGACTTGGTCATATTAATGTAACAAGACTAAACAAGTTTCATAAAGATGGAGATTTAAATCCTTTTGAGTATAAATCTTATGCGACTTGTCAGTCTTGTATCAAAAGGAAAATGACCAAAACTCCGTTTACTGGACACGGAGAAAGAGCTACAGAGCTCTTGGGCCTCATACATAGTGATGTATGTGGGCCAATGTCTACACATGCGAGAGGCGGTTTTTCTTACTTCATAACTTTTACTGATGATTTCTCGAGATTCGGTCATGTGTTTTTATGAAAGCATAAGTCTGAAGCTTTCGAGAAATTCAAGGAGTACAAACTTGAAATAAAAAAACAAACAGGATTGAGCATCAAGATACTTCGATCAGATCGAGGTGGAGAATATCTTAGTACAGAGTTTTTGAACTTCCTAAAAGAGAATGGGATTCTCTCTCAGCTCACTCCCCCTTACACACCACAGTACAACGGTGTGTCAGAGTGGCGGAATCGAACCCTATTAGATATGGTATGATCCATAATAAGTGATGCTGAGTTGCCCCTCTCTTTTTGGGGGCATACATTGGAGACTGCAGCTTTTCTGTTGAACAAAGTTCCAACCAAGACCGTGTCTACCACTCTATATGAGATATGGTATGGGAAGTGACCATCTCTTAAACAAGTTAAGATTTGGGGTTGTCCGGCTTTTGTTAAAAAGCAGAATCCAGACAAACTCGAGACACGATCGGTCAAGTGTATATTTGTGGGATATCCGAAACATTCGTTTGGGTATCTTTTCTACCACAAGGAGGAACAAAAGGTGTTTGTTTCTCAGTATGCCACATTTTTAGAAAATGATATTTTTCCAAATGATACCGATGGCAATGTGGTAGATCTAACAGAGGTTCTAGAGACACAAGTTACAAATGACGACTTGGTTGAACCTGAAGTTGCAATAGAACCTAATGAACCTCAGCTATTCCGTAGATCTGGTAGGACTTCTCACCCACCGGGGAGATACTACGGTTTTCTCGTAGATGGTGACGGAGAAGATTGCACCATGGATGATGATGACCCCACCAGTTTTGAGCAAGCTATCACGAGTGGTGACTCTGTGAAGTGGCTGGATGCCATGAGATCCGGAATGGAGTCTATGTACACCAACAAAGTATGGACTTTGGATGTTGTACCCTCTGGGGTAAAACCCGTAGGGTGCAAATGGATCTTTAAAAAAAAGATCGGTGTAGATGGGCAGGTGGAGACCTATAAGGCAATGCTTGTGGCGAAAGGATTTCGATAAAGACCAGGATTGGACTATGATGAAACCTTTTCTCCTGTAGCCATGCTTAAATCCATTCGGATCCTACTTGCTATTGCTGCTCACTACGACTATGAAATCTGGCAGATGGATGTTAAAACTGCTTTTGTAAATGGTGATTTAGAAGAATGCGTTTATATGGATCAGCCAGAGGGCTTCATTGATAGTGGGAGCAGCGAAAAAGCATGTAGGTTGCTTAAATCCATTTATGGATTAAAGCAGGCATCACGGAGTTGGAACATCTTTTTTGATGATGTTATCAAAGAGTTTGATTTCGTCAAAAATCCAAATGAACCTTGTGTTTATAAGAAGATTGTAGGGAGTACTGTCACATTCCTCGTATTGTACGTGGATGACATTCTTCTGATAGGAAACGATGTTCCTATACTACAATCGGTCAAACTGTTCTTATCACAAAGGTTCTCCATGAAGGACCTGGGTAATGTCTTGTACATATTGGGCATGAAGATCTATAGGGATAGATCTAAACGGTTGTTGGGATTGTCCCAAACCAGGTACATTAACACCATCCTAAAGAGGTTTAGTATGGAAGACTCCAAGCGGGGTGCCTTACCCGCTAGTCATGGAGTCACTCTCTCCAAGGACTTTTGCCCAAAGACTGATGAAGAGAGAGCTCGCATGAGCATTATTACCCTACGCTTATGCTGTAGGATCTATAATGTATGCGATGTTATATACACGCCCTGATGTAGCTTATGCACTAGGTGCAGTAAGCAGGTATCAATCCAACCCAGGGGAGAATCACTGGACAACAGTGAAGAACATTCTTAAGTACTTGCGAAGGACTAAAGAAATGTTCTTCACTGCTGTCCAGTAATTCTCCCCTGGTTGGATTGATGGTGTATGGTAACGGGGATCTTCAAATGGAGGCCTTTACCAATTTGAGCTTCCAGAGTGATAAGGATGACGGCAAATATAGCTCAGGGTTTGTGTTTACCCTCAATGGAGGGGTGGTATGTTGGAAGAGTTCCAAACAGGATACCGTTGCAGACTCCACGATGGAAGCTGGGTATATTGCTGCAAATGATGCTACCAAGGAAGCCATCTGGATGAGGAAGTTCATCTCGGAGCTAGGAGTAGTTCCGACCATTATTGATTCAATAACATTGTATTGTGATAATTATGGGGCTATGGCGTTGGCCAAAGAGCCCAGGTCCCATCAGCGATCCAGACACATCCTCGGGCGATATCATCTGATCCGGGATATAGTTGATCGCCGCAAGATCGAGATTCGGAGAGTAGATACAAAAGATAACACCGTAGATCCACTCACCAAGGCCTTTCCTCTGCCGCAGCATGAGCGACTTTTTGAGATGTTGGGTATGAGATACGCTAATAATTGGCCTTAGTGCAAGTGGGAGATTTTTCGATATATGTATGCCCTAGAGGCCATTATTTGATAGTGTATGTACCGGTACACACACACACACAAACACACACACACACACACACACACATATATATATATATTTATATTCAGGGGGCATTCTTGCTCGATATGATAGTATGCTATCTGGTTGTACTTTATCTTGACATGTTCATTTGATCATGCTTTCATTCATTTGGTACATGTTGATAAAGCCCTTAGGATATTTGCTTGACTACTGAGATTATGATGTGGATCTGTTAGTTATATGTATGCCCTAGAGGCCATTACTGTACATACGTTGTATATTGTAGTGGATGCTTGGACATATATAGGGATGAATTTCTTGCTCGACATGATAGTATGCTATCCGGTTGCCCTTTATCTTAACATGTACTCTGATTGTCTCTATGTTACAAGTTGAAAAGCGAAATGGCAATTAAATCATGGTTGCCTATTCAACTCTTCTTTCTTGTGTTGACAAAGTCAATACCATGGTTTCATTGTCCATGGTTTTAGCCCATGGTTTTTCTTAACCTCAAGTCACAAAATATCTAGATATTTTGTGACCATAGTTAAGCATGGCATACTCTCATTCACTTGGGATTATGTTTCATATTATCATTATCTTTACTTGAGTCAAGTTTAGCCTCCATCTCCTTCTTCCTCTCTCTCCTTCAAGCTCTCTAGGGTTTCAAAAGTGAGGGAAGAACTTAAAAAGAAAAGGTTTTTGAGTGAGATCCAAACCCGCATCATCAATCTATACTAGTCTAGCCCATTAGTGTATCTTATTTGCTTCACCTCTTCATAGATCAAGTGAAGCTAGGAGCTTGTGTAAAGGGACTTCATGGTGGATCATCGTGGACTCGGAAAGACTCAAGCGAACCGATTCAAACCCTACTTGATCTAAGGAGTCACAAAAGAGGAGGTCTACAAAGGTTGTATCACTTACCTCTTAGTGTTAGACACTTGTAGTATATGATACTAGTTGTTGTTACTCTATTTTTCTAGTTCGATTCATGGTAGGAATTGTTTAGCACCCCCTAAATTTTTGTTATAGCATGTATGATGCAACCTATAACCTAGGATGGTGCTAGAGAACCTCTACAACATCGTAGGACTTAATACTTCTACCCGTATGGTTCTCAACTTCAAACTTATATTCCTTGAATTTCGCAAAAGATTTAGACTCGCGTTTTAACAGGAACACATGTCTGAATTTTGAGAGATCGTCGATGAATATAATGAAGTACAAAGAACCAACCCTGGCATTTGTAGACATAGGACTGTATAAATCATTATGTATGCATCCCAAGAGTTCAGTAACTCTTTCTCTGTTTCCAGTAAACGGGGTATTGGTTATTTCACCTTTGAGACAGGACTGACAAGTATCATAAGATGAAAATTCAAACAGATTCTCATATTCATCTTTATGTAACTTAACTAGTCGTGTCGCATTGATATGACCTAGTATACAATGCCACAAGAAGGATACGTTCATTTCTGAACTACTCTTCTTGTGTGTGTTCTACATACTTTGAATTGTGGCTTGATTTAGAATGTATATGCCATTACATAACGTGCCTGATCTAATCAACTCTTGATTCAGGAAAATGTTCACAACATTATCCTCCAATACAGAATTATATTTTTCTTTAACTTAATAAAGAATCTGATGCAATGTTGTATATCAGGTTCGGTATGTAATAACATTCATTCAGAATCAATGTATTTACCATTTGGTAATACAATGTGATATTTGCCAACTGATTTAGCTGCAACATGTAAGTCGATGTAGTACACCCCAGTACTTGTGGGGAGGCGGATTTTACAAAAAACTATCAAGTTTAAACAACGAACATCGACTAACCGCATGAATCGAAGCTAAACCCTAAAAACCGTATTCTTATGAGTTTCTTTACATAAGTGATTAGGGATTATACCTAATGAACCGGTCCTTCTTCTTTATGTCCTCCTTGGTTCTCCTCGGCCTTCTCTAGGTAGTAGACGATCCACCCGAGAGCGAAACTCCAAGCTAAACCTCTAACTTGAGGTAACTAATCAACTTTGATTGCTAATCAAAGATGAGAGGATGATATAGAGTGTGGGTTATGGATTGTTTAGTCTAACTAAACCTTTGATCTCAACACATGAGGATTAAGGATTAGTATCTTGAAGATGAGAGCTTGAGGAGAGAGAATGTGTAATATGATAATGAGAGAAGAGAGAGAGTGTATCATAATATTATGAAGCATTCTTTTTATCAAATAATGAATAAAGGAAATGAATAAGCATGCTTCACAAAATATCTTGTGATGATTCATTAACATGAGTCATTAAGCAATAAATGAGCATTAATGAAGTGAATGAATCACCACTATGACTCACTCTCTTTCCAAAACAAACCTCCTTAGTCACATCTTCTAGAAGCTTCTCGAGTAATTACGAGAACGCCCCTCCGATCCGTAAAAATACGGAAAAACTTTAGACTGTAAAAATCCAATAACCGGATACCAGTAACTGGCTTAAACCAAAGCCGACTGGTAAAATCTGTCCGAAAGTCGTACGCGCGTAAACGCACGTATGCGTCCGAACCCTTTGTCGCAAAACCATGCAACCTCTATATCGTTTTGCCTGGAGTAGGAAACTCTCTGTGTGGGACTCTAGAGACTCGACTACTACGCTGGCAGTGGGTTTAACCACAGACCGCAAGCGGCACTAGCTGTACGTAACGGTCCCCAGGTAGTTGTCGATAAGAAGGCCGATGAGTAAACCCATCCGAACTCCTACTGAGTCTGATGTGACAATCTCCATACAGTCCGGTCCGTTCGTCCTTGACTATCGCATATCGGGCCTAGGGGGGCGGCAAGCGTCAGTCCCCTAATAGCGGTATAAGTCGTGTCGGAGTGAAGCCCATTACACCCTGAGAAACTGCTGGAACCTACCAGCAAATCTCGCTTGCCCTGGCCAGGGACTTTGCGTAATGGCTCTCTGACACAGCACGATATCTACTCCCAATACCGGGAGGGACGAATCCTGTCTAACCGCCACTGCCTCCAAGTGCTCGGGACTGCACCCAACTGCTACCTGTTTGCACGACTCCTTTGAGCCGTGGTAGGGTAGCAATCTAAGAACAGTGGGACACACTCGAGGCGAAGTAGCAGTGTCAAGTCTGCGGACTACGCTGTACTCATGTCACCTGGGAACTGTTCACTGACGACTGGTATCAAACCAACCAACAGTTCCCTGTGAGTCCTGTCCGGTGTACCCGTAACCTAACGAGCACCTGTATACTATCTCCAGTACGACGTACTGACGGCTGTGGGACAGACCATCTCCCCAACTGGGATGAGAAGCGTACACACTAGTCTACTCCGGAGTATCGATGCTCTGTCTCGATAATCCAACGACCAGGGACCTGAATAAGGATGTGCTTGTGGACTACCCAGCCCCCACTAGTGTGACTGCCATCACAACGCTGGTAGCCAAGCAAGATCCTAAGAGCTCTATCAATACGTATACTCACATATTAAGATAGAAAAACCAAGTAGCATACTACCATGTTTGGCAAGACTGTTATATACATGTGAATATCCCAAGCTTCCATTAAGTAATATACAAGCTAGTATGATACAGTAATGGCCTTCTAGGGCATAAACACTAACAATCTCCCACTTGCACTAGGGCCATGTACTGGCATATCGCAGACCAATGATCTCGAGTAGCCTCTCGAACTGAATCTGAGGAAGGGCCTTCGTGAATGGATCAGCAATGTTCTCTTCTGAAGCAACTCTCCGAACCTCGATCTCCTGACGATCAATGATCTCCCTGATCAGGTGATACCGCCTCAAGATGTGTCTGGACTTCTGATGGGACCTTGGTTCCTTCGCTAAAGCTATAGCTCCGTTGTTGTCGCAATACAGAGGTATTGGATCAACTATGGTAGGAACCACCTGAAGTTCTGTTAGGAACTTCTTCATCCAGACTGCTTCTTTTGCGGCATCGCAAGCAGCTATATACTCCGCTTCCATCGTCGAGTCAGCAACGGTGTCCTGCTTGGAGCTCTTCCAGCACACCGCCCCTCCATTGAGGGTAAAGACATAACCCGACATGGACTTGGAATCGTCCTTATCACTCTGGAAGCCGGAATCAGCAAAGGCCTCCAACCTGAGGTCTTTTCCGCCGTAAACCAAGAACATCTCCTTAGTCCTCCTCAGGTACTTGAGAATGTTCTTTACTGCTATCCAGTGCTTCTCCCCTGGGTCTGACTGATACCGGCTTACCACGCTTAGTGCATAAGCTACATCTGGTCTGGTACACAACATCGCATACATTATAGAGCCTACCGCAGAAGCGTAGGGTATAATAGACATGCGTTCCCTTTCCAAATCAGTCTTGGGAGACATCTCTTTGGAGAGGGTGATTCCGTGACAAGCCGGTAGATTACCGCGCTTAGAATCTTCCATACTGAATCTTTTCAGTACAGTGTCGATATACCTGGACTGCGAAAGTCCCAACATCCTCTTGGATCTATCACGATAGATCCGGATCCCCAGAATGTAAGAGGCATCACCCAGGTCTTTCATGGAGAACCTGTGTGACAAGAATCCTTTGACAGATTGTAGCATAGGAATGTCATTTCCTATCAATAGAATGTCATCCACGTACAAGACGAGGAATACGACACTTCTGGCCACAACTTTACTATATATGCACGGTTCATCTGGATTTTTGATAAAGTCATATTCTTTGACTGTCTCATCAAAACAGATGTTCCAACTCCGCGATGCCTGCTTTAGTCCATAAATAGACTTAAGCAGCTTGCATACTTTCCCGCTGCTCCCACTCTGATTGAAACCCTCTGGCTGATCCATATAGACGCTCTCTTCTAAATTTCCATTCAGAAAAGCCGTCTTTACGTCCATCTGCCAGATTTCATAATCATGGAAGGCAGCAATAGCAAGAAGGACCCGAATGGATTTGAGCATAGCCACTGGAGAAAAAGTTTCGTCATAGTCCAAACCAGGTCTTTGACGAAAACCCTTTGCAACAAGTCTAGCCTTATAGGTTTCCACCTGTCCATCTACACCAATCTTTTTCTTGAAGATCCATTTGCATCCTATGGGTTTTACCCCATCTGGAGCAAAGTCCAAAGTCCATACTTTGTTGGTGTACATGGACTCCATTTCGGTCCGCATTGCATCTAGCCATCGTACCGAGTCGCCGCTCTGGATGGCCTGCCTGAAGTCAGTAGGTTCATCATCATCTATGATGCAATCCTCTCTATCCCCATCTATGAGAAAACCGTAATATCTCTCAGGCGGACGAGACGGCCTACTACTCCTGCGGAGGGGTGCGGGAATGTTCTGTTCTTCTTGAACCTCTGGTTCTACCAAACTTTCAGTAGCAGTTTGTGGTTCTGGAATTTCTTCCAGTTCTATTTCGCTCCCACTCTTCTGATTTTCTAAAAATTCAGTTTCTAAGAAGTGGGCATGACGAGAAACAAAAACCTTTTGTTCCTCTGCGTAATAGAAATAATATCCCTTGGAGTTCTTTGGATATCCCACAAGCTTACACAGTACTGAGCGTGCCTCGAGCTTGTCCACATGCTGCTTTTTTACAAAAGCTGGACACCCCCATGTCCTAAAATGTTTTAGACAGGGTTTCTTCCCACTCCACATCTGATATGGTGTGGTAGGCACAGTCTTGGTTGGAACCTGGTTCAAAAGATATGCTGCTGATTCTAGCGCATAACCCCAGAAAGATCGCGGTAACTCAGCATTACTCATCATGGATCGTACCATATCCAATAGGGTTCGATTCCGTCTCTCCGATACACCGTTGTGCTGTGGAGTGTATGGAGGAGTAAGCTGAGAGAGAATTCCTTTCTCTTTTAGGTAACCTAGGAACTCGGCACTTAAGTATTCTCCACCTCGATCAGATCTCAGTGTCTTAATACTTTTGCCTGTTTGGTTTTCCGCTTCACTCTTGAATTCCAGGAATTTCTCAAAGGCTTCTGATTTATGCTTCATTAAGAAAACATATCCATACCTAGAGAAATCATCTGTAAAAGTAATGAAGTAGGAATAACCACCTCTCGCATGTGTAGACATTGGACCACATACATCACTGTGTATGAGTCCTAAGAGCTCGCTCGCTCTTACTCCTTGTCCAGTGAATGGAGTCTTTGTCATCTTTCCTTTGAGACAAGATTGACAAGTGTCATAAGTTTGATATTCGAACGTGTCCAAATATCCTTCTCTATGCAACTTAGTCAACCTTCTCTCATTGATGTGACCCAGTCTACAATGCCATAAGAAAGCTTTATTTAAATCTGGAGACTTTCTTTTTAGTGTGTTCTGGACATTGAAAATTTGGAGTTGGTTTAACACATATATGCCGTTATTTAGAGTACCGGACCCAATCAAACCATGATTAAGGTGGATGTTGACAACATCTCTTACAAACGTGAAATCATAACCTTTATTTGATAACAAGAAAACTGATATGATATTACACGTTAAGCTGGGTACAAAATAACAGTTATGTAAAACCAAAATGTGTCCACTTGTCAATCCTAGGTGATAATCCCCGACGGACGCAGCTCCCACGCTAGCTCCGTTAGCAACCCTGAGGATCATATCACCTTCCTCCAGCACTCTACGGTTTCTCAGTGCCTGCAATGAATTGCAAATATGAGATCCTGACCCGGTATCCAATACCCAGGAAGTAGAGTTGATCGACAGACAATTCTCAATTACAAACACACCTGAAGTCGAAGCCACAGCTTGCTTCGGTTCCTGGTTCTTGGCGTTCCACGCCTTGCAATCCTTCTTCCAGTGCCCTTTCCTGTGACAATGGAAGCACTCATCCAGGCCAACTACTGGTGCTGCAATCTTTTTCTTTCCCTTCTTTCCCACCTTACTAACACCTCCTCTAGGTCTGGGTGCGGCCTTCTTCTTCCTTCCTTTGGCCCTAGCCTTGGACCCGGAAGAAGATGAACCGCCAACAAACATAGCGGGTGTTTCCCTTGCCTTCTGCAAGGTGCCCTCTGCACTCCTTAACATGTTCAGGAGTTCCGCAAGTTCAACTTCTTTTCCTTGAAGATTGAAGTTGAGGATAAACTGGGCGTAGGTGGGAGGAAGGGACTGGAGAACAAGGTCTGTATAGAGCTCATTATCCAAAGTCGTCCCAAGGTCTGCGAGCTCTTCTATATAGCCAATCATCTGTAGGACATGTTCACCTACCGATGACCCGACAGCCAACCTCGCTCGAAACAATTTCTTTGAGGTCTCGTATCTTGCTATACGAGATTGCTCTCCATAAAGTTCCTTTGTATGGAGAAATATGCCATCTAAGGACATATCCTCGTGCCTCCTCTGATGTTCATTATTCATCGAGGCAAGCACGATGCACTTGGCTCTCGCGCAATCTAAATCCCAGGTTTTGCGGATTTCCTTATCCGCATTGCTGGATTTGGGACCAGGGACAGCAGGTGCCGTAGCGGTGAGGACGTACCCCAGTTTGTCATAGGTCAAAGCCATCTTGACATTCCGCAGCCAATCTTTATAGTTTGGCCCCGTCAGTATATTTTTCTCTAAAAGTAACTTAAGTCCAGTCATTTTCAGGGTCGCTGCAATTAGGAGAGAGAGAAGAAAACTCTTTAGCATGATGCTCTTGCAAGTTTAGAGTGGTTTTTAGTTTATCTAAACTGGATGGCTCCCACTGTTTCTCGAATCCTTCCTCAAACCATAAAAGAAGAATTAGCCAAGACTATTCTCACCGTACAATTCTTGCTTAACCGTTCAGCCAGGCCGGTGTCGATACTTCGAGGGAGGTTTTCCAACGCTTTCGCGAAGTTCCTTAATTAAATAACCTCTTTTCTCTGGGGGCGTAACCCCGCTGACACTTTTCTGGACACCTACTAGGTTTATAGCATTGATCGTTAAGCGACGAATATCCTGATAAGTAGCATATACTCACAGTAGGATCGGGATCCAAATATCATCGTCTGATAATGTTGTAGGAATGCTACCAACATTCATCAAACTCAAAATGGTATGCATCTCTTTGCAAATTTCAGTTTCTTTAGAAATTCCCGATATAAGTTTTTGCCCCATGCTCTTATGACCTTGACTAAGGGCCAACAAATCATAAGTCACATGTCAAGTTCTGCCCATCATTATCCTGTTGATTTGAACCCATCCGTATACTCTTGACTAAGGGCCAACAAAGTAATACGACTGTCCCAAACCAACTCATCTATCTATGCAACAAATGAATACCCCAGCAGCTACCAATCACTATGTCTTGACTAAGGGCCAAACAAACATAGCTTGAATACTACTGACCATTCATAAGAAATGACGGAGGGCTACGACTGGTTTTGGCGAAACCGTGAACGTAGTGAACTTGATATAACCGAAGGAACCTGATAGCTTTTAAAAGGAGTGGTTAAATCTCCGCATTTAAAAATATCTGTTTTAAAAATAACCGAGTGGTTTCTTTTAAATTGTTCCAACGATGTAAACTTTGGTTTGTTTTACTTTGCATTACAGATAATGCGTCCCATCATTAACCTATCATTGCAGAAAACAACGAAAATATAACGTCCTCTTATGCCATCCGCATTCGCCACGGGGTCCCGTCATCACCCGTTAGGTTACTTAACTAACGACAGAGCGGGGGCTGGGCTAGCGCGGGTGTAAAACATAAGTGACGTCTAAATAGCTATAATAAATATAGATATTTTACATTCGTCTGACGCAATGATATTCATTCCAGAACACAGATAAACAATATTGGATTTGCAAGCAATCTGTATTTCTTTTGAGCCTGCAAGAAAAGACAGATTACACAGTTGTGATGAATAGCCGTTTACCCCACCCTCGACCCCTACGGGTACGGCAAACTACCCACCCGGCAGTCTGTGTACCCCACCTTGGGTCAGTCCTAGGAGCAAAAACAGTAAAATGAAATAATACAACGGTGGCTACGACCGCAACCTGGAAGTGCCCCGCAAAAATAATATTACAACAAATTACATTTACAACAAATGAATTAAACCATAACCCTTTGCTAACCCCGGCTATACACCACAACAGTCCAATACAGTTTATATGCACAAACAGATATAATCATTTCAGAAATGTGCAACCCCCTGCCAACCGACATACTAGCAGTTGGGGAAGGTTTACGAACACATCAAACAATCACAGATATAATCCAATACGCAAATACTGTATTTTTCGATCGAATAAACAACTTCAAAATTGCTCCAAAATCTGCTCTGTTAAACAGTAACCTGAGCAATAATTAAATATTCCAGAAAACCCTAAATGTCACAGGGGACCCACACAAGAAAGACGAGTCCATGACTCGACCAAAGCGCCGCGGATGCGCGGCAGATCCCACCGATCCGCCGCGCTTCCGCGGCCGAGTTGCCGAGTCATGGGCTCGAATTTCTTGGGTGTTCTCCTGGACTCCTTTGTAGCTCTCTGAACACTCCAAAAAAATTTTAGGACTTGATTTTAAGTTCGACAGAAACTATACAGAATTAGGGTTTTCCGGGTTCGTTTTTTCGTTCGAAATTCGTACAAATTTGCGATTAAGTTATTTAGTGTTTAGCGAGGCTCTGATACCACTGTAAGTCGATGTAGTACACCCCAGTACTTGTGGGGAGGCGGATTTTACAAAAAACTATCAAGTTTAAACAACGAACATCGACTAACCGCATGAATCGAAGCTAAACCCTAAAAACCGTATTCTTATGAGTTTCTTTACATAAGTGATTAGGGATTATACCTAATGAACCGGTCCTTCTTCTTTATGTCCTCCTTGGTTCTCCTCGGCCTTCTCTAGGTAGTAGACGATCCACCCGAGAGCGAAACTCCAAGCTAAACCTCTAACTTGAGGTAACTAATCAACTTTGATTGCTAATCAAAGATGAGAGGATGATATAGAGTGTGGGTTATGGATTGTTTAGTCTAACTAAACCTTTGATCTCAACACATGAGGATTAAGGATTAGTATCTTGAAGATGAGAGCTTGAGGAGAGAGAATGTGTAATATGATAATGAGAGAAGAGAGAGAGTGTATCATAATATTATGAAGCATTCTTTTTATCAAATAATGAATAAAGGAAATGAATAAGCATGCTTCACAAAATATCTTGTGATGATTCATTAACATGAGTCATTAAGCAATAAATGAGCATTAATGAAGTGAATGAATCACCACTATGACTCACTCTCTTTCCAAAACAAACCTCCTTAGTCACATCTTCTAGAAGCTTCTCGAGTAATTACGAGAACGCCCCTCCGATCCGTAAAAATACGGAAAAACTTTAGACTGTAAAAATCCAATAACCGGATACCAGTAACTGGCTTAAACCAAAGCCGACTGGTAAAATCTGTCCGAAAGTCGTACGCGCGTAAACGCACGTATGCGTCCGAACCCTTTGTCGCAAAACCATGCAACCTCTATATCGTTTTGCCTGGAGTAGGAAACTCTCTGTGTGGGACTCTAGAGACTCGACTACTACGCTGGCAGTGGGTTTAACCACAGACCGCAAGCGGCACTAGCTGTACGTAACGGTCCCCAGGTAGTTGTCGATAAGAAGGCCGATGAGTAAACCCATCCGAACTCCTACTGAGTCTGATGTGACAATCTCCATACAGTCCGGTCCGTTCGTCCTTGACTATCGCATATCGGGCCTAGGGGGGCGGCAAGCGTCAGTCCCCTAATAGCGGTATAAGTCGTGTCGGAGTGAAGCCCATTACACCCTGAGAAACTGCTGGAACCTACCAGCAAATCTCGCTTGCCCTGGCCAGGGACTTTGCGTAATGGCTCTCTGACACAGCACGATATCTACTCCCAATACCGGGAGGGACGAATCCTGTCTAACCGCCACTGCCTCCAAGTGCTCGGGACTGCACCCAACTGCTACCTGTTTGCACGACTCCTTTGAGCCGTGGTAGGGTAGCAATCTAAGAACAGTGGGACACACTCGAGGCGAAGTAGCAGTGTCAAGTCTGCGGACTACGCTGTACTCATGTCACCTGGGAACTGTTCACTGACGACTGGTATCAAACCAACCAACAGTTCCCTGTGAGTCCTGTCCGGTGTACCCGTAACCTAACGAGCACCTGTATACTATCTCCAGTACGACGTACTGACGGCTGTGGGACAGACCATCTCCCCAACTGGGATGAGAAGCGTACACACTAGTCTACTCCGGAGTATCGATGCTCTGTCTCGATAATCCAACGACCAGGGACCTGAATAAGGATGTGCTTGTGGACTACCCAGCCCCCACTAGTGTGACTGCCATCACAACGCTGGTAGCCAAGCAAGATCCTAAGAGCTCTATCAATACGTATACTCACATATTAAGATAGAAAAACCAAGTAGCATACTACCATGTTTGGCAAGACTGTTATATACATGTGAATATCCCAAGCTTCCATTAAGTAATATACAAGCTAGTATGATACAGTAATGGCCTTCTAGGGCATAAACACTAACACAACAATTGCACCATTCTCTAAGACTTAGAGACATATCACCCAATCTCAGTTCTCTATCTCTCTATAGCCCATGTAACTCTTACATATGTAGGATCCTAATCCGGTATCTCATACCCAGGACGTAGAGGATACTGAGAAACAGTCCTTGGTAATGAACACACCCGAAGAATATGTATCAACATGCTTATTCCTCGATTGGGTCGCCTGGAAATCCGGATATTCCCCTATTTCCTGCTAATACTTATAACAATTATAAGATAGAGTGGAACCAACGTTCCCCAGCGCAGTATAATAAGCAGGGTCGGTCAATGCATCCATATTATTATCTTGATTAAAGCGTGACATGGTCGCTACCAGGAGAGAGAGAGAGAGAAGAAAGCACTCTGCGTGCGCTCTTGTATGATCAGATTGGTTATTATTTTATCTAATCAGGATGGCTCCCACTGTTTTTATCATATCTTCTTTCAAATCCTAAAAGGTAAGACTAGCCGGGATTAATTACACCCTACAAGTTCGCCAATCTTTCGGCCAGGCCAGTGTCGGTACTTTGAGGGAGGTTCCCCGTGCTTTCGCACGGACCTAATTAAAATAAACCTCGTTTTCCCGGGGGCGTAACCCCGTTAACACCTTTCTAGACACCTACTTTATCGGTTAATTGTAATGTGTAAAACTCTCCCAGGAGTAACTCTTCCTCGCAGTGGGTATCGGGATCCAACTATCTCATAGAAGATATGCAATCTCATTGCAAATTTCAACACTTGAAATTCCCGATAATATTTTGCCCCTAGCAACTTATGACCTTGGATATGGTCAATAAATCATAAGTGCTAGCCAAGTTCAATCCGTCATTTCATGATTGAATTAAACACACCCATACGACCCTTAGCCAAGGTCAACAAAGTCGTACGACTACCCTAACTCAATCGCATCATATGCTGGAGATAAGCACTAATTAGCTACCGCACACTACGCCTTGGCTAAGGTCAACAAACGCAGCTCGAATACTAAAAATTACTTATCTGAAATGACGAAGGGCAACGACAGGTTTTTAAGAAAACCTTTTGCGTAATGAACTTGATATCGTTGTAGAATCGAGTGATTTTGAAAAGGAGTGTTTTTTAGGCTTTTACTAGTTTTGCTAAAGAAGTCACTCCCGGTGAAGGGATCTCGGCTCTTTCCTCATCGAATAAGGTGCAGGATATTTCACAAATACCACTATGCAAAACATGAACTAAAAAAGCAATCAAAAGACAAACCGAGTATGTTGTAGTATCTGCTAGTTTCGCTAAAGAGGTCACTCCCGGTGAAGAGATCTCGGCTCTTTCCTTATCGAATAAGGTGCTGGATATTCTACAAGGAATACCGCTATGCAAAGCAAGAACTAGAGCTACCAGTTTTTAAAACAAGATTCTGCAACATCTTTAAGTTTCTTTTTCTTTCATTAATCTCATTAATGAGGTCCCATCATATATGCTTCCTAAGCATTACAGAAGAAACGAAAGCAGCAATAGTTATTATATATCATATATATAATAATAATATAAGCATTCGTCTCAGAATATCAAGTGATTGTAAGTCGACGTTGTACACCCCACTACTTGCGGGGAGGCGGAAATATGAAAAACAATCTTTTTGTTTAAAACAACATCGACTAACCGAAAGGATCTTTGCTAAACTATAACTAACACTAACATAGGAGTTGTTAACTACTATGAAAAGAGATTATACCTAATAAACCTAGTCCTTCGTCTTCTCATTATCCACTTCCTCGTCGGCCTCCACTATGTAATAGACGATCCACCCGAGAGCTTCTACTCCAAGCTTTGCCTCTAATCTTGAGGTAACTAGATTTCTTTAGTTGCTAATCAAAGACACCTAGATGATATAGAGTATGGTTATGGATTAAATAGTCTAGCTAATCCTTGATCTCAACACATGAGAGGGTAGGATTAGGGTTTGAAGAGAGAGAGCTTGAGGAGAGAGAAGGTGAGCAAGATTATGATATGAAAATGTTTCTCACTTCTAATATATCATGAAGCATAAAAAAATCAAATAAATAAATCTAAATGATTTATCATCATGCTTCATTTAATATATGCAATGAATCATCAAGTGAGTCATTAAGCAATAAATGCTTCATTAACTCACTTGAATGATTCATCTAATGAGTCACAAATGCATTTAATGTAAATGCCACCTAAACCCTCAAGTCACCATACTTCTAGAAGCTTCCCGGCAAATTATGAGAATGCCCCTCCTATCCGTGAAAACACGGAAAAACTTTAGACTGTATAAATCCAATAATCCGATACTAGAATCTGGCTTAAACCAAAGCCGGCTAGTAAAAACTGTCCGAACATCGTACGTGCGTTTAAAAACGTATGTGTCTGAACCCTTGTCGTAAAAACATACGACTTCTATATCGTTTCTCCTAGAGCAGGGAAACTCTCTGTGTGGGACTCTAAAGACTCGACTACTACGCTGGCAGTGGGTTTACCACAGACCGCAAGCAGCACTAGCTGTACGTAACGGTCCCCAGGTAGATGTCGATAAGAAGGTCGATGAGGAAACCCATCCGAACTCCTACTGAGCCTGATGTGACAATCTCCGTACTGTCCGGTCTGTTCGTCTAGGACTATCGCACATCGGGCCTAGGGGGCGGAAAGCGTCGGTCCCCTAAAAGCGGTATAAGTCGTGTCGGAGCGAAGCCCATTACACCTTGAGAAACTACTGGAAAACCTACCAGTAAATCTCGCTTGCCCTGGCCAGGGACTTTGCGTAATGGCTCTCTGACACAGAGCGATATCAACTCCCAATACCGGGAGAGACGAATCCTTTCTAACCGCTACTGCCTCCAAGTGCTCGGGACTGCACCCAACTGCTACCTGTTTGTACGACTCCTTTGAGCTGGTAGGGTAGCAATCTAAGAACAGTGGGACACACTCGAGACGAAGTAGCAGTGTCAAGTCTGCGGACTATGCAGTACTCATGTCACCTGGGAACTGTTAACTGACGACGGGTATAATACCAACCAACAGTTCCCTGCGAGTCCTGTCCGGTGTACCCGTAACCCAACGAGCACCTGTATACTATCTCCAGTATGACGTACTGATGGCTGTGGGACAGACCATCTCCCCAACTGGGATAAGAAGCGTACACACTAGTCTACTCCGGAGTATCGATGCCCTGTCTCGATAATCCTACGACTAGGGACCTAAAAAAGGATGTGCTTGTAGACTACCTAGCCCCTACTAGTGTGACTGCCATCACAACGCTGGTAGTCAAGCAAGATCCTAAGGGCTCTATCAATACGTACACACATATTAAGATAGATAAAACCAAGTAGCATAATACCATGTTTAGCAAGACTGTTATATAACTGTGAATATCCCAAGCTTCCATTAAGTAATATACAAGCTAGTATGATACAATAATGGCCCCTACGGCATATACACTAACAGTGATCACATCACAGAACATCAGCAGCAGCAGAACACATATGAAATATTGCATATACTAGGAATTTCATGTTTTAAATTAAGCCGGTAAAAAACACGGATTCCACGGTCGTGATGAATAGCCAAACCCGCATCCCTAGACCCATACGAGAGCGACAAGCAACCCTACCAATTCTAGAGTTAGGAGACCCGGTTTCGACTTCTCGAGATTTTCACGACCCGAAATTGGCACGTGACGGCCCTAATACTACGCAACGTCTACAGGCGTAACGCAGTAAAAGAAAGACAAAACCCAAAAATCTAAACCATTAAAATACCAGAAAAGATAAGAAACATTGTTTAAAAGTCTTTGAAATCACAACCCAAATTCTTTAAAAGTCTAACTTTATTTCCCTTAAAATTTTGGCAGCACCTCCTTTGTAAAAGCTAGCCCCAAAAATGGGTACAACATAAATATAAAGTAAAGCATCCCAAACGGGAGCAAATCCACGCCCAAAGGCGGAAAACAACCACCACAACAAATATACAACGCCGTAGCGAAGAAATAGAAGACGATATAAAGGAAACAGTATAAAAGACAACAAATCCAACATAATATACAACATCGTCCTCACCAAGTCTCTAAGTCAATATGAAAATAGTAGATGGAGAGTACAGGGATACAACGAATATACAATACAACGAATAACCACAAAACCCACCTAAGCAAACTGCACACTGTGAGCTGATGCGGTATCCGTAGCAAAAGATGATAGATGAATAGCCAGCCTCGACTACTCTGGGGAACACTCTGTAACACCTGTGGCACAACGGGGGTGAGTTGCCAACTCGTGAATAGTAAATAACATATGCAGGTAATCGTAAGAATGTACGTACAGCATGAATCTAATATATGACAATTGCAGTAATAACAGGTCATGAGTACGAAATAATGGAAAGTACACTAACAATTACCACCAATATATAAAGCAATAATGATATGACAACAGTATGCAATAATCATGCACTGGGGATATGAGAAAGTAAATGTGCAACACTCATGAAAGGTACACTCATAGGTACTCCTAATACATGGAACAGTGCACAAGTATATAAAGATGAGGTATGGAGTGAAATATGTCATTTCCACGGAATCCTGATATCGTGGTAGGATCACAATCCAGCAAGACAAATCAAAATCCCAATTCCTCAAATCAGCCCCCAAATTGAATATCATATCTTTTAAGTGTCACATCGCCTCAACTGCATAATATCAAGAATATCTCGCATATGTATCGAATGTACAACATCAAGTAGATCTCACATATCTAGTATGTACAATATCAGGTATATCTCACATATATCAAATGTACAACATCAAGTGGATCTCACATATCTCGTATGTACAATATCAGTATATCTCACATATATCAAATGTACAACAGCAAGTGGATCTCAATATCTCGTATGTACAATATCAGTATCCAATCCCAATGAATCTCTTAAGTCCCAAATCAAATCTCCAGCACAGTTCTAACATCCTAATATAATGTCATAAATAAATATGATGAGGGCAATACACATATATTAGCGTCCCATTCCACTAATATTGGTGTAAGGGTATATATAACAGCGACTCAATCCCCTGTTATATATACAAAAGAGTAATTGGAAATATCATGAAACCAATGTGCCAAGCATCGACACAGAAATGCTGATCCATCAGGTGCTGTCTCCATGACTGGCCCCCTGATAGGTACGTATCATACGCTATCCCGAAAGCTCGAGTGCCTAGCTCTGACCCTCGCTTCTCGACGTATCCATACGTACATGACTCCCGTCGGTATCCACTCGATAGCCGATGAGTCAATGGTCCTGTCACCGGAAAGTATGGTTCCCCTAAGCCTCATCGCCTAGCACCGCGATGTCGACTCACACAGCGACAACGTTCTTGCTTCAGGGTACCTCCGGGCCCCACTATGTACCCATACACGGATCCCTCCTTTCCTCGCGTAGGGTATATATATCAGCACTGATAAATCTCATGGTGGCTGCTAAAATATGATATCAAGGAAACCGGGTTTTTCAATGTATGCATAATTTCATGAACTACCACGGTTCCCAAATCCAGAAAACATCATGAAAAATCCATATAACAATGCGATAATCCATGAATAAAGTATACGCAACATAAAAACTGTAATGAAAGCGTATAAAAGAAAAGCATAGCATTCACCAGATATAAATGAACACATGAATGGTATAGCAGAAATATAGGTATCTACCTATATGATGATGTGATATACCTATCAGGTATAAGTAAAGTATAAAATGCAAGTACACCTGTAGCTATGTCCTTAGGTGTGTATGTACCTATCACGAATGGTACAATACCCTATAGGTAAATAGATAACTGTATGTCAATGTGATATGAAATATGAATCAATGTCACAATGTCCCTAACCAAGCAATATAACATCTGTAAGTGGTTATGTGTGTGACATGGTAATTATTGACGGTGTGTGTAGTATACAAACAGTGCTAGTGCAACAAAAATCGTCAATAATATGTGCAGTGTCCTACTACTACTAGTCCAGGCACACTACAATATAACTAATAGGGTAAATGCGCAATTCTAAACATGACATAGAATATGCGACAATGTAAATATTTCTAGCCCAGACGCATAACGCCATGCGGGCGATTCTCTTGTAGATGTTAAATCTACTCACCAACGCTCCAAACAAGGTGAAGCCTACCACCTGTTTTCCCCTTGTCGTAGCGTCCGAAGTCCCCGCTTGCGAACCTAAAATTTCATAAACACATCACATAAGCATATATTCTACAATGACGAAAAGACAACGAAACGCGACAAAAACGCCCGGAAAATTACACTGCGCGCTTAGCGCATCTATCGCGCACGATACCGACCAAAACCCTAATTGGGGTCGCTAAACTACAAAACACCAATTCTGGACCCCGATCGTCCCGATCGCGAAACACAACACAAAAATTACGAGGAATACACTGAATATAACCTCGCAACTACCAAAAGAACCCTACGTCGGAAAAACCCCGAAATCTAGTAAGCAACCTATCGCAATATATCGCACTAGATTCAAGATAACACAAATCTAACAATTACAAATACCTTAAAATAGCCTAACTAAGCTATCTAAACCAATCCTATATTTTTAAACTTGCTTAAATAAGTTTTAGCAAAAATCTAGTAAGCAATTTTGCTTAATTAAACAAAATGCTTATTAACAAATTTTAACACTTTCTACTAGATTAATCTTTTCCAAAACACAATTTAACACTTGAATTAAACACTAATCACTTAATCAAAATTTAACCCTAACATGAATTTTTTAAACCAAATATAATGAATTAATCATGAATTAAAAGCTAAATTAAGCACTTAAATAGCTATCTAAATTAGCTAGTTAAAGATTAAAGCAATTAATTATAGATTAAGGGAAGAAATTATACCTCCTCAAGAACACCAAAAAGAAATTTGATCCATCATTTTATTCTCCAAAATCAAGCTTTGATGAAGATCCATGAAGGATTAGTGAAGGAAAAATGGTTTAATATTTATATAGGAATTTTTGGATTTATTTTTGGAATTCCTTTTGTGTTTTTGATAGAAAATGAGTGAGAAATGAGTTTGGAATTGTTAAGGACAGAAATGGGGGGTTGAGCTCGGCCAAGAAGGGAGGGGGGTATTTTTGTGAATAATTTGTGAGGAAATAGCTAGGAAAGAGTGTAAATAATATTAAAAAATGCTATTTTTGCCACCTTTCACTCTTTTCTTTTCTTTTTAAATCCAAACCATTAGTCACCAAAAAAATCTAGATATTTAAAAAGAACCTTCTAAAATAATTCTAGTGACAAAATTAATTTATTCACAAAATAAAAATTTTCCCGATTTACGTGCACAAAATACCGCTTAAAATAATATTTTATTCGGAAAAAAATCTATCTGAACCAAAACCTCCCAAATACTCCCAAAGTTCGCGCACAAGCTTTATTTTGGCCAAATTAGGTGTCGGTAAGCTTATACGGTCGTTTGATCGAAATCGGGTTAAAACGGGAAAAACCGACAATTTCGTCCTAAAACGGGAAAATTCGCAAAACGATTTCTGAAAAGTTACAATCTTCCCCCCCTTATAAAAATTCCTCCCCGAATTTAAAATTTTCACTAAGCGTACCTTCAAAGAGAGGATTACTAAACTCTCATATCTCGTTCGCAGCCTCCCAAGTGATTACCTCATTATACGGCTACGTCCAAGAAAACCCTTCACAGATGGCAAGACCCTTGACCGAAGTTTCTCCACCCGCCTAGCCATTAACACAATTGGCTGCTGGTGAACGAAAGATCGCGTCCAAGCTAAATGGTCTGGTGCTGAATCATGTGAGAAAGGTCATGAAGGAAATTGCAAAGTATCGACACAAGGAATACGGGGTGAATACTCAATAATCTGGGCGGAAGTACCAAATTAAAGACAACAGAACTAACTCACTTTAAGGATCTGGAAAGGACCTACAATTCTGGGTAAGCTTCCCAAAACTCAACACGTCCTTCATCGGAAAAATCCGTAGGAATACATAATCTCCCACTGCGAACTCGAGCATGCGATCACCATGGTCGGCATAAGACCTCTGTCCGCACAGGACTGTCATCATCCTTACCTGAAACAGCTGGATCATTCCCGAAGTCTCTAGACTAGCCGGGGTCCAAAAATCCTACTATGCAGAGTCAGAAAAACAGACTGGAGATCGACACCACCTAACAAACAAAACTTAAAGGTTGCCAATTGGAATGTCTCCTGATAACAGTTATCAAGAAGTATCCTAACAATGTCGAGTGACGTTCCCAACTGCCGCAAACAATTAACACAAACGCACAACAAGACAAACACCTTGAAACAAAACCTGAAATTTCTCTTTACATTCCTGTCCACCCGTAACTATCTCACCAGTCACGTCAATATTGGCGGAACTTGAATGAACATAGAGAGTTGACTGATGTGCTTGCTTTAGGATTTCACGTCTCTACCCGATAACATCAGGTACACAAACGCATTCCTAACTTAGCACAACCTTGTCACAATCACAGACTCCGAATCAAAAGAAAGAACGGATGCAGTTGCTAACTGAATCTTCAACTGCCGAAAACTCTGTACACATGCCTCAGTCCAAAGAAAAGAACCTACTTTCAGGTCTGTACAGTCAACGGTGCAACAATACGCTAGTAATCCTGCACGAAACGGCGGTAAAAACCTGCTAAGCCCAAAATCAAAGGACCTCCGTCCTGCACACAAGTCCGGGCCTAAGCTGTACGGTCTCGATCTTCCTCGGAACCATACGAAACCGTCTCCCGTAACTACAAGACCTAGGAGTCAACACAAATAAGCCTGAAGGAACACTCCGAGAATCTAGCAAACAGCTGGGGCTCTCCCAATGTCTGCAAAACAAATTCTCAAGTGCTGCTCCTGTTCCTCAAGACACAAAGTATAGACCAGAATGTCGTCAAAACACAACAGCAACTGGTCGAGGAACGGCCAGAAGAAGTCTGGTGCATCATAACTACAAATGCTGCTAGGGTATTGGCGAGTTCAACGACACCACCAAAACACAAACTGCCCATAGCACGTACAAAAACAGTATTCGGAATGCCACCACTCCGAACCCGCAACAATGATGACCTGATCCCAAACAAACTTAGAAAAAGTCTCGCACTCTGGAGCTGATCGAAGAAATCGTCAAAGCGAGGTAAATGATACCTAACCGCACCGTAAGCCGGTTCAATTGACGATCTATCAATCCACAACCACAATCTGTCGTCTTTCTCCTTGACAAACAGAAATAGGAGCTCCCAAAAGCGAAACACTCGGACACACAAACCTCCCAACAAACAACTCTGCAGCAGATCCTTAAGCTCCCTGAATTTCGCTAGCTCTCCTGGAATATCGTTGGAAAACTCTCGCACGATAAGTACCCGGTCCAACAATCCCACTGTGGCTCCGGTATCTCGAATGAACGCCAAGAATCCACGACATCTCCTCCAAAGCTGACTAGCGAAAAAGGCTGAATTCAAGCTGTGAGAGGCGGCACAACTATCCACCTGCACAACAAGAACTGACTCGCCGGGAAAACAATTCCTGACTGTTTCCACACGGTAGTCCACAGACGCCTAACACGTAGCTAACCAATCCATGCCCAGGAGAACGTCAAATCCAACATCTCTAGAAGGATCCAATGACGGCAAAATCTCCCCACTGATTGGCATACCACTGAAATACGTGTCGCGCAACAAAAGAATCGCTGACAGAAGTGAACATAACAAAACGGCTGATCTAACTAACACGATCCTCATCCCAACCACGGCACAAAGCGCGAAAAACCAACAAGTACATCAAAGAACATGAACAAGGATACCTGAAAACTCTGCATTGGACGCCTGTGCGTCCGGATGAGTAGAAACAAACTCTCGTGTCTGCCTTCTACCCGGAACTGTCAAAACTCTTCCTCTGCCAGACTGACCCCTCTGAGCGAACCTTCCACGCCCACGACCTCTTAGAACACGACTCTGACGCGGCGTTAAGGAACAACCCCTGATGAAGTGGTGAAGGCTCCCACATCGATAGCATCCAATATAACGCTGCTGACCCTCCTGGGGATAAGAGCTGAACGTCTGTCCACGTCCTATGCCTCTGCTGCTCCCGCGATGGTCACGAAATCTATCTCGACGACTAGGCCTCTGTCCCTGGACTGGCACACCTGTACGGGTCCACCACTGTCCTGGAACTCGCAAAGTCTCTGGAATATGTGTCTCGTCGACTGGGGCTACATCCACTGGTGCTACGTAGGTGACAGACTGCTGCATGCTGATCCCAAGGAACAACTGAGTAACAGGGGTGTCAACCTCCTGTCGCTGCGCTCGAATGGAATCAACCAATGATCTCATCATCTGGCGCAAGTCCTGCATCTCTGTCACAAGCCTAGCGAGCTGATCTGTCGAAGGCTGAACCGTCTGCACCTGTGCAACACAAGTGCCATCCTGGTCAGTGCTCGTCTCACCCGAGCCAACTCTGACCTCGGCCCTCGCTGCACCACTCTGAGTCCCCATAGTCATCGGCGGCAAGGCTATAAATAGAGATAGGATTCGATAAGAACAAGGAAATCGAATCACAAGGATATGAATCATCAAGGAAGGAATTTCAAGCAATTTGTACTTAGGCACTTTAAGCGAAATACTGCATCGTGAGTATGCTACAGACATACACACACTACGTTACTCCGCTTAGGTTACCTACTCCATCATACCAAGGTCATCCTACACTCCGAAAGGTAAAACCGCGCTCTGATACCAACTTTGTCACGACCCGAAATTGGCACGTGACGGCCCTAATACTACGCAACGTCTACAGGCGTAACGCAGTAAAAGAAAGCCAAAACCCAGAAATCTAAACCATTAAAATACCAGAAAAGATAAGAAACATTGTTTAAAAGTCTTTGAAATCACAACCCAAATTCTTTAAAAGTCCAACTTTATTTCCTTTAAAATTTTGGCAGCGCCTCCTTTGTAAAAGCTAGCCTCAAAAATGGGTACAACATAAATATAAAGTAAAGCATCCCAAACGGAAGCAAATCCACGCCCAAAGGCGGAAAACAACCACCACAACAAATATACAACGCCGTAGCGAAGAAATAGAAGACGATAGAAAGGAAACTGTATAAAAGACAACAAATCCAACATAATATACAACATCGTCCTCACCAAGTCTCTAAGTCAATATGAAAATAGTAGATGGAGAGTACAGGGATACAACGAATATACAATACAACGAATAACCACAAAACCCACCTAAGCAAACTGCACACTGTGAGCTGATGCGGTATCCGTAGCAAAAGATGATAGATGAATAGCCAGCCTCGACTACTCTGGGGAACACTCTGTAACACCTGTGGCACAACGGGGGTGAGTTGCCAACTCGTGAATAGTAAATAACATATGCAGGTAATCGCAAGAATGTACGTACAGCATGAATCTAATATATGACAATTGCAGTAATAACAGGTCATGAGTACGAAATAATGGAAAGTACACTAACAAGTACCACCAATATATAAAGCAATAATGATATGACAACAGTATGCAATAATCATGCACTGGGGATATGAGAAAGTAAATGTGCAACACTCATGAAAGGTACACTCATAGGTACTCCTAATACATGGAACAGTGCACAAGTATATAAAGATGAGGTATGGAGTGAAATATGTCATTTCCAAGGAATCCTGACATTGTGGTAGGATCACAATCCAGCAAGACAAATCAAAATCCCAATTCCTCAAATCAGCCCCCAAATTGGCTCTCATATCATCTAAGTGTCACATCGCCTCAACTGCATAATATCAAGTATATCTCGCATATGTATCGAATGTACAACATCAAGTAGATCTCACCTATCTAGTATGTACAATATCAGGTATATCTCACATATATCAAATGTACAACATCAAGTGGATCTCACATATCTCGTATGTACAATATCAGTATATCTCACATATATCAAATGTACAACAGCAAGTGGATCTCACATATCTCGTATGTACAATATCAGTATATCTCACATATATCAAATGTACAACAGCAAGTGGATCTCACATATCTCGTATGTACAATATCAGTATCCAATCCCAATGAATCTCTTAAGTCCCAAATCAAATCTCCAGCACAGTTCTAACATCCTAATATAATGTCATAAATAAATATGATGAGGGCAATACACATATATTAGCATCCCATTCCACTAATATTGGTGTAAGGGTATATATAACAGCGACTCAATCCCCTGTTATATATACAAAAGAGTAATTGGAAATATCATGAAACCAATGTGCCAAGCATCGACACAGAAATGTTGATCCATCAGGTGCTGTCTCCATGACTGGCCCCCTGATAGGTACGTATCATACGCTATCCCGAAAGCTCGAGTGCCTATCTCTGACCCTCGCCTCTCGACGTATCCATACGTACATGACTCCCGTCGGTATCCACTCGATAGCCGATGAGTCAATAGTCCTGTCACCGGAAAGTATGGTTCCCCTAAGACTCATCGCCTAGCACCGCGATGTCGACTCACACAGCGACAACGTTCTTGCTTCAGGGTACCTCCGGGCCCCACCATGTACCCATACACGGATCCCTCCTTTCCTCGCGCAGGGTATATATATCAGCACCGATAAATCTCATGGTGGCTGCTAAAATATCATATCAAGGAAACCGGGTTTTTCATTGTATGCATAATTTCATGAACTACCACGGTTCCCAAATCCAGAAAACATCATGAAAAATCCATATAACAATGCGATAATCCATGAATAAAGTATACGCAACATAAAAACTGTAATGAAAGCGTATAAAAGAAAAGCATAGCATTCACCAGATATAAATGAACACATGAATGGTATAGAAGAAATATAGGTATCTACCTATATGATGATGTGATATACCTATCAGGTATAAGTAAAGTATAAAATGCAAGTACACCTGTAGCTATGTCCTTAGGTGTGTATGTACCTATCACTAATGGTACAATACCCTATAGGTAAATAGATAACTGTATGTCAATGTGATATGAAATATGAATCAATGTCACAATGTCCCTAACCAAGCAATATAACATCTATAAGTGGTTATGTGTATGACATGGTAATTATTGACGGTGTGTGTAGTATACAAACAGTGCTAGTGCAACAAAAATCGTCAATAATATGTGCAGTGTCCTACTACTACTAGTCCAGGCACACTACAATCTAACTAATAGGGTAAATGCGCAATTCTAAACATGACATAGAATATGCGACAATGTAAATATTTCTAGCCCAGACGCATAACGCCATGCGGGCGATTCCCCTGTAGATGTTAAATCTACTCACCAATGCTCCAAGCTAGGTGAAGCCTACCACCTGTTTTCCCCTTGTCGTAGCGTCCGAAGTCCCCGCTTGCGAACCTAAAATTTCATAAACACATCACATAAGCATATATTCTACAATGATGAAAAGACAACGAAACGCGACGAAAACGCCCGGAAAATTACACTGCGCGCTTAGCGCATCTATCGCGCACGATACCGGCCAAAACCCTAATTGGGGTCGCTAAACTACAAAACACCAATTCTGGACCCCGATCGTCCCGATCGCGCAACACAACACAAAAATTACGAGGAATACACTGAATATAACCTCGCAACTACCAAAAGAACCCTACGTCGGAAAAACCCCGAAATCTAGTAAGCAACCTATTGCAATATATCGCACTAGATTCAAGATAACACAAATCTAACAATTACAAATACCTTAAAATAGCCTAACTAAGCTATCTAAACCAATCCTATATTTTTAAACTTGCTTAAATAAGTTTTAGCAAAAATCTAGTAAGCAATTTTGCTTAATTAAACAAAATGCTTATTAACAAATTTTAACACTTTCTACTAGATTAATCTTTTCCAAAACACAATTTAACACTTGAATTAAACACTAATCACTTAATCAAAATTTAACCCTAACATGAATTTTTTAAACCAAATATAATGAATTAATCATGAATTAAAAGCTAAATTAAGCACTTAAATAGCTATCTAAATTAGCTAGTTAAAGATTAAAGCAATTAATTATAGATTAAGGTAAGAAATTATACCTCCTCAAGAACACCAAAAAGAAATTTGATCCATCATTTTATCCTCCAAAATCAAGCTTTGATGAAGATCCATGAAGGATTAGTGAAGGAAAAATGGTTTAATATTTATATAGGAATTTTTGGATTTATTTTTGGAATTCCTTTTGTGTTTTTGATAGAAAATGAGTGAGAAATGAGTTTGGAATTGTTAAGGAAAGAAATGGGGGGGTTGAGCTCGGCCAAGAAGGGAGGGGGGTATTTTTGTGAATAATTTGTGAGGAAATAGCTAGGAAAGAGTGTAAATAATATAAAAAATGCTATTTTTGCCACCTTTCACTCTTTTCTTTTCTTTTTAAATCCAAACCATTAGTCACCAAAAAAAATCTAGATATTTAAAAAGAACCTTCTAAAATAATTCTAGTGACAAAATTAATTTATTCACAAAATAAAAATTTTCCCGATTTACGTGCACAAAATACCGCTTAAAATAATATTTTATTCGGAAAAAAATCTATCTGAACCAAAACCTCCCAAATACTCCCAAAGTTCGCGCACAAGCTTTATTTTGGCCAAATTAGATGTCGGTAAGCTTATACGGTCGTTTGATCGAAATCGGGTTAAATCGGGAAAAACCGACAATTTTGCCCTAAAACGGGAAAATTCGCAAAACGATTTCTGAAACGTTACAGAGATGGTCTCCCACTGGACCCTAGAACCCGGTTACTTGTGCTCCCGCCTTGGGTCTATCCTAATGCGAAAAAGTAAATAATATATATCAATGGTGACATCATCCTCAACCCGGAAGTGCCCCAATAAAGAATATTACATACAAGATTTTACATGAATAAAAATGAAAAACTCTCATCTCACATAAAAAAAAACCCGGCTATTCAGAACACGACGATCCAATATAACATATCACAGCAACACATAACATCATATGTCATCAACGTAAGTAGATATGCGTATCCCAATTGTCGTTGACATATAGCAATGAAACCGGCGATACACCACATATTACACATATGATCGCAGGAAAGAAAGTGAAAAACTACAACAATTGGAATCCGCAACCACCTTAGACATCATAAACCCAATGTATCACATACTTGGATTTCATGCCTTACCAAATGAATTCCTTAGACATCATATGCCTAGCAATTATAAATCCCGCATTTTAATCTTGATATTGGAAACACTTTCCAATAACCAGTCAGGTAATTCAACAAGATTCCCGATAACCTAATCAAATGCTCGTCGGAAACTTTAGTAGACGGTCGCACCCCCGATGCCGTCGACGAAGTGCACTTAGGCGGAACACCTCGGCCGCGAGCACCCGAACGGATGCTTTTGGCGATGGAGTTCTCCCACAGTCACTTGGTCGGGGCTATGGGGCGTGGCTATCTATTAAGGTTACCCGACGAGTATCCTGTTAGTGATATATGCCGTAGAGGCCATTATTATATCATACTGGATTGTATATTACATAATGGGAGCTTAGGACATGCACGGATATAGTAACAGTCTTGCTCGAAATGGTAGTATGCTACCTGGTTTGTTTCTACCTCAATATGTGCATGTGTTTTCATAGCATATCGCTTATACATATTGGTAGAGCCCTTTAGATCTTTGCTTGATTACCAGCGTTGTGATGGCAGTCACACTAATGGGGGCTGGGTAGTCTATAAGCACATCCTATACAGGTCCCTAGTGTAAGTCCACGGTAGCGCCCCGGCCGTCTAACAGACGCCAAATACGGAACAAAAATTTTTACAACTAGCGCTATCGCGTACTATAACCCGGATCTGCCATTAAAGCTAAACTAACAAACTACAAAGTGGGTAGAAATGTTATACCGAACGATCTGAGTCCTTCGGTCTTCAACCATCATCCCACGCTTTGTTGCGGCTACTCCGATCTCCTGAATCTCCAGTCTCCTCGTCCAGGTGGCACCACGTCGACGGATCTCTAAACGGGCTCCCGCCTCTGAACCGAGGGAACTCGGTCGTCAAGTTTGCTAAAAGAGATGACCAAGATGATGTAGAGAATGAGTAGAACACTTTGTCTCGTTACGTCCAAAGCTATGGACGAACGGTTAATGAAGTTGCCTTTTGGATCGGGTGAAAAGAGAAACTGATCACATCTAATTTGTATGCACCAAAACTTATATCTTTTTGCAATCAACAACCATCATATTTCTCCAAGAGGGGCCGGCCACTTTAAAGGGGAGGGAGGTGAGTGTAGGAATAAGGGGGGTGACACTAAGAAAAGCTTATCACTTCATTAAAGAATGAATGACTCACAAATGACACCTTGTATAAACACAATAAATGCAAGAGTGAGTCGTAACCATAGTCACCATTCTATTAATGCAAATGAATGAATCACTATCCTAGTCACCAATCTAGAAACTTCTATAACCATGACTCACCCAATGAAGAAAAGATAAATCCGTATTTAACCAAATGTTAAATACGGGTGATAGAAAACAGGAAACTGGCAACTTCCAAAAGTGATCCCGAAATGAATTTCAGGATAACCCCGTAATAGTATAAACATACCCGCATTTGTATTACGACCGAATACAAATGCAATTGAGACAAAGATATTATATCTACACAGTATAATACTGGGATCCGGCTTAAACAAAAGCCTACCAGTATTATCTACCCGAAAAATGACACGTGCGAAAACGCACGTGCATTTTCCGAACCCTGCCATAAAACCATACGGCCTCTACAACGTTTCGCCCGAACTTGGGAAACGGTCTGTGTGGGACTCTAATGACTCATCAACACACTGGCACTGGGTATAACCACTAGCATGTCAGAGGTACGAGCTGTACGTAACGTTTGCCTATGTATTGATTGGAAGGGAAGCTGACGAGTGAACTCATCCATAAACCCTACTGAACCTGACAGTGACAATATCCGTACAGTCCGGTCCGTTCGTCTAAAGAGTATCGCATATCGAGTCTAGGGGGGTGGATAAAATCAGACCCCTAATAACGCGATAAATCGTGTCGGCATGAAGCCCATCACCATCTGAGAAACTACTGATCCAAATCAGTAATTCTCCACTACCTCGGCGGAGGATTTCTAGTGATGGCTACCCGTGCACTGTGCGACATCAACCCCCAATACCGGGAGAGACGAATCCCCGACGATCCGCTCACTGCTTCCATGTGGCTCGGGACTGTATCCAAAAAATACCTGTTTGCACGTCTCCTTTGAGCGTGGTAGGGTAGAAATCAAAGCACAGTGGGAACTCACACGAGACAAATGACGATCTCAGGTCGACAAACTAACCTGTACACATGTCACCTGGGAACTGCTATCTGACGATATGTATAATACCAACTAGCATGTTCCCGGCGAGTCCTGTCCGGTGTACTCATAACCCAATGAGCACATGTATACATCTTAGGTGAACCAACTGACACCAATGGCTTGTGAGACCGGCCATCGCCCCTCGTCGGGGTCTCGACTGTATACACTAGTCTACTCTGGAGTATCAATGCCCTGTCTCGAAACTCCTACGACTAGGGACACTTTAAGGATGTGCTTATAAACCCCAGCTCCCACGTATATGATCGCCATCATACTGCTGGCAGTCAAGCAAGAATCCTATGGGCTCTATCATCATGCAATAGTGAACTAAAGCATGTATACGACGATAAAGACAAACCAGATAGCATACTATCATCTCGAGTAAGACAGTCATATCGGTATAGGTCCTCCCTCAATCATTGCAATCACGTGCCTGCGATCCAATAATTGACTTTGAGGGCACTATATCCAACAATCTCCCACTTGCACTTAAGGCTAATTATTGCGTTGTCGCATACACATAGCCCGTGTGATACCGAACATCCAACTCCTCTACTAATCAGTTTCACAAAGCTAGTTTGTAAAACTCTTGTGTTCGAGAAATAGCCTCAGTGAGTGGATCCGCCCTAATGTTTCTTTCTATGTCTCTCTTAATCTCAAGTTCGCGGAGAAAGCCATCTCCCAAATCGAGTAATTCCTGTCTTAGAATATGTCTGAATATCTGATGGGACCTAGTTCATAAATGAATTCCAAATCCAAACTTCTTAGACTTTATTGATAACTGAACCTAATCAGTATCGAGCACCATGCCTCCCACAGTATCCTCTTGGACCACCTGTCCATAATACTGTCTCTCGTCAGAGGGAAAACTAAAACTCTGACAATCACTCTGTCATCCATGTCACCTTTGAAGCCTGGAATGATAACCGTCTCCCGAAGGAGGCTGCCGTCATCAAATCCGTAGAACATGCACTTATGTTCTAAAACTGCTTCCTTATGTTTCTTTAGGATTGGATTAATATAAACTTATCGCAACTTGTGCAAAAACAACATCTGGTGTGGTACTTGACTTCTCACGATTGACTCAATTGCCTAAGCAAGTGATCTGCCAATCATGCACATCCCTCTCTCCTTTAGTCTGTAAGACACCTTTAGAGAGGGTGACTCCATCATCTGTAGGTACACCACCATGCCAGGAGTCATCTATTCTAAAATACTATTAGAATACTGTCAAAGTACCCACATTGGGAAACTACCCAAATCTAGATTTAAAACCATAGATCTAGTAACCAGAATGTCTGATATTATATCCATGTCCTTTGTGGAGAAACAACTGTGTGACGACCAAAGTACAACCGATCGTAGTATAGGAACTTTACTTCCTATTCTGTGTATGTCATCCAAATACCAGGACATCACACCCTACTACCTTCTCAACAGATCCATCCCCTATTCTGATGAAGTCAAAGCCATGACTGTCTCATCAAAATTAGATGATCTAATCTCCGCTATATTTGCTCAAGCCTATAAATAGACATAATCTACTTTCCCACTATGCTTCCGCTGCTACCACTGACTACGACAACCCTCTGGCAGAATAATATATACGTGCACTTCTAAAGCTAGTTTAGAACGACGCTATACTTATCCTCCTACCGGGTCCCATAGTCTGGAACAACAGTAGTGTCAAGTCTGGGTAAACAAGAACCTCCCTGTCACCGTCCTTGAGGCTACCGGAGTACCACTCGGGTGTCTAAGGTTACCCACCATATCTGCGGAGTGGCTATTGGAATGTCAAACCTGATTGAATATATAGGTTCTATTAAATTTTCTGTAATCGTTTGCGGTTCTGGAATCACTTCCAGTTCTACCATACTCCCACTACTGTTTTCTGAAAAAATCCATTTTTACTAAAACTGTGGCGAGTCAAGAACAATATCACTATTGATCTTCCATATGGTAGAAAATCAACCCTCGTCAAAGCCAGGGTCAACCCACAAACTGCCATTACAGAAATGTGCCTTGAGTTGTCCAGAGTCTGGTTTTAAGCATAAGCCGGACAAGTCCCCGTACCTTAACATCGTTAAGATATGAACCATTCTATATCCAATATAGAAATAGAGGCACTAATTTAATTGGAACCAGATTCAAATCATGCAGTTGTCTCCAGTGCATATCAACTTAATGAAGAGAGGCTAATCAACATTACTCGACTTAGGAATCCATCCAATTATGAGTAACCTGTAAGAGAAACAAGTTTCTCAAAACCACTACTATCATCTGAATACCAATCACAAGAATCTATATCTTCGATCTCTTTGAAGAATCCCGATACTTGCGATACCTGGTTCTCTACTTTATTCTTTTACCCACAACTTCTCAAAACTTAGACATTGTATTTCTAGGAAACACTTGTCTAAAAACTAGAGAAATCATAAGTAAACAGAACATAGTATGAGGACCTACCCCTTTGTCCTGACGGACACTGGACAACATACAATAGTCTGTATAAGTCCATTGAGTTGAATAACTCAAAACCTGTGCATCGTAGGTTGAAAAATGTACTTATGGTTTAAGAACTACTCTGTTGTTCAATGCTCCTTACCCAATCGTATCTGATATAGGTAAATGTCAAGGACATAATCTCAAAAAGTTATATCTCACTTTATAAAAATAAACGTACAGATATATCATTTTGAAATTGGTGCACAACCACGGATATTCAAAACCAAATACATGTCGTCTGGCAAAAACTCAGGTGACTTCCTTAAATATCACCAATTACAATGAATTCCGATATAATGAGGATGATCACCTTATTCCCAATAACCTACTCCCACTCATCATCTGTAAAACCATACAGATATGAGAATAAAACCGGGTAAATACATACCCTGGAGTAAGTATCTAATCGGGAAATCAGTTTTCCTTTAACAATGCACTGAAACATAAAAATGTTTCGTAGGGGTATCCTGGTATTCCTAGTAATGCCTCTTCCATAATCCAATTCATGACTTTAACCGTATATTTCATTGCCATCTCTCCAAATCCCTTTATTTGTCTTTAGTCGTTACCTTCTGTACACCATCGTTGGGCTAAATGGTTTTCTTCCTTCCCTACCGTTCGACACCAGCCTATGGTTTGGAAGAAGACTATCCAATAAGAATAATAGGTGTACTCTCCTAATCCTAGGAGTACTCGCAACTTGAGAGAAGGTGATGATAAAAGACAACTGAATAATACCTTATTCTATTTCTCCCGAACTGGGGAAAAAAGCAAAGGTGAAATAGGAGTGGCGATGAAGTACGCGGTTTGGTCGTGAATGATAGCAGTCGCAATTTACTTTGCCCTCTCTTTATAATCCCTTTATCTTGTCTTTACATATTACCTTCTGCACACCCTACTTAGGCTAATTGGTTTTCTTCATTTCCTACCTTTCGGCACCAGCCTATGGTTTGGAATAAGACTATCCAATAAGCGTAATAGGTGTACTCTCCTAAACTAAGGAGCCATCGCAACCTGAGAGAAGGTGATAATAAAAGACAACTGAATAAACCAATTCTATTTCTCCTGAACCTGGATCCATCCTCGAAGAAGTCCCTTCGAGTTCGTATATAACCATACGATGGATCTATCCAATGGAAGTGGATATCCGTAGTAATACAGGGTGTTCTGAGAAATGCAAAGGGTAAAAGAAGGAGTGGCAATGACTTATGCAACTCAGACAATCCAAAAGCCAGTATTTTAAGAAGGTTCGGTCAACTTGGTCACTGAGTCATAGTCTAGGGTCGGTCAAAGGTCGCTGCCAAAGAGAGAGAGAGAAAAGAAACACTCTGCGTGCACTCTAATCTAGATCAGAATGGTTATCACTTTATCTAATCATGAAACCTCCCACTGTAATCTCAAATTCTCCTCCAAACCTGAAAGAAGAATTAGTCGGGATCACCCGAAGAGTAAACCAACTCATCAGTGAGAATCGGGATCCAACTATCATCGCATGATAACTTGATGGAAGCCGTTCAAGTTATCACACTCCAGAAGGTATGCGCATGCCTGGCGAGTTTCCTGTATGTTTGAAACTCCCGATATGATTTTTGCCCCATGCTCTTATGACCTTGGCATTGGTCAAAATATCATAAGTCACATACCAAGTTCTACCCGTCACTATCCAGGTCAATTTGAACCCACCCGTACATGCCCTTGACGTTGGCCAAAATGGCAGAACGACTGTCCCAAACCAACTCATTTATCTATGCAACAGATGAATACCCAGCAGCTACCAAACCCTATGCCTTGGCGTTGGTCAAAATACATAACTTGAATACTACTGAATACCCAAAAGAAATGACGGAGGGCTACGGCTGGTTTTTGGCGAAAAACCTTTAACGTAATGAACTTGATCGTTGAAGAAACCTGATAGCTTTTTATAAAAATATAGTGGCGAAAACCTTTGCTAAAGAGGTCACTCCCGGTGAAGGGATCTCGGCTCTTTCCTCGTGGAATGAGGTGCAGGATATTCTAACTGAATACCGCGATGCAAAGCAACTTGTAATCGACTATAGTTAAGTTATTACCCTGACGCAAACTTCTGCCCAAGGGGTCACTCCCGGTGAAGGGATCTCGGCCCTTGCCTCATCGAATGAGGTGCAGGATATTCCAACCGAATATCACTATGCAAAACAAAAGGAAACATCTTTGTAATAACACTTTTTAAATTGGTTCCAACAACATCAAATATAGGTTTTTTTTATCCTTGTATTGATAAGAATCAATGCAGTCCCATCAATCAATCACACCAGAAAAGAACGAAAATAAAATGTACGTATATGCCATCCGCATTCGTCACTGGGTCCCGTCATCACCCGTTTGGTTACTTAACTAACGACAGAGCGGGGGCTGGACTAGCGCGGGTGTGAAACATATACAACATCTAATAGTATATATATACCAATATACAATAATCGCTCCAGGCGTGATAATATGCAACATTACATAAAAGTAATAAGCATCATAGAACAATACAGATAATTTGGGATCCCCGGGTTTCACAGAGCCGCTGCTGAAACCCGACGTTCCCCTGGTCGTGTGGATAGCCTGTGCAATGAAACCTAGACCCCTATGGGTGCGGCAAGTTACCCGCCAAAACCTGAAGCGAGGCAGCCCCCTACAGCAAAAATGAATGGACCACCCAGCACTTCATGGAATCCGGTAACTTGAGCTCCCCTCTTTGGGTCAACCTGTACCCCCTACGAGTGCGGCGAATAGTCTGCCAATTCTAGAGTGAGGTCCCTCTGCCTCTCAAAGCCATGAGATACGGACCCGTTGCCCTCCAGAACCCGGCTATCCGTGCACTCCTTCGCGGGATAAACCAAGTGCATAAATGAAAAATACATACAACGGGTACATCGACCTCAGCCCGGTCGTGCCCCAAAAGAATATTATACAAACAGGCAGTGACGGCAGTCCACATGTTGGACGCTCGTCCCGCAATAACAAATGTACAAATAAATCCAAAATGCACTACCATTGCACACTGCTATCCACCACGACATATCCGCAACATCACAGTACAACATAGAACATCAACGCGAATGTCACGTTCGCAAACCCGTCTAAAAGAGCTATAATAATTAGACTCAATTTACCGCGCAAATGACATTCCCGGTCGGAGATATAAAGCAAGTACTGTATACTAACAAGTTTAAAATTTCGATCGACAAAACTTCCCGAAGTGGGCCCCACGAACAACTGCTGTACAGTAATAAAATCTGGGCCCAAAAGAATAGTACCAAAAACCACAATTTCCAATGAAGAAGCCACTGTACAAATTTGGACCACTGAACCCACAGACTGGCCGCGGATGCGCGATCAAACCCTAGGTTTGACCGCGGATCCGCGGCGGTCTTGTAGGGTCACATGACCAAATTTCTACAGTTAGCTTAAAAAACCCTGCTTAATTTTCTGTGATATGCAAAATAATTTTTAAACCCTTTTAAAAATCGACAGAAACTTTGAACATGGAAATTGAAGTTTTCGAAATTCGGTTCGATCGATATTTTAAACGTGTTAGCACAAGTTAGTATAGCTTAATGGTGAGGCTCTGATACCACTGTAAGTCCATGGTAGCGCCCCAGCCGTCTAACAGACGCCAAATACGGAACAAAAACTTTTACAACTGGCGCTATCGCGTACTATAACCCGGATCTGCCATTAAAGCCAAACTAACAAACTACAAAGTGGGTAGAAATGTTATACCGAACGATCCGAGTCCTTCGGTCTTCAACCATCATCCCACGCTTTGTTGCGGCTGCTCCGATCTCCTGAATCTCCAGTCTCCTCGTCCAGGTGGCACCACGTCAACGGATCTTTAAACGATCTCCCTCCTCTGAACCGAGGCAACTCGGTCGTCAAGTTTGCTAAAAGAGACGACCAAGATGATGTAGAGAATGAGTAGAACACTTTGTCTCGTTACGTCCAAAGCTATGAACGAACGGTTAATGAAGTTGCCTTTTGGATCGGATGAAAAGAGAAACTGATCACATCTAATTTCTATGCACCAAAACTTATATCTTTTTTCAATCAACAACCATCATATTTCTCCAAGAGGGGCCGGCCACTTTAAAGGGGAGGGAGGTGAGTGTAGGAACAAGGGGGGTGACACTAAGAAAAGCTTATCACTTCATTAAAGAATGAATGACTCACAAATGACACCTTGTATAAACACAATAAATGCAAGAGTGAGTCATAACCATAGTCACCATTCTATTAATGCAAATGAATGAATCACTATCCTAGTCACCAATCTAGAAACTTCTAGAACCATTACTCACCCAATGAAGAAAAGATAAATCCGTATTTAACCGAATGTTAAATACGGGTGATAGAAAACAGGAAACTGGCAACTTCCAAAAGTGATCCCGAAATGAATTTCAGGATAACCCCGTAACAGTATAAACATACCCGTATTTGTATTACGACCGAATACAAATGCAACTAAGACAAAGATATTATATCTACACAGTATAATACTGGGATCCGTCTTAAACCAAAGCCTACCAGTATTATCTGCCCGAAAAATGACACGTGCGAAAACGTACGTGCATTTTCCGAACTCTGCCATAAAACCATACGGCCTCTACAACGTTTCGCCCGAACTTGGGAAACGGTCTGTGGGGGACTCTAATAACTCATCAACACACTGGCACTGGGTATAACCACTAGCACGTCAGAGGTACGAGCTGTACGTAACGTTTGCCTATGTATTGATTGGAAGGGAAGCTGACGAGCGAACTCATCCATAAACCCTACTGAGCCTGACAGTGACAATATCCGTACAGTCCGGTCCGTTCGTCTAAAGAGTATTGCATATCGAGTCTAGGGGGTGGATAAAGTCAGACCCCTAACAACGCGATAAATCGTGTCGGCATGAAGCCCATCACCATCTGAGAAACTACTGATCCAAATCAGTAATTCTCCACTACCTCGGCCGAGGATTTCTAGTGATGGCCACCCGTGCACTGTGCGACATCAACCCCCAATACCGGGAGAGACGAATCCCTGACGATCCGCTCACTGCCTCCATGTGGCTCAGGACTGTACCCAAAAAATACCTGTTTGCACGTCTCCTTTGAGCGTGGTAAGGTAGAAATCAAAGAACAGTGGGAACTCACACGAGACAAATGACGATCTCAGGTCGACAAACTAACATATACACATGTCACCTGGGATCTGCTATCTGACGATATGTATAATACCAACTAGCATGTTCCCGGCGAGTCCTGTCCGGTGTACTCATAACCCAATAAGCACCTGTATACTCTTAGGTGAACCAACTGACACCAATGGCTTGTGAGACCGGCCATCGCCCCTCGTCGGGGTCTCGACTGTATACACTAGTCTACTCTGGAGTATCGATGCCCTGTCTCGAAATTTCTACGACTAGGGACACTTTAAGGATGTGCTTATAAACCCCAGCTCCCACGTATATGATCGCCATCGTACTGCTGGAAGTCAAGCAAGAATCCTTTGGGCTCTATCATCATGCAATAGTGAACTAAAGCATGTATACGATGATAAAGACAAACCAGATAGCATACTATCATCTCGAGTAAGACAGTCATATCGGGGTAGGTCATCCCTCAATCATTGCAATCACGTGCCTGCGATCCAATAATTGACTTTGAGGGCACTATATCCAACACTTAGTTGTAGGATTATCGAGACGGGGCATCGATACTCCGGAGTAGACTAGTGTATACGCTTCATATCCCAGCAGGGGAGATGGTCTGTTCCACAGCCATTAGTACGTCGTACAGGAGATAGTATGCAGGTGCTCATTAGGTTATGAGTACACTGGACAGGACTCGTCGGGAACTGTTGGTAGGTATTATACCTATCGTCGGGTAGCAGTTTCCAGGTGACATGAGTACAGCTTAGTCCGTCGACTTGACACTGCTGCTTCGCCTCAAGTGTGTTCCCACTGTACTTTGATTACTACACTACCATGGCTCAATGGAGTCATGCAAACAGGTAGTAGATGGGTGTAGTCCCGAAGCACTTGGAGACAGTGGCAGTTAGATAGGATTCGTCTCTCCCGGTATTGGGGGTTGATATCGCACTGTGTTCGGAAGGCCATTACACAAAGTCCTTGGCCAAGGCAAGCGAGATTTACTGATAGGTATTGCAGTAGTTTCTCAGGATGTATTGGGCTACTCTCCGGCACGACTTATACCGCTATTAGGTGTCTGACGTTTACCGCCCCCTAGGTCCGATATGCGATACTCTTAGACGAACAGACCGGACTGTACAGAGATTGTCGCATTCAGGCTCAGTAGGAGTTTGGATGGGTTTTCCTCATCGGCCTTCTTATCAAAATCTACCTGGAGACCGTTACGTGCAGCTAGTACCACTTGCGGCCTGTGGTTAAACCCACTGCCAGCGTAGTGTCGAGTCTTTAGAGTCCCACACAGAGAGTTTCCCTGCACTGGGCAAAAGGTGTAGAGGCCGTATGGTTTTACGGCAGGTCTTCGATCACTTACGTGAACTTGTGCGCGTATGATGTTCGGGCGGATAATACTAGTCGGCTTTGGTTTAAGCCAAACCCTAGTATTATATTGATGGATCGGTTTCGTCTCTTTGTATTCGTGTTTCTCGGAACATGAATGCGGGTATGTATATACGGATGAGAGGAGCAAAGAAGGAGACACCTCATTAGGGTTTTGACCATTTACTTGATTAAAACAATTATGAGGTGGAGGAAAGTATTTGTTATTTTTGTAAATGATTATTGAGATATGGCTACTAGTTTTGACTACTTGACTTTGTTTGACCTTTTGACTTGGCTTGACCACTTGACTTGGGTTAACTATTTGACTTAGATATTTTGTGAGCTAGATATTTTGGTGAGATATTTTTGGATGCCATGTGGGTGGTCATGTCAAGGGTAGCCATCTCATTTTCATTTGGATGATCATTTATCAAAATTCTTTCTCTTTCCTCAAGTGAGCTCTCATGCTAGCTCTTCTTCTTCCTCCTCACTAAAAAACCCTTAAGGTCTCATGAGTTAAGTAAATTAGGGTTTCAGGAGACAAATAAATCCATCTTCATACTCTACATCATCTAGGACATCATTTTTAGAAAGCTTGTTTCCCTAGTTACCTCGGTTTTGAGGTGGAGCTCGGACTAGAGACTCTCGGGTGGATCGTCTTCGACTCGAGGAGGCCGTGGAGGTTGCTACGATCCGGATCGATCCTTGGAGCCTACGTAGACGAGGAGGACAGTGATAAAGACTCGAAGGACATGTACGTGAGGTATAACTTTGTATCCGAGTAGTTAAAACTCAAGTAGCTTGCTAGCTAAAGTTTATGAACGATCCTTGGTTCTAGTCGGTGTTGCGAAGCTCGTAAACATCATTTTTTTGCAAATTCCACCTCCCCGCGAACACGTGGGGTGCGCGACATCGACTTACATATCCGCGTACGCTACATAATTGTGACGGACTTTTGATCCACATCAAAATTCCGTGGCAACCGATCAAATTAGACTAAATTGCTAGATTTATAAAATTCAAACTAGTTATCACATAACAATTATCGTGGATTCTAAGTATTATATCACAATCACAGATAACTAGACGATGTTAAACTTTTCGATCGAATTAACAAACACCCAAAATTTCCTAAAGAGCTCAACACTTGAGCGGAGTTTAAAAGGTACACAGAACATGCCACAGCACCTATGAACCATCCATAGAAGGGCCGACCCATGCCTCACTCATGTCGCCGCGAAACTGCCATAAACCCTAGAGTAGGACCGCTGTTCCGCGATCCAAAAAGTCGAGTTTGGGTATCGTTCTTCTAGAGAGTCCACAGAATCGCTTGCATGATTTTCTGAAGATTTTAAACTTGGAAAAAATCCAACTCTTGGAAAATTTCCAGCGAGGGAAAATATGGGTTATTGAGATCAGTTAGAACTTTTTAACGTCGTCTAAATAACCCGAAATGATATTAGAATTACGACTACGAAACACTCCGAATTGCCTTTGCACAAAGATAACATCACATGCAAATTTAGCAAAAATAAGCAACCCGTGAAACACCAAAACCCAGAGCCTGGAACACGATAAAAATTTGAAGCCCTGAAGACCCTACAGAACCGGCCAGGTCGGAAAAACATCACATGCGGTCGGCCAAAATCCGGCGAAGAGGGCTCAAATTTCTATGGTGTTCATGTTACATCTCATGCAACATTCTGCAACTGCTTAAAAAAAAGTTTGACACTTTAAAAAATTCGACAGAAAGTAGATTTTTATTTCGTGTGTTTCGGAGTTGTTTCGGTTTCGTAATTCTACAAACATCGTCTAATTCTCTAGCTTGTCTTTGATACCACTGCTGGGTTCCCTAGGCGGCCGCTGGGCTTCGGGAGGTATCGACCATGCCGATTTAAAAAATTTGTCGTACTAAAGAACCCTAACCCTAGAATCTTAACTAGAGATTTAGACGATACAACAATGTAAACAACTTTACATCTAAGTGAATGAGGAATAAAACCTTTGTAGACCGGTCCTTCAGTTCTAAAGCTCAATGTAGTAGTCCCTTCACTCCAAGTAGTGAACACCCGAACTCTAGTAAGGGTTCACATGAAGAAATGAACAAGCTTGCTTGAAGTCTTCGAGGCCGAAGATGATCTACGTCGAGAAGACTCAAGCTCATGCTACCTCTTCACTAATGGTAGATTAGTGAAGCAAACACCCTAAACTAAATGGCTAATATAGTAGAGGATGATGAAGTAGGAATTGGGCTCACTTAAGATTTATTTTTCTCACAATATTTCTTTACTTATAGAAAAGCTAGCAAGCTTTCTCATGAGGAAGAAGAAGATGAAGTGAAGATGAGAATGAAACTCATGAGGTGAGAATAGCAACCATGGATGAGTTAGTGTCATACACTAACTCATGTAGAGAATAAACCATGGCTAACAATAATGGTTAGCTTAATAAATATCTAATGTAAAACAAAGTTAGTGGACTAAGTCAATGGTTAGCAACAAGCTTCTCCAAGTTTCTAGCCATGACATAATACCACCAATTTGTGATTTACTTAAATAAATAAAAACCCTAGATTATCATAAGCATGGTGTAAGTCTCATACACCCAAGAAGCATGTGGCATCAAGCATGACACAAAAATAATGTACATTAATATATATCACATATATACTAAGTGTACACAAGTGAGAAATTTTTTTTTAAGTGTTAATGTAAATTAATATATCACATATATAATTATACATCAAATTATTAAATCAACACTTGATTTAATAATCCGGCTATATCACATACAACCGACTAATATCAAATGTAACATCTTATCGAATCAATACTTGATCCGATAACCCGGCTATATCATATATAACCGACCGATATCACATATCACGAGAATAGAATGCGGTATCACATACGCGCATTAATCTCGGTCCCACACATATCACATATGTGCTCCAACTTCATTTCGCATGAACCAGGAAACCTTTGTGTAGGACTCTAAAGACTCGTAAATACGCCGGCAGTAGGTGATGATCATATCAAACACCCACAAGCCGCAAGCGGTCTGCTAAACGTAACGGCCACCCGGGTATTGAGCGATCAGAATATCAACAAGAAAGCCTGCTCATACTCCTGCGAATCCAATAAAGTAACACTACCGTACAGTCCAGTCTCTTCGTCTGATATGTCGCATATCATAGCCTGGGGTGGTATAACGTCAGACCCCCAATAGCCTGATAAGTCATGCCGATGCAAGGTCCATAACAGTTCGAGAAACTACTTATAACACTTACCAGTAGATCTCAGCAACCTGGACAGGGATTTCCTGTTATGGCCAATCAAGCATAGCGCAACATCAATCCCCAATACCGGGAGAGACGAAATCCTCTCCTATCACTCATTGCCTCCATGTGACTCGGGACTGTACCCAGAAACCACCGTTTTGCACGATATCTTGAACATGGAAAGGTGGAAATCAAAGCATAGTGGGAATCACACAAGACTCTATGACGATCTCGGGTCGACAGACTAACCTGTACCAGTATCACCAGAGAACTGCTATCTGACGATAGGTATAATACCATCTAGGAATTCTCGGTGAGTCCGTCCAGTGTACCCAATCTTCACTGAGCACACGCATACCTTCTCTAATGTCAAACACCAATGGATGTGGGATCATCTATCGCCCATCATATGGGTCAAGAAGCGCATACGCTAGTCTACTCTGGAATATCGATACCCCGTCTTGATACTCCCACGACTAGGAACATTTGAAGGATGTACTTACCGACTACCTCTGCCCCACTAGTATGATCTGCATCATAATCCTGGTAGTCAATTACTCATCTTAAGGGCTTTATAAACATGTAATAGAGAGACAATAAGTGTACATGTTAAGATAAAGAGCAACCAGATAGCATACTATCATGTCGAGCAAGAAAGTCCTCCCTATATATGTCCAAGCATCCACTATAATATACATCACATGTATAATAATGGCCTCTAGGGCATACATATAACTAACAGTCAGGAGAGTTGACACGAAGAATAACACGGCGGATCCACTCACGAAGGCCATGCCCCAGATACAATTTGAGAGACTCTTCGGGTTGTTGGATATGAGATACTACAACAACTGGCCTTAGTGCAAGTGGGAGATTGTTAGTTGTATGTATGCCCTACAGGCCATTATTGTACATGATTGTATATTATAGTGGATGCTTGGACATATATAGAGAGGAATTTCTTGCTCGACATGATAGTATGCTATCTGGTTGCTCTTTATCTTAACATGTAGACTTGTATTGTGATACTGTCTTGCTCTCACATGTTGGTAAAGCCTTTAGGATGTACTTGACAACCGGTATTATGATGAGATCATACTAGTGGGGCCAGGTTAGTCCACAAGTTCATCCTTTAATAGTTCCTAGTCGATGGTGTATCGAGACAGGGCATCGATATTCCATAGTAGGCTAGCGTATACCCTTCTTGACCCATATGATGGGCGATGGATGATCCAATATCCATTGGTATTTGACATCAGAGATGGTATACGGGTGCTCAGTAGAGACTGGGTACACTGAAAAGGACTCACCGAGAACTCCTAGTTGGTATTATACCTATCGTCAGATAGCAGTTCTCTGGTGACACTGGTACAGATTAGTCTGTAGACCCCAGATTGTCATAGAGTCTTGTGTGATTCCCACTGTTCTTTGATTTCTACCTTACCACGTTCAAGAGAACGTGCAAAACGGTGGTTTTTGGGTACAATCCCGAGTCATATGGAGGCAATGAGCGATAGGAGGGATTTCGTCTCTCCTGGTATTGGGGGTTGATGTTGCGCTGTGCTCGATTGGCTATAACAGGAAGTCCCTGGCCAGGGATGATACGGAGATTTACTGAAAAGTATTATCAGTAATTTCTCGACCCGTTATGGGCCTAACATCGGCACGACTTATCAAGTTACTGGGGTCTGACGTTAACCACTCCTAGACTAGATATGCGACATATCAGACGAAAAGACCGGACTGTACGGTAGTGTTGCTTATTAAATTCGTAGGAGTATGAGATGGCTTGCTTGTTGATCTTCTGATCGCTCAATACCCGGGTAGCCGTTACGTCCAGCTAGTACCGCTGACGGCTTGTGGATGACCGATATTATCATCACCTACTGCCGGCGTATTGACGAGTCTTTAGAGTCCTACACAGAGGTTTCCTGGCTCAAGCGAAATGAAGTAGAAGCACATATGTGATATGTGCAGGACCGAGATTAATACGCATATGTGATACCGTATTCTATTCTCGCGATATGAGATATCGGTCGGTTATATGTGATATAGCTGGGTTATCGAATCAAGTGTTGGTTCGATAAGTTGATACAAATAATATTAGTCGGTTATATGTGATATAGCCGGATTATTAAATCAAGTGTTGATTTAATAATTTAATCTATGATTATATATTTGATATATTAATTTTTCATTAACTAATATTTTCTCACTTAAGCATTTCTTTTTCTTACTTGTGCACATTCAATATATATGTGATATATATTATTGTGTCATGCTTGTTGCTACATGCTACATGGGTATATGAGAATCACACCATGCTAATGATAATGTGGGGTTTTAATTATTAAGGATAAAACAAAATTAGGTGGAAAATTGTCAAGGTTAAGAAGCTTGGAGAAGCTTGTGCTAACCTTGACTTAGTCCACTAATTTTGTCTCATCCTAGGTATTTATCAACCCAAACATTATTTTAAGACATGGTTAAGTCTCTACATGAGTTAATATGAGATATTATGTCACCCATGGTTGCTATTCTCACTCATTGATTCTCATTCTATTCCTATCTTCATCTTCTTCTTCATTCCGATTTTGCTCTCTTGCTTTTTGAAAAGTGAAGAAATATAGTGAGAAAAATTATTCTAAAGTGAGAAAAAATCATATTTCATCAACCTATACAAGATTAGCCATTTAGTTTAGGTTGTTTGATTCACTAATTCCTAATTAGTGAAGAGGTAGCTTGAGTTGGAGATTTCTCGACGTAGATCATATTCGGCCCCGAAGACTTCAAGCAAGCTTGTTCCTTTCGCCTTGTGAACCCTTAGTAGAGTCCGGGAGATCGCTACTTTGAGCGAAGGGACTACTACACGGAGCTTTAGAAGTGAAGGACCGGTCTACAAAGGTTGTATTCCTCATTCACTTAGTGTAATGTTTGATTACATACTAGTTTACTCCTAATTTTCTAGTTAGATCCATGGCATGGGTTGAATAGCTCTCTAAGTTTTTTAAAATTGCATACTAGATACCCCATAAATCCTAGTTAGGGTGCTATGGAACCCAGCAATTGTATGTATGTGTAACATTACAGAAAAATAAAATATTATTTTTGGGAATTTTTATAATTTAATAATAATTTTAATGAATATTTTAATAAGGCGGTATAATTAAATACCGATAAATTGGAAAAAATTTGGAAAAATTATGGAAATTATTAAAAGAGGATGTTTTATGTGAATTATGCAAATTTTAAGTTTTTATGATTAATTATACGCTATTTTAGTACTAATCGCGATTAAAAATCGCTAATCGCGGATTTAGCGTGTATTGTGCACATAGTATGCACAAAGTCTTTTTTTCACACTTGTGCATTTCTTTCTACCATGGTTTCATTTGGGTTTCCTATTCCAATATTAGAGAAAAGAAAAGAAAGGTAAATGAAAAGAAAAGAAAAAGGGAAACAATATTATATGAAGCATGGGCATGAGAGAGAATAAGGGGTCTTCTTGACTTAGCTTCATCCTTCATTTTCTTCACCATTTTTCCTTCTCATTTCAGAGGTGTTGCTGCCCTCACTCCCTCCCCCTATTCATCCTCACAAACTTCATCAAAATGCACCAAAAGTCCATCTCCATTTCACAAAAAATGTGCACAAGCGCTCAAGCTAACCTTTGGACCAAGAAAGTTTGTGTTTTTGTGTTGTAGGGGGGATTCATGAGTGCCAATGAGGTAACCCTTTCACAATTAGTGTAGTGTTTCAAGTGCTTTAGCCTCTTTTCAAGTTTGTTTTCGATTTGGCGAAGTTTAGTGAATTTTGGGAAATTCTAGTGAGGGTTAGGGTTTAATTGAGTTGTGTTGGTGTAATTAAGCCTTAGTGGTGACCCTTAAACCCCCCATGGTGTTAAAAACCCAGAATTTACACTAGATTAAAACTGAAACCCAAAATACGGAAAAACAGAAACTTTCATGTCGGTTTGTGAGTGATTAGGGTGTGCAGGTGAATCTGGGATGATCTGGGATAGTTTTGAGTTAAGCAAACAATCCCTGTAGACTAGAATTGACCCTAGGAACACCCTGTAACAATACGAACCACAGGGGAGCACCCGGGGACGACGACATCGAAATTTTAGGGGTAGGGGCCGACCACTTGGTAGGGTAGGGTGTCAGGGTTGGTCCAGTATCTCATGTACATCATATACTACACCCTAGACTTGTTTTGGAAACTACCTTTGACCTGAGTCAAAATCTGGGAACACTTTTATAAGTTGCTGGCTTATGTTTTGCGTATGTTTGAATTCAAGTTTTGGGTATTTGGTATTATATTCGATCACTTGACGTTTGTACGTCTATATCAAGTGTTAGTTGGTGGTTTTGAAGGCGTGGTCCATAGGTTCTAACCTATAGGCTTTTAAGCGTATCGTTTTGGGTTTCTTATGTCGTTTCGTATTCGAATTTGATTTTAACGCGATACGATACGTTATGATGTGTAGCTACCCCCACGATGATTCGAGACGATGAAGAAGATGGTGGCGACATCAACATCGGCAAGCAAGATCAAGGTGAGTAGATTATATCTACGGGGGAAGTCGGGTAGATGGCTTATAGTACCCCCGCAGTTCGATGTTTAGTATACTATATTTACACTATATATATTTATATATGATAGCGTTAGGTGTGACATGGATATTTGAGATGAGATTAGGTGTACTGTGGATGGATTAGGGTTTAGAAGTGAACTAGTATAGTTTCCTAGTTGCGAACCCTAGAATAGGTTTACACCCACACGCACACACATGCTTATCTATTATACTTATACCTGGACGATGAGGATAGTGGACGATATTTGGAGATGAGTCGATGAGATTGGGCATAGTGCCATGAGATCGGTGATATGATGTGATTCGTATTTGGGATACGACATGAGATTTTAGCGGGCCTTTGGACGTGTGTTTCACACACGCATTTATATCTATATGGATGGTATCGATTTGTACTAGACTTAGATCAGTACCCCAGATCATGAGATATGATGATAAGGATACCAGATAATTGATGAGATGAATGTGATATTGACCCGTACCCATCTTTTGGGATGCCTTACGATGATTTACCGTACGAGCTTTATATTGATGATAGATCCACATTCATGACTCGAGGATGTCATATGATATTGTATCGTACGTGGTACCTTTGAGGAGGGATCACCGACTATTATATATATATATATCGACTCAGATTTAGGTGGTTTCCATACCCCTTCTGATTGACTTGTTAGTTAGAGCTGTAGTTTTGCTAGTAGATGTTAGGCTAGGCTGATGTCATACCTATTTCAAAAACTAACGAATTGGGAGTATTTTAAAGACAGGCAAAGGGATTCTACGGATATTTTCAAAAGACGCATCTTTTCAAAAAAACACCGTAGTCCTTATTTTCCTAAAAACCCCGATTCGCCTTCTTTCAAATGGCAAAACAGTATGATATAGATACATTGATGTAGATTATGCACGGTTGTGTTTATTATTCATTTGCTGCATATTCTTGTTGTTTGCATCGCATTGCATGTTAAATATGTTTATTGTTATATTAAGACCATGCCGATAGGACACCAGCACCATTATCGTTGATGCATATGTTCCACGTATACCTGCTTACCGGCTCACACACTTCATCATCGATAATTGCCATGTCACTACACTGTAGGACTGTTGCATTCAGGATATGATCCCTTGCATGGCATACTCGTGTACTTACATATTGTACACTCATACTTGTGCACATACCTATTGTACACTCATACTCGTGTACTTATATATTGTACACTCATACTTGTGCACATACCTTTTGTACACTCATACTTGTGCACTTACCTATTGTACACCCATACGTGCATACATACGTATTCGCACATACATAGATGATTCTGGCTTGATTAGAGATTTGGGAACCGCAAAATACTCTTTAAAACTGATTCATTTTAAAATAGCGCTTTCCCTCAATATGTGCATATTACAATTCCATATTGCATGTTATACTGATATGCTTACATTTCTTTTACATGTCGCATACATCATGCTTTTTGATTATACGCATTGAGATATGTTGTTTCCATGATATTTCTGGATTTGGGAACCGTGGGTATTTCAAAAGAGAGTATGTAATTGTTTTAAAAACCCAGTTACCCTTGATATGATATTTCAATGCGTCCACCATGTGTTTTCTCGGTTCTGAGAGCGACATGTGAAACCCGATTCGAGGAGGCGGATGAGGCCGATTGCGGGTACATGGTGGACCCGGTATGGTACCCCGGGGCGAGAACGGATCGCTGTGTGGTAGACGGTGAGCCTGGCAGAGGGACTAATACCTAACGGTGATAGTATTTGGGCTCGGCGGATATCCGGAGGATACCGACCGGAGTCGAGAGATGATATGGGTCGATCCGGACTGACGGAGCCCGTGGGCCGATCCGGACTGACGGAGCCCGATATATGAGGATTTACGTGCCGATGCTGGGCACAGGTTTCATGATGTTTTCGAGTGTCGATGCTGGACACTCTGGTTCCATGATTTTGATGTGTCGCGAGGGACACACGTTGATTTACATCCTCATACTTCCATGCATATGCTTTATGATATTTATATGCATGGTGTTTTGTGTCATTGGGAGACACGTGGACGAGATCCACATATATACAGACATTGATTAGATAAATGGATGGTATCCACAAACTCATAGACTTCAGGATATAGTTGACACTGATTACATTGATTATACCTCATTTTATGATATGTTATTACCTGAGGCACTGACACGAGCACATGGGATTACACTTATGTATAGATGTTTACCCCTGCCATCTTATCATGCTTCAGACCTATTCATTTGAGGTTTATATATATATTTGATCGTATTGACCTAGGATTGTGTCATACATACGATTTCTGCTCTGTGATGTTTTCTATTCACGAGTTGGCAACTCACCCCCGTTGTGCCACAGTTCTTGCAGGTTTTGCCGTACAGGTTTCATTGCGGCTTTCTGGCACACTGCTTCCCTTACGGGTGATTTGCTTTAGTAGGTGGGTTCTTTTGCATCAGAACCACCATTGTATATGTACTATTCAGTTGTATCTAGTAATTCCATCAACCAAACTTGTATATTGTTTTAGACTTAGAAAACCAGTTGTGTATTATTTCGACCTTAGAGTCGCGCGTTGTAGTATTATGGTTTTATTGATGATTTTGAGTTTCCTTTTGAGTTTTGATCCTCGCCTTTCGGCGTTGTATATTATATTGCTTGCGTGGTTGTGACCGTCGATTGACGAAGAGCTAGCTCCCGCTTGGGGATGCCTTTTATCATTGTGCATATATTTATTCATGTTGTACCCCGTTCGGGGCCAGTATTTACAAAGGAAACTCTGCCGAAATTTTCCGAAAAGACTTAAGAATTTAAAATTGCATTTTCTTCTTACTTATTTAAAAACCTTGTTTTTAAAACATGTTTTCTTCACTTCTTTAAAACTAGTTTTCCTTCATTTATTATTTAAAATGGTTTTAGATTTCTGGGCTTTTGGCTTACTTGAATTAGATGAGGTCCTATAGACTTCATATAATTCAAGGGCCAGTCACGTGCTCTTTCGGGTCGTGACAAAGTTGGTATCAGAGCGCTAGGTTAACCTTGGTTCGAGTCTAAATTTGACTATGCGGAGCCTAGAGCGTTTGTATATATACGAAACTTAGGCTTGACCTTACGGAACTTAGACTTAGTCGAGGGGGTATTAGACCCGAACTTTCGTCGTGTAGGTTGACCTTGGTTGATGGAGTAGGTGACTTGAGGAGAGTGACGTACCGTGTGTATGTTCCGCGGCATACTTACGATACGCCACTCCGCTTAAGGAGACTCAGGATGTACATTTCCTTGCACAGTATTTGTTGGAGATAGTGCCCTCAGAGTCAATTATTGGATCACATGCACGTGATTGCAATGATTGAGGGAGGACCTATCCCGGTAGGACAGTCTTACTCGAGATGATAGTATGCTATCTGGTTTACCTTTATCATCGTGTACTGCTTTAGGTGACCCGACAGGTCGCTATTGCACGTTGATAGAGCCCCTAGGATTCTTGCTTGACTGCCAGCAGTATGAGGGCGATCATATACGTGGGAGCTAGTAGTCTATAAGCACATCCTTAAATGGTCCCTAGTCGTGGGAGTTTCGAGACAGGGCATCGATTCTCCAGAGTAGACTAGTGTATACAGTCGAGACCCCGACGAGGGGCGGTGGCCGGTCTCACAAGCCACTGGTGTCAGTTGGATCACCTAAGATGTATACAGGTGCTCATTGGGTTATGAGTACACCGGACAGGACTCGCCGGGAACCTGCTAGTTGGTCTTATACCAGACGTCAGATAGCAGTTCCTTTGTGACATGTGTACAGGTTAGTTCATCGACCTGAGATCGTCATTTGTCTCGTGTGAGTTCCCACTGTGTTTTGATTACTACCCTACCACGGCTCAAAGGAGTCGTGCAAACAGGTTTTAGTTGGGTACAGTCCCGAGCCACATGGAGGCAGTGAGCGGATCTTCAGGGGTTCATCTCTCCCGGTATTGGGGGTGAGGTCGCGCTGTGTCTAGGAGAGCCATTACACGAAGTCTTTGGCCAAGGCAGGAGATTTACTGGTAGGTATTCCAGTAGTATCTCAGGGTGTTCTGGGCTACACTCCGACACGACTTGTACCGCTTTTGGGGGTCTGACTTTTACCAACCCCCTAGGCCCGCCATGCGATGCTCATAGACGAACGGACCGGACTGTACGGATATTGTCACTGACAGGCTCAGTAGGGTGTCAGGATGAGTTCGCTCATCGACGTCCCTTTTGGTCAATAGCTGGTGGCCCGTCACGTATTGGCTTATACCTCTGACGTGCTAGTGGTTAAATCCACAGCCATAGTATTGACGGGTCTTTAGAGTCCACCACACTTTCAGTTACTCAAGCTTTCGGGCGAAACGCTGTAGAGGCCGTATGGAGATATGGCAGGGTCCGATCAGATACGTGCGGTATTGCACGGATCAGGATCGGACGGTTAGTACTAGAGGCCGTATGGATATATGGCAGGGTTCGATCAGATATGTGCGGTATTGCACGGATCAGGATCGGACGGATATTACTAGCCGGCTTTGGTTTAAGCCGGATCCTAGTATAGTACAGTGTAGATTTTGTCTCTTTGCATTTGTGTTCATTGGGAATACAAATGCGGGCATGTATATGCAGTAGTGGGGTTTTCCTGTAATTTATTACGGGACCAGTTTTCTGAAGTTGCCAGTTTGTATTCTGTTCCGGCCGGTTTTCCTTTGTTCTTTCCCGGCCGGACTTTTCCGATGGAGGGGGTTATTTGCAAGTTTGCAAATAACACTTGTGGAAGGGGTTTCTTGCATATGGATTAATTATGAGAGCATCTTTTGATACCATTCTTTTCTATCATCATTTCTTGCATTCATGGTGATTAGAGTTGATTAGGAATTGATTTGAGATGGTTATCATTGCTTTGGATGTGGTCACCCTCCACCTTTTACTACACTCACCTCCCTCATGTATTTTGTTCATCCCTCCACCATTTTCCAAAGAGGGGGGCCGGCCACTTCATTTAGAGGGAGAGAGAGAGAGGATCATTTGGTGAGGGTGGGAAAATTATCATTCATATCATTTTTCATTGCCACCAAAATTCACAAGTTCAATTCTCAACCTCATCCCTCTATCAAGACAACTTCACAACCCCAAAGAGACATATATTCTACACTTTCCTACAGAAAATCTTGGACGCGTCGGCTAGCCAACTTCGCGCCCGAGTTGCCTCGGTCCAGAGGTGGGAGCCCGTAAAAGATTCCGGCTACGTGGTGCCTTTTCTGACGAGGAGGAGATGAACGGAGTTTCCGCGGGAGATCGGAGTGGAGACGAAGACCGGAGGACACGGATCGCTTGGTATACTTCTCTACCCTTTTCTTTAGTTAGCTAGATCTAGTTTAATGGCACTATCCGGGTGTTTAGTGCGCGGTGGTGCCGGTTTGCTAGTTTGCAAAATTAAAGTTTATCACCGCTTCCGCATTCCGGCGTCGGATTGACGGCCGGGGCACCGCCGTGCACTTACAGTGGTATCAGAGCCTCGCCATTAACATAGTCTAGCTTTGTTTAATGTCTTTGCATTTCCGATCGACCAAAATTCCAAAAACCTGCGTTTTCTTCACATCAGTTTTCTGTCGTTTTTTTTTCTGGCTCGAAAAATTTTTCAGGTTGTAGAAAATTGATGTACTGAAAGTCGTAAGAACACTGAAAAAATTTGGTGCCCTGATCCTTCCGTACGACCGCGGAACCGCGGCCATAACCCCTCTTTGGCCGCGGTTCGGCCGCAGGAATGTGGATTCATGTCATCATTTTTTTGCATTGGGCTTGTGGGCTGAAAATAGGGGTTTTGGTATACTTAGTTTGGGCCCAGAATTTCTGTGAGTGCTACAGTATTGCTTGGGGGCCCACTTGGTAAAATTCAATCGATCGGATATTTTAAACACATTATTTCACAGTATTTACATTATATCTGCGATCGTGAATGTCACTTGATCGGTAAATCCAGTCTGACTGCTATAGCCCGGTTAGACGGATTTGCGAACGTGACCTTCACGTTGATGTTCTGTATTATGCTGTGATGTTGCGGATCGGTCGTGGGGGATAGCCTGGATGCAATGCTAGTACAGTTTTTGTTGTATTATGTACATTTAATATTGCGGGGCGAGCATCCGACATGTGGACTGCCGTCACTGCCTGATTGTATTATTATTTTGGGGCACGACCAGGTTGCGGTCGCTGTACCCGGTGTATGTATTTTTTACTTTCTGTACTAGAATTACCCCAAGGAGGGGTGCACGGATAGCCGGGTTCTAGAGGGCAACGGGCCCGCATCTCATGGCATTGAGATGGAGGGGGCTTCATTCTAGGATTGGCGGGCTATTCGCCGCACTCGTAGGGGGTACAGGTTGACCCAGGAGGGGTGCCCAAGTTACCGGATTCCGTGAAGTGCCGGGTGGTCCATTCACGTTGCTGAAGGGGGCTGCCTCGCTTCAGGTTTTGGCGGGTAACTTACCGCGCCTGTAGGGGTCTAGGTTTTCATTGCACAGGCTATCCACACGACCAGGGGAACGTCGGGTTTCAGTAGTGGCTCTGTGAAACCCGGGGATCCCAGATATCTGTATTGTTCTGTGATGCTGTACATTTCTGTGATGTTGCATTTTATCACGCCTTGAGCGAAATATAATATATTGGTATATATATTAGTAGATGTTGTATATGTTTTGCATCCGCGCTAGTCCAGTCCCCGCTCTGTCGTTAGTTAGCTAACCTAACGGGAAATGACGGGACCCAGTGGCGAATGCGGATGGCATATACGTACATCAGTATATTTTCGTTCTTTGTGGTGTGATCTATTGATGGGACTGCGTTAATTCGGATCAATGCAAGTTAAAACAAACATAATCTGATGTTGTTGGAACACTTTTCAAAAAGCTGTTATTGCAAGGATGTTCTCTTTTGTTTTGCATCGTGGTATTCAGTTGGAATATCCTGCTCCTCAGTCGACGAGGCAAGGGCCGAGATCCCTTCACCGGGAGTGACCCCTTGGACAGAAGTTTGCGTCAGGGCATTAACTTCACTATAGCTGATTACTTTTGCTTTGCATCGTGGTATTTATTTGGAATATCCTGCACCCCATTCTACGGGGAAAGAGCCGAGATCCCTTCACCGGGAGTGACCTCTTTAGTAAAGGTTTTCGTCACTATATTTTCTAAAAAGCTATCCGTTCCTTCAACGATATTAAGTTCATTACGTTAAAGGTTTTCGCCAGAAACCATTCGTAGCCCTCCGTCGTTTCAGACGGGTAGCACGTAGTATTCATGCTATGTTTGTTGACCTTCGTCAAGGCATAGTGTATGGTAGCTGCTTGTTGCCTTTCTGCTGCATAGATAGATGCGTTGGTTTGGGACAGTCGTATAGCTTTGTTGACCTTCGTCAAGGGCTTGTACGGGTGGGTTCAAATTAACCATGGATTATGACGGGTAGAACTTGACATGTGACTTATGATTTGTTGACCTTCGTCAAGGTCATAAGAGCATGGGGTAAAAATCACATCGGGAGTTTCAAAAGAACTGAAACTTGCCAGATATGCGCATACCTTCTGGAGTGTGATGACGTGAGCGGATTCCGTCACGTTATCATGCAATGATAGTTGGATCCCGATTCCCACTGATGAGTTGGTTTACTCCTCGGGTGACCCCGACTAATTCTTCTTTCAGGTTTGGAGGAGAATTTGAGGTACAGTGGGAGGTTTCCTGATTAGAAATAGTGATAACCATTCTGATCTAGGATAGAGTGCACGCTGAGTGTTTCTTTTCTCTCTCTATTCGGCAACGACCATTGACCCGACCCTAGACTATGACTCAGTGACCAAGTTGACCGAACCTTCTTAACACTGGCTTTTGGATTATCAGAGTTGCAAACCTCATTGCCACTCCTACTTTTACCCTTTTCTTCAGGACACCCCGTATTACTACGAACGTCCATTTCCATTGGACAAAACCATCGTATGGTTATATACGAACTCGAAGGAATTCTAGGATGGTTTCCGGTTCTGGAGAAAACGAATAGGACTATTCAGTTGTCGTTTCCTTTTACCTTCTCTCTCAGATTGCGAGTACTCCTTGGCTTAGGAGATAGAACACCTATTACGCAAATTGGATAGTCTTCTTCAAAACCATAGGCTGGTGCCGACCGGTGGGGAATGAAGAAAACCAATTAGCATAACGATGGTGTACAGAAGGTATTAAGTTAAGACAAAGCAAGGGATTTGTAAGAGGGCAAAGTAAATTGCGACTGCTATTCACGACCAAACCAAGTATTTCTTCGCCAATCCTAAATCACCTTTGTATTTCTCCAGGACACTCCGTATCACTACGAAGATCCACAGTTTATTGGATAATCCATCGTATGGTTATATACGAACTCGAAAGGAACTTGTTCCAATTCGGGGATGGATCCTGGTTCAGGAGAAATAGGAATAAGGTTTATTCGGTTGTCTTTTATCTTCACCTTCTCTCGCGTTGTGAGTGCTCCTATGATTAGGACAGTACACCCATTATGCTTATTGGACAGTCTTCTTCCAAACCATAGGCTGGTGTCGAACGGTAGGGAAGGAAGAAAACCATTTGGCCTAAAGGGGTGTACAGAAGGTAATGACTAAAGACATATAAAGGGATTTGGAGAGGTGGCAAAGAATTATACGGTTACAGTTGTGAATCTGGATAATGGAAGTGGCATTACTAGGAATACCAGGATACCCCATCGAAACATTTCAATGTTTCAGTCTCACTGTGTACTGTTAAAAGAAAACTGATTTCCCATTTAGACACTTGCTCCAGGGTATGTATTTACCAGGTATGAGTCTCACATCTGTATGGTTTTACAGATGATGAGTGGGAGTAAGTTATTGGGAATTAGGTGACCATCCTCATTATATCGGGATTCGTTGTAATCGGTGATATTTGAGGAAGTCACCTAGGTTGTTTGCCAGACGGCAAATATTTGGTTTTGAATATCCGCTGTTATGCACCAATTTCAAATTGATATATCTGTACGTCTATTTTTATATAGTGAGATATATCTTTTTGAAATTATGTCTGTGACATTTACCTATATCAGTAGATGGTTAGGTAAGGAGCATTAAACAGCGGTGTAATTCTTCTTAACCATAAGTACAGTTTTCAACCTACGACACACAGTGAATGAGTTATCAGACTCAAGGGACTTATACAGAGTATTGTATGTTGTCCAGCGTCCATGAGGACAGAGGGGTTGGTTCTCGTACTATATTCGGTTTACTTATGACTCCTCTAGTTTTTAGACAGGTGTTTCGTGGAAACACAGGGTCTGAATTTTGAGAAGTTATAGGTATTTGAATAAAGTAGAGAACCAGGTATTGCAAGTATCGGGATTCTTCAAAGTGATCGAAGATGTAGATACTTGTGTATGGTATTCAGTTGATAGTAATGATTAAGAGAACTTGTTTCTCTTTCGGGTTACTCATAATTGGAAGCATTCATAAGTTGAGTGACGCTGATCGGCCTCCTTCCATTTAGTTGACATGCACTGGAGACAGCTGCATGATTTGAATCTGGTTCAATTAAATCAGTGCCTCTGGTTCTATATTGGATATAGAACAGTTCATATCTTAATGATGTTAAGGTACGCGGAGTTGTCCGGCTTATGCTTAAAACTAGACTCTGGATGACTCAAGGCACGTTTCTGTAATAGCTGTTTGTGGGTTGACCCAGGCTATGACGAGGGTTGACTTTCTACCATCTGGAAGAACGATAGTGATAATGTTCTTGACTCGCCACAGTTTTATCAAAAATGGATTTTTTCAGAAAACAGTAGTGGGAGTATGGTAGAACTGGAAGTGATTCCAGAACCGCAAACGATTACTGAAGATTTAATAAGAACCTAAAGATTCAATCTGGTTTGACATTCTATTGGCCACTCCGCAGACAAAGTGGGTAACCTCAGGCACCCGAGAGGTATTCCGGTAGCCTCAAGGACGGTGACAGGGAGGTTCTTGTTTACCCACACTTGCCACTGCTGTTGTTCCAGGCTGCGAGACCCGGCGGGAGGATGAGTATAGCGTCGTTCTAAACTGGCTTTAGAAGTGTACGTTTATATGACTCTGCCAGAGGGTTGTCGTAGTCAGTGGGAGCAGCGGAAGCATTGGTGGACAAGCAGCTTATGTTTATTTATAGACTAAAGCAGATATAGCGGAGATAGATCATCAATTTCTGATGTGACAGTCATAGGTTTGACTTCATCAGAATAGGGGATGGATCTGTTAAGAAGGTAGTAGGGTGTGATGTCATGGTATTTGGATGACATACACAGAGTAGGAAGTGATATTCCTATACTATGATCGGTTATTCTTTGGTCGTCACACAGTGGTTTCTCCACATAGGACTTGGACATTATATCAGACATACTGGTTACTAGATCTATGGTTTTAGATCTAGATTTGGGTGATTTCCCAATCAGGGTACTTAGACAGCATTCTAAGAGTATTTAGAATGGACGACTCCTGGCACGGTAGTATACCTGCAGGTGATGGAGTCACCCTCTCTAAAGGTGTCTTACAGACTAAAAGGGAGAGGGATGTGCATGATTGGCAGATCACTTGCTTAGGCAATTGAGTCAATCATGAGATGTCAAAGTACCACACCAGATGTTGTTCTTGCACTAGATGCAATAAGTTGACATTGATCCAATCCTGGAGAAACAGTCGGAAGCAGTTTTAGAACATAAGTGGATGTTCTAGGGATATGGTAACGACAGCCTCATTCGGGAGACAGTTATCATTCCAGGCTTCCAAGGTGACCTGGACGACAAGGAGGTTGTCAGAGTTATAGTTTTCCCTCTGACGAGGGGCAGTATTTTGGATAGGTGATCCAAGGCAATGCTGAGGGAGGCATGGCGCAGGATACTGATTAAGTTCAGTTGACGATACAGTCTAAGAAATTTGGATTTGGAGTTCATTTATGAGCTAGGTCCCATCAGACATCCAGACATATTCTAAGACAGGTATTGCTCATTTCGGGAGATGGCTTTCTCCGCGAACTTGAGATATAGAGAGACATAGAAAGAAACATCAAAGCGGATCCACTCACTGAGGCTATTCCTCGAACGCAATAGTTTCGCAAACGAGTTTTGTGAGACTGACAAGTAGAGGAGTTGGGTGTTCGGTATCACACGGGCTGTGAGTATGCGACATCGCAATAATTAGCCTTGAGTGCAAGTGGGAGATTGTTGGAGATAGTGCCCTCAGAGTCAATTATTGGATCACATGCACGTGATTGCAATGATTGAGGGAGGACCTATCCCGGTAGGACAGTCTTACTCGAGATGATAGTATGCTATCTGGTTTACCTTTATCATCGTGTACTGCTTTAGGTGACCCGACAGGTCGCTATTGCACGTTGATAGAGCCCCTAGGATTCTTGCTTGACTGCCAGCAGTATGTGTAAGTCTACGCTAGCGCCCCGGCAGTCTACAGACCCCAAATGCGGAACAAAACCTTTTAAACTGGCGCTATCGTATACTTTAACCCGGATCTGCCATTATTGCTAAACTAACAATCTGTAAAGAGTGTAGAAAGGTTATACCGAACGAACCGAGTCCTTCGTTCTTCAACCATCATCCCACGCTCCGTTGCGGCTGGTCCGATCTCGTCGATCTCCGATATCCTCGTCGAGGTGGCACCACATCGACGATTCTTTAAACGGGCTCCCGCCTCTGACTTGAGGCAACTCGATCGTCAAGTTTGCTAAAAGAGACGACCAAGAATGATGTAGAGAATGAGTAGATGACTTTGTCTCACTTCGTCCAAGTCCGTGGACGATCGATAAATGAAGCTGCCATTTTTATCGGGTGATGGAATGAAAGAGGTAATGAAATTTCCATGCACCCTTAACCATAGTCTTTTCTCTCCAAAAATGAAATCATTCTCTCTCTCACAAATAGTGGCCGGCCAATATATGTAGAATGAGGAGGGTGAGTGTAGGAGCAAAAGGGGTGAGTGTAAGCAAAAAGATCTTAATCAAAATATCAAAGCAAAAACAAAAGGAATTAATGTAAAGGATGACTCATTAACCTTAGTCATCCTTTCATTAAAAGCACAATTAAAGCTCTAATGACTCACCATGTCAAGTCACCCATTCTAGAACCTTCTAGAAGCTTGACTCACTCTCATCGAAGAAAAGATAAATCCGTCTTTAACCGAATGTTAAAAGACGGCTGATAGAAAACTGGAAACTGGCAACTTCCAAAAGTGATCCTGAAACGACTTTCAGGATAACCCCGAAACAGTATAAATATACCCGCATTTGTATTACGACCGAATACAAATGCAACTGAGACAAAGATATTATACCTACTCAATATAATACTCGGATCCGGCTTAAACCAAAGCCGACCAGTAACATCTGCCCGAAAAATAACACGTGCGTAAACGCACGTGCATTTTCCGAACCCTGCCATAAAACCATACGGCCTCTACAACGTTTCGCCCGAACTTGGAAAACTGTCTGTGGGGGACTCTAATGACTCGTCAGTACCCTGGCAGTGGGTTTAACCACAAACCGTCAGCGGCACTAGCAATGCGTAACGGCTGCCCATGGACTGACCTCAAGGGAGGCTGATGAGCGAACTCGTCCATAAACCCTACTGAGCCTAACAGTGACAATGTATATACAGTCTGGTCCGTTCGTCTATGAGTATCGCATATCTGCCTAGGGGGCTAGTAACGTCAGACCCCCAATAGCAGTATAAGTCGTGTCGGAGTGAAGCCCAATAACACCCTGAGATACTACTGGAGTACCTACCAGTAAATCCCCTGCCACGGCCGTGGGCTTTGTGTAATGGCTCTCCTAGACACAGCACGACCTCGCCCCCAATACCGGGAGAGACGAATCCCCTACCGATCCGCTCACGTGCCTCCATATGGCTCGGGACTGTACCCAAAAACTACCTGTTTGCACGACTCCTTTGAGCCGTGGTAGGGTAGAAATCAAAGCATAGTGGGAACTCACACGAGACAAATGACGACCTCAGGTCGATGAACTAACCTGTACACATGTCACCAGGGAACTGCTATCTGACGATAGATATAGTACTAACTAGCAGATTCCCGGCGAGTCCTGTCCGGTGTACTCATAACCCAATGAGCACCTGTATACATCTTAGGCGATCCAACTGACACCAGTGGCTTATGAGACCGGCCACCACCCCTCGTCGGGGTCTCGACTGTACACACTAGTCTACTCCGGAGTATCGATGCCCTGTCTCGAAACTCCCACGACTAGGGACCACAATTAAGGATATACGTATAAACCACCCAACTCTCACGTATATGATCGCCATCATACTGTTGGTGGTAAAGCAAGATCCTAAGGGCTCTATCAAAGTGTAACATGTAATCAGTCACCTGAACATGTACACGACTGATAAAGACAAACCAGATAGCATACTATCATCTTGAGTAAGACTGTCCTACCGGTATAGGTCCTCCGCAATCATTGCAATCACGTACCTGTGATCCAATAATTGACTATGAGGGCACTATCTCCAACAATCTTCCACTTGCACTCAAGGCTAATTATTGCGATGTCGACTACTCACAGCCCGTGTGAAACCGAACATCCAACTCCTCTACTAATCAGTTTCACAAAGCCCGTTTGTAAAACTATTGTGTTCGAGAAATAGCCTTAGTGAGTGGATCCGCCTAGAAGTTTCTTTCTATATCTCTCTTAATCTCAAGTTCGCGGAGAAAGCCATCTCCCGAATCGAGTAATACCTGTCTTAGAATATGTCTGGATATCTGATGGGACCTAGTTCATAAATGAACTCCAAATCCAAACTTCTTAGACTGTATCGATCACTGAACCTAATCAGTATCCGGCACCATGCCACCCACAGTATCCTCTTGGACCACCTGTCCATAATACTGTCCCTCTTCGTCAGGGGGAAAAACTATAACTCTGACAATCACTCTGTCAACCATGTCACCTTTGAAGCCTGGAATGATAACCGTCTCCCGAAAGAGACTGCCGTCATCAAATCCGTAGAACATGTACTTATGTTCTAAAACCGCTTCCTTATGTTTCTCCAGGATTGGATTAATACAAACTTATTGCATCTAGTGCAAAAACAACATCTGGTGTGGTACTTGACATCTCATGATTGACTCAATTGCCTAAGCAAGTGATCTGCCAATCATGCACATCCCTCTCCCCTTTAGTCTATACGACACCTTTAGAGAGGGTGACTCCATCACCTGCAGGTACACCACCATGCTAGGAGTCATCTATTCTAAAAACCATTAGAATACTGTCAAAGTACCCACATTGGGAAACTACCCAAATCCAGATCTAAAACCATAGATCTAGAAACCAGAATGTCAAATATTATATCCATATCCTGTCTGGAGAAACAACTGTGTGACGACCGCAGTACAACCGATCGTAGTATAGGAATTTTACTTCCTACTCTGTGTATGTCATCCAGATACCATGACATCACACCCTACTACCTCCTTAACAGATCCATCCCCTATTCTGATTGAAGTCAAACCTATGACTGTCATATCAAAATTAGATGATCTTTCTCCGCTATAACTGCTCTAGTCTATAAATAGACATAAGCTACTTGCCCACTATGCTTTCGATGCTCCTACTGACTACGACAACCCTCCCACCGGGTCTCATAACCTGGAACAACAGTAGTGTCAAGTCTGGGTAGATAAGAACCTCCCTGTCACCGTCCTTGAGGCTACCGAAGTACCTCTCGGGTGTCTGAGGTTACCTACCATACCTGCGGAGTGGCTATTGGAATGTCAAACATGATTGAATGTATAGGTCCTATTAAATTTTCCGTAATCGTTCGCGGTTCTGGAATCACTTCCAGTTCTACCATACTCCCACTACTGTTTTCTGAAAAAGATCCATTTTTACTAAAACTGTGGCGAGTCAAGAACAATATCACTATTGGTCTTCCAAATGGTAGAATATCAACCCTCGTCATAGCCAGGGTCAACCCACAAACAGCCATTACAGAAACGTGCCCTGAGTTATCCAGAGTCTGGTTTTAAGCATAAGCTGGACAACTCCCCGTACCTCAATATCTTTTAAGGTACGAACTATTCTATATCCAATATAGAAACTTTGGCACTAATTTAATTGGAACCATATTCAAACCATGCAGCTGTCTCCAGTGCATATCAACTTAATGGAAAGAGGCTAATCAGCATTACTCAACTTAGGAATCCATCCAATTATGAGTAACCTGAAAGAGAAACACATTTCTCAAAACCATCACTATCATCTGAATTCCAATCACAAGAATCTACATCTTCGATCTCTTTGAAGAATCCCGATACTTGTGATACCTGGTTCTCTACTTTATTCTTATACCCACAACTTCTCAAAACTTAGACCTTGTATTTCTACGAAACACTCGTCTAAATACTAGAGAAGTTATAAGTAAACAGAACATAGTACGAGGACCTACCCCTTTGTCCTGATGGACACTTAGACAACATAAAATACTCTGTATAAGTCCGCTGAGTTAAACAACTCAAAACCTGTGCGTCGTAGGTTGAAAACTGTACCCTGGTGATTTCCTCAAATATCACCAATTATAACGAATTCCGATATAATGAGGATGATCACCTAATTCCCAATATCTTACTCCCACTCATCATCTGTAAAACCATACAGATATGAGAATGAAACCTGGTAAATACATACCCTTGGAGTAAGTGTCTAATCGGGAAAACAGTTTTTCTTTAACAATGCACTGAAACATGAAAATGTTTCATAGGGGTATCCTGGTATTCATAGTAATGCCTCTTCCATAATCCAATTCTGTTGGATATATGTATGCCCTAGAGGCCATTATGTGATAGTTGATGTATCTATACATGTATATATATTCAGTTTACATTCTTGCTCGACATGATAGTATGCTATCTGGTTTCTCTTTATCTGACATGTTGATTTGATCATGCTTTTATTTCATTCATACATGCTGATAAAGCCCTAAGGATATCGGCTTGACTACTCTGATTATGATGCAGATCATACTAGTGGGACATCTGTAGTCTATAAGCATATCCTAAAATGTCCCTAGTCGGAGGTGTATTGAGACGGGGCATCGATATACCAGAGTAGACTAGCGTATATGATACTAGGCCCATGTGATGGGCGACGGATGTTCCCACATTCGTCGATGTTTGACATCAAGATCATATACGGGTGCTCAGTGGTGACTGGGTACACTGGACGGACTCGCCGAGAACTCCTATATGGTATTATATCTATCGTCGAATAGCAGTTCTCAGGTGACACTGGTACAGGTTAGTCTGTAGACCCGAGATCGTCATGGAGTCTTGTGTGTTCTCCCACTGTACTTTGATTGCCACCCTACCACGGCTCTACTGAGTCGTGCAAACAGGTGGCCATTGGGTACAGTCCCGAGACACACGAAGGCAATGAGCGATAGGAGGGGTTTCGTCTCTCCCGGTATTGGGAGTTGATGCTGTGCTGTGCTCGACTGGTTATAACAGCAAGTCCCTGGCCAGGGCTGCTGAGATTTACTGATAAGTGTTATCAGTAGTTTCTCGATCTGTTATAGACCATTCACCGACACAACTTATTGAGTTATTGGGGTCGACGTGACCATCCCTAGGCTCGATATGCAGCATATCTGACGAAGAGACCGGACTGTACGGTAGTGTTGCCAGATGGCTCGATGGGAGTTGTAGCAGGTTCGCTTGTTGTCTTCTGATCGCTCAATACCCGGGTGGCCGTTACGTTTAGCTGACCTCTTGCGGCTTGAGGGCACTTGATATGATCATTACCCTCTGCCGGAGTATTGACGAGTCTTAGAGTCCCACAGAGGAGTTACCCAGTCCAGGCGAAACGTTGTGGTGCGCATATGCGATATGCGCATACACCCGATTGAAATGTGCGTATACGATACCGAACATTGATCGGGTGAATTGCTTTTGGTGGGGTCATATGAGATATGACCGGATTGATAAATCAAGTGTTGATTTATCATTTAACCATAAGTTGTCTCACTTGAAACCTTTCTAGGGTTTGATGGATGTATGCATGCATGAATGTGTTTCTATTTTTCTTTTCTAGTTTCATGCACATGAAGATGTGCATACATGTACACATACATACATCAAACCATCATGGTTGATTATATATGGAAATGGTGGCAATATAAGCTTCACACCATAGATTAAATTATGGATAATTATTTAATTTTGGTTTTAAAAGAAAATGAAAAAGGAAAGGATAATTATGATAGTTTCTACATGCTTCTTCTAACCTAACCATGTTCACCTACCACTAAACCATGGTTATCTTTTCCTTTATCATTCTAAACCCAAGTTAAATTAATCATCCATCTTTTAATCATGGTTGGAGTCAAGAAGGATAAAATATATATAGTGATATTTATTTTCCTTTTTGAGTTAACCTTATGGTTATCACTTTTATCTCTTGAAAGAAAAAGCCACCATTTTCATCCTCCTTCTTCTTCTTCTCTCTAGTTCTTTTCTAGTGAGTGATACACAACAAAAGAAAGGTTTTTGAAGTGAGATTCAAAGCCACAACAACATTCTACACAAGCTTAGCCGTTTTGTTTAGAGTGTTATCTTCGGTTTGACGAAGTAGTGAGCTTGGACGGATATCTCCGCGGTGGATCATCGTGGACACAAAAGGACACCAAGAGGACCTCGTCTCAACACCAAAGAGCCTAAGGAGCGAATCAAAAACGGGAGCTACAAAGGTTGTAGCATTCAAACCCTAATTTTTGTTAGCTTAAAGTTTCATATACCTAACTTTCTAGGATCGATTCCTATGCTTGTTAGTTTAGCACCATAAAAATGAAAACTTTAGGTCATGTGATGCTTGTAATCTCTTCATAGGGTGCTATACTAACCTTACATTGGTATCAGAGCCGACCTAGACCGTTAGGCGCCCTTTTTTCGAAGTGAAAAGTCCGATCGAAACATAATACGGAAATATGGGATGCTTTCTGGAATTTTTTTTAAAACTGATCTTTTTCAGAATTAAAAATTCTCAAAAAATAGAGCAGGTAAAAATTAAGAGATCTGGAAAATTCGTACCCATGAACAGTAAAGTTGACCGCGGAAGCGCGGCACAAGCTTGCTTGTGCCGCGCTTCCGCGGCGAAATGAGGGGCTCTCTGGTAATTTTTTGCACAGTAATTTTCTTTACCTGCTACAGTACATTTTGAGAGTATTTAATCTGAATCTGATGTTGAAAATTCTGGAGGTAGTTTTGAATTCATCGTTTCGATCGGAATTTTCATTTCGTATTTCTTTTCCGGGTAAACTAGAAAGTATTGAAGTGTTTGAACGATTGTCATTCACTCAATATTCACGGGGTTTAAATAGTTTGGAGATGTGTGCAAGTCTTTTTGCGGTGGTCCCTCTAGAAGACAACAAACCTTAACTCGATTATGTGACCGTCTCGAACTGCCCTTTGAACCTTAGGGTTTGGGACAGTACGGCGTGCCACATGTGAGGCGTTGGCTTGACCCTTCTACGGCTGGACCGCCGCTACTGTGTCACACTCCGTATTTTTGAACCCTGCTCAAGTGTTGAGCTTTAGTGAATCTTGGGTGCTTGACAGTTCGTTCGAAAACTTTAATACTGTCTGTTTATCTGGAATGTGATACAATATGTGGAATTCAAATAGTGTAGACATGAAATACGAAATATGTGATATTTCGCATTTATGATGTCTAATGAGAATCTGGATTCCAAATATTGTAGTTTTACACTTTCTTTTCTGCGACCGTAAGTGTAGTATGTTAGATATCGCCGTTTTCGTTGCTATACATCAACGACAATCGGGGTACGCATACTTACTTACGTTGATGATATATGATATTATGTGTTGCTGAGATATGATGTGCAGGATTGTCGCGATCGAATAGCCGGGGGGTTTTTTGTGAGATGAGAGTTTTATATTTTCATTCATGTAAATTCAAATGTAATGTAATATTCTTTTATTTGGGGCACTTCCAGGTTGCGGTTGTGTCACCAGTGTTGTATATTATTTACTTTTCCGCATTAGGATGGACCCAAGGAGGGGAGCACAGGTGACCGGGTTCTGGGGTTCAGTGGGAGGCCATCTCGAGGAGTCGAGACCGGGTCTCCTAAACTCCAGGATTGGTAGGGTCACTTGCTGCTCTCGTAGGGGTCCAGGGTGTGGGCTTGGCTATTCATCGCGACTGTGGAATCCGTATTTTCTATTCTGGCTAAATACTAAATACGGACGTCCTAGTATATCCCACGTTATATCTATATTTCTGCTGCCTGTGTTCTGTGATATCTGAGACGAATGACTTATTATATATATGATATATAGTAGACGTTGCTTATGTTTTACACCCGCGCTAGCCCCGTCCCGGTATGCCGTTAGTTAAGTAACCTAACGGTGCATAGCGGAACATTGCGGCGAATGCGGATGGCATAAGTGTACGTGTTATTTTCGTTTCTTTTCTGTGATTGGCTTAAGGACTTAAATGATGGGATTACATTAATGTGATTAATGTAAAGAAAATAAACCTAAAAGATGTTGTAGAATCGGATTTAAAAACTACTCGGCTATTTATGAAAAAGCTATATTTCAAAAACTGCGGAGCTTAAGCCACTCCTTTTGAAAACTGTTTGATTCTACAACGATATCAAGTTCAAAGCGTTAAAGATTTTCTTAAAAATCATTCGCAACCCTCCGTCATTTTAGGAAGTAGAGTACTTAGTATTCGTGCTACGTTTGTTGACTTTAGTTAAGGCGTAGTGTACGGTAGCTAAGTGATGTCTTCCTACAATGCATATGATGCAGATTAATTAGGACATTCATGCGACTTTGTTGACCATAGTTAAGGGTCAAACGGGTGGGTCTAATTGATCAAGAAATGACGGGTAGAACTTGACTGGTACTTATGATTTGTTGACCATAGTTAAGGTCATAAGTACTAGGGGTAAAAATTACATCGGGAATTTCAAGTGTTGAAATTTGCAATGAGATTGCATACCTTCCATGTGATGGTTGGATCCCGATCCCACTGTGGGCAATAGTTGCTCCTAGGAGAGTTTTACAGTTTACAATTAGCTAACTCATTAGGTGTCTAGAAAGGTGTTAACGGGGCTCCGCCTCTGGGAAAACGAGGTTTACTCTAATTAGGTCCGTGCGAAAGCACGGGGAACCTCCCTCAAAGTACCGACACCGGCCTGGCTGAACGGTTAGCGAAGTTGTAGACTGTAATTAATCCTGGCTAGTTTTTCTTTTTAAGGTTTGAAAGAAAAACTTGATAAAAAGCAGTGGGAAACATCGATTAGACAAGATAATAAACCAATCTAATCTGTGCAAGAGCTTTCGCTGAGTGTATTCTTTTCTCTCTCTTAATGGCAGATACCAAATGACTGGACTTAAGCTTCTATTAGATAAGAACAAACTGAATGGAACCAACTATAAAGACTGGCTAAGGAATCTGAAGATCGCCTTGACATATGATAAAGTATCATATGTCCTCACGGCTTCAGCCCCGCCCGTCCCAGGCCCAAAATCCTCAGTTGCGGACATTGAAGTCCGCAAGACATGGGACGCTGACTGTGCCATGGCAAAATGCCTCGCGCTTGCATCGATGGACAACATACATCAAAAGCAGCACGAGGACATGGACATTCACGGGATTTTACTCCATACAAAGGAGTTGTATGGGGAGCAGTCCCGCGTATTACGATACGAGGCATCAAAGAAACTGTTTCACATGCGGATGGCCCCTGGCACACCAGTAGCAGACCATGTTTTGAAGATGATAGCTCTTATAGAAGAGCTTGAGGACCTCGGATGGACTATGGACAATGAACAATATGTCGATATTATTCTGCAGTCCCTCCCCTCCACCTTTGCTCAGTTCATAGTGAACTTCAACATGCATGGCATGGAGAAGGACCTCCCTGAACTCCTTAATATGTTAAGGAGTGCAGAGAGCACTATGAAGTCGGCAAAGACTCCCGTTATGACGATTGGACAGTCTTCTTCTTCTCGCCCGAAAGCTAAGGCCAAGGGAAAGAAAAAGAAGAAACCCACTAATCCTAAGGGTGGAGTCAAAAAGGCGAAGGGAAAGGGAAAGTCCACGGCTGGAGACCCAGGAAAAGGCGAGTGTTTTCATTGCCACAAGACAGGACACTGGAAGCGCAACTGCACGGAGTACCTAAGTCTTAAGAAGAAGCATGGTGATGCTTCCGCTTCAGGTGCGTTTGTGACTGAAAACTGTTTTTCTATAAACTCTGCTTCCTGGGTATTGGATACCGGTTCAGGTTCTCACATTTGCAATTCTATGCAGGGGTTGAGAAATAGCAAGGTTTTGAAGACAGGTGACCATACTCTCCGCGTTGGAAATGGTTCCAATGTACATACAGTCGCAGTGGGAGAGTATCACTTGGGGTTGCCGTCTGGATGTATTTTGATTTTGAATCCATGTTATTTTGTACCTGATATGTTGTGTAATATTATATCTGTTTCTTTGTTGGACAATGAAGGGTATAATTTTGTATTACAAAACAATGTTATGAACATTTACCTGAATCAAATGTTGGTTGGGTATGGTACACTTAATAACGGAATATATGTCCTAAATCAACACACAGTTTTCAGTATACAACACACTAATAAAAGAAAACTTTCAGAATTAAATGAAGCTTTTCTTTGGCATTGTAGACTTGGTCATATTAACGAAACAAGACTAAACAAGTTACACAAAGATGGATATTTAAATCCTTTTGAATATAAATCTTATGCGACTTGCCAGTCTTGTATCAAGGGTAAAATGACCAAAACTCCGTTTACCGGACACGGAGAAAGAGCTACTCAGCTCCTGGGCCTCATACATAGTGATGTATGTGGGCCAATGTCTACACAGGCTAGAGGCGGTTTTTCATACTTCATTACATTCACCGATGATTTCTCAAGATTCGGTCATGTATTTTTATTAAAGCATAAGTCCGACGCTTTCGAGAAGTTCGTTGAATATAAACAAGAAGTAGAAAAACAAACCGGCTTGAGTATTAAGATGCTTCGATCAGATCGAGGTGGTGAGTATCTCAGTACAGAATTTGCAAACTTCTTAAAAGAGAATGGGATTCTCTCTCAGCTCACTCCGCCTTACACACCACAGCACAACGGTGTGTCAGAACGACGGAATAGGACCCTATTAGATATGGTCCGGTCCATGATGAGTGACGCTGAGTTACCAGTCTCGTTTTGGGGACATGCGTTGGAGACTGCAGCGTTTCTGCTAAACAGGGTTCCGACCAAAGCTGTGTCTACCACGCCATATGAGATATGGAATGGGAAGAGACCATCTCTTAAGCGAATTAAGATTTGGGGTTGCCCGGCCTATGTTAAAAAGCAGAATCCGGACAAACTCGAGACACGGTCAGTCATGTGTAACTTTGTGGGATATCCAAAGAATTCTTATGGGTATCTGTTCTACCACAAAGAGGAACAAAAGGTGTTTGTTTCTCAGTATGCCACATTCTTGGAAAAAGAGTTTTTCACGGATAGAGATGATGGCAAGGTGGTAGATCTAGAAGAGGTTCTAGAGACACAAACTACGAATGACGATTTGGTCGAACCGGCTGTTGCAACAGAAACTGAAGAACCTCGGCCACTCCGGAGGTCTGGTAGGACTTCTCGCCCACCGGAGAGGTACTACGGTTTCCTCATTGATGGTGACAGAGAAGACTGTATCATAGATGATGATGATCCTACCAGTTTTCAGCAAGCTATCACGAGTGGTGACTCTGTGAAGTGGCTGGATGCCATGAGATCCGAAATGGAGTCTATGTACACCAACAAAGTATGGACTTTGGACGTTGTACCCCCTGGGGTAAAACCTGTAGGGTGCAAATGGATCTTTAAAAGAAAGATTGGTGTGGATGGGCAGGTAGAGACCTATAAGGCAAGACTTGTGGCGAAAAGTTTTCGTCAAAGACCAGGATTGGACTATGACGAAACTTTTTCGCCCGTAGCCATGCTTAAATCTATTCGGATCCTACTTGCTATTGCTGCTCACTACGACTATGAAATCTGGCAGATGGACGTTAAAACAGCATTTCTAAATGGAGATTTAGAAGAATGCGTTTATATGGATCAGCCAGAGGGCTTCATTGACAGTGGGAGCAGCGAGAAAGCATGTAGATTGCTTAAATCCATATATGGGTTAAAGCAGGCATCTCGGAGTTGGAACATCTGTTTCGATGATGTTATCAAAGAGTTTGATTTCATCAAAAATCCAGATGAACCTTGTGTTTATAGGAAGGCTGTAGGAAGAGCTGTCACATTCCTCGTATTGTACGTGGATGACATTCTTCTGATAGGAAATGATATTCCTATGCTACAGTCGGTCAAATCATTCTTATCACTGAGGTTCTCCATGAAGGACCTGGGTGATGCCACATACATCCTGGGCATAAGGATCTATAGAGATAGATCCAAAAAGTTATTGGGATTGTCCCAAACCAGGTACATCAACACCATCCTAAAAAGGTTTAGTATGGAAGACTCCAAGCGGGGTGCCTTACCCGCTTGCCATGGAGTCACTCTCTCCAAGGATTCTTGTCCAAAGACTGATGAAGAGAGAGCTCGCATGACCATTATACCTTATGCTTCGGCAGTAGGGTCTATAATGTATGCGATGTTATGTACACGCCCAGATGTAGCTTATGCACTTAGTGTTGTAAGCAGGTATCAATCCAACCCAGGGGAGAACCACTGGACAGCTATGAAGAACATTCTTAAGTACTTGCGAAGGACTAAAGAATTGTTCTTGGTGTATGGTAACAAGGATCTCCAAATGGAGGCCTTTACCGATTCCAGCTTCCAGAGCGATAAGGATGACAGCAAATCTATCTCAGGGTTTGTATTCACCCTCAATGGAGGGGCGGTAAGTTGGAAGAGTTCCAAACAAGATACCGTTGCAGACTCTACGATGGAAGCTGAGTACATTGCTGCAAATGATGCCGCCAAGGAAGCAGTCTGGATGAAGAAGTTCGTCTTGGAGCTAGAAGTAGTTCCAACCATTATTGATCCAATACCTTTGTATTGTGACAATAATGGGGCGATGGCGTTAGCCAAGGAACCCAGATCCCATCAGCGATCCAGACACATCCTGAGGCGCTTTCATTTGATCCGGGAGATTGTAGATCGCCGCGAGATCGAGATTAAGAGAGTAGACACAAAGAACAACGCCGCGGATCCATTCACCAAGGCCCTCCCTCAGCCGCAGCATGAGCGACTCTTTGAGATGTTGGGTATGAGATACGCCAATAACTGGCCTTAGTGCAAGTGGGAGATTGTTGGATATATGTATGCCCTAGAGGCCATTATGTGATAGTTGATGTATCTATACATGTATATATATTCAGTTTACATTCTTGCTCGACATGATAGTATGCTATCTGGTTTCTCTTTATCTGACATGTTGATTTGATCATGCTTTTATTTCATTCATACATGCTGATAAAGCCCTAAGGATATCGGCTTGACTACTCTGATTATGATGCAGATCATACTAGTGGAACATCTGTAGTCTATAAGCATATCCTAAAATGTCCCTAGTCGGAGGTGTATTGAGACGGGGCATCGATATACCAGAGTAGACTAGCGTATATGATACTAGGCCCATGTGATGGGCGACGGATGTTCCCACATTCGTCGATGTTTGACATCAAGATCATATACGGGTGCTCAGTGGTGACTGGGTACACTGGACGGACTCGCCGAGAACTCCTATATGGTATTATATCTATCGTCGAATAGCAGTTCTCAGGTGACACTGGTACAGGTTAGTCTGTAGACCCGAGATCGTCATGGAGTCTTGTGTGTTCTCCCACTGTACTTTGATTGCCACCCTACCACGGCTCTACTGAGTCGTGCAAACAGGTGGCCATTGGGTACAGTCCCGAGACACACGAAGGCAATGAGCGATAGGAGGGGTTTCGTCTCTCCCGGTATTGGGAGTTGATGCTGTGCTGTGCTCGACTGGTTATAACAGCAAGTCCCTGGCCAGGGCTGCTGAGATTTACTGATAAGTGTTATCAGTAGTTTCTCGATCTGTTATAGACCATTCACCGACACAACTTATTGAGTTATTGGGGTCGACGTGACCATCCCTAGGCTCGATATGCAGCATATCTGACGAAGAGACCGGACTGTACGGTAGTGTTGCCAGATGGCTCGATGGGAGTTGTAGCAGGTTCGCTTGTTGTCTTCTGATCGCTCAATACCCGGGTGGCCGTTACGTTTAGCTGACCTCTTGCGGCTTGAGGGCACTTGATATGATCATTACCCTCTGCCGGAGTATTGACGAGTCTTAGAGTCCCACAGAGGAGTTACCCAGTCCAGGCGAAACGTTGTGGTGCGCATATGCGATATGCGCATACACCCGATTGAAATGTGCGTATACGATACCGAACATTGATCGGGTGAATTGCTTTTGGTGGGGTCATATGAGATATGACCGGATTGATAAATCAAGTGTTGATTTATCATTTAACCATAAGTTGTCTCACTTGAAACCTTTCTAGGGTTTGATGGATGTATGCATGCATGAATGTGTTTCTATTTTTCTTTTCTAGTTTCATGCACATGAAGATGTGCATACATGTACACATACATACATCAAACCATCATGGTTGATTATATATGGAAATGGTGGCAATATAAGCTTCACACCATAGATTAAATTATGGATAATTATTTAATTTTGGTTTTAAAAGAAAATGAAAAAGGAAAGGATAATTATGATAGTTTCTACATGCTTCTTCTAACCTAACCATGTTCACCTACCACTAAACCATGGTTATCTTTTCCTTTATCATTCTAAACCCAAGTTAAATTAATCATCCATCTTTTAATCATGGTTGGAGTCAAGAAGGATAAAATATATATAGTGATATTTATTTTCCTTTTTGAGTTAACCTTATGGTTATCACTTTTATCTCTTGAAAGAAAAAGCCACCATTTTCATCCTCCTTCTTCTTCTTCTCTCTAGTTCTTTTCTAGTGAGTGATACACAACAAAAGAAAGGTTTTTGAAGTGAGATTCAAAGCCACAACAACATTCTACACAAGCTTAGCCGTTTTGTTTAGAGTGTTATCTTCGGTTTGACGAAGTAGTGAGCTTGGACGGATATCTCCGCGGTGGATCATCGTGGACACAAAAGGACACCAAGAGGACCTCGTCTCAACACCAAAGAGCCTAAGGAGCGAATCAAAAACGGGAGCTACAAAGGTTGTAGCATTCAAACCCTAATTTTTGTTAGCTTAAAGTTTCATATACCTAACTTTCTAGGATCGATTCCTATGCTTGTTAGTTTAGCACCATAAAAATGAAAACTTTAGGTCATGTGATGCTTGTAATCTCTTCATAGGGTGCTATACTAACCTTACAAATTCATGACTTCAACCGTATATTTTATTGCCGTCTCTCTAAATCCCTTTATTTGTCTTTAGTCGTTTTCTTCTGTACACCATCGTTAGGCTAAATGATTTTCTTCCTTCCCTACCGTTCGGCACCAGCCTATGGTTTGGAAGAAGACTATCCAGTAAGCATAATAGGTGTACCCTCCTAAACCAAGGAGTACTCGCAACTGAGAGAAGGTGATGATAAAAGACAACTGAATAATACCTTATTCTTTTAAAGGTGAAATAGGAGTGGCGATGAAGTACGCGGTTTTGGTCGTGAATGATATCAGTCGCAATTTACTTTGCCCTGTTTCTAATCCCTTTATTTTGTCTTTACATATTACCTTCTGCACACCCTACTTAGGCTAATTGGTTTTCTTCATTCCCTACCTTTCGGCACCAGCCTATGGTTTGGAATAAGACTATCCAATAAGCGTAATAGGTGTACTCTCCTAAACCAAGGAGCTCTCACAACCTGAGAGAAGGTGATAATAAAAGACAACTGAATAAACCAATTCTATTTCTCCTGAACCTGGATCCATCCTCGAAGAAGTCCCTTCGAGTTCGTATATAACCATACGATGGATCTATCCAATGGAAGTGGATATCCGTAGTAATACGGGTGTTCTGAGAAATGCAAAGGGTAAAAGAAGGAGTGGCAATGACTTATGCAACATAGACAATCCAAAAGCCAGTATTTTAAGAAGGTTCAGTCAACCTGGTCACTGAGTCATAGTCTAGGGTCGGTCAAAGGTCGCTGCCAAAGAGAGAGAGAAAAGAAACACTCTGCGTGCACTCTATCCTAGATCAGAATGGTCATCACTTTATCTAATCCGGAAACCTCCCACTGTCCTGTCAAATTCTCCTCCAAACCTAAAGAAGAATCAATCGGAATCACCCGAAGAGTAAACCAACTCATCAGTGGGAATCGGGATCCAACTCTCATCGCATGATAACGTGACGGAATCCACTCGCGTTATCACACTCCAGAAGGTATGCGCATGCCTGGCAAGTTTCAGTTTCTTTAGAAACTCCCGATAAGATTTTTGCCCCATGTTCTTATGACCTTGGCGAAAGTCAAAAAATCATAAGTCACATGTCAAGTTCTGCCCGTCATTATCTTGTTACTTTGAACCCACCCATACATACCCTTGACGAAAGACAACAAGGTAATACGACTGTCCCAAACCAACACATCTATCTATGCAACAAATGAATACCCCAGCAACTACCAAACACTATGCCTTGACGAAAGCCAACAAACATAGCTTGAATATTACTGACCATCCATAAGAAACGACGGAGGGCTACGGCTGGTTTTTGGCGAAAAACCTTTAACGTAATGAACTTGATCTCGTTGAAGGAACCTGAAAGCTTTTTAAAATATAGTGGCGAAAACCTTTTGCTAAAGAGGTCACTCCCGGTAAAGGGATCTCGGCTCTTTCCTCGTGGAATGAGGTGCAGGATATTCCACTGAATACCGCTATGCAAAGCAACATGTAATCGACTATAGTGAAGTTATTACCCTGACGCAAACTTCTGCCCAAGGGGTCAGTCCCGGTGAAGGGATATCAACCCTTGTCCCGTCGAATGAGGTGCAGGATATTCCACTGAATACCGCTATGCATAACAAAAGAAAACTTCTTTGCAATAACACTTTTTAAATTTGTTCCAACAACATCCAAACAGGTTTGTTTTACTTTGCATTGATCAGAATCAACACAGTCCCATCATTTAATCACACCAGAAAAGAATGAAAAAAAAATGTACGTATATGCCATCCGCATTCGTCACTGGGTCCCGTCATCACCCGTTAGGTTACTTAACTAACGACAGAGCGGGGACTGGACTAGCGCGGGTGTAAAACATATACAACATCTAATAGTATATAAACCAATATACAATAATCGCTCCAGTCGTGATAATATGCAACATTACAGAAAAGTAATAAGCATCACAGAACAATACAGATAATCTGGGATCCCCGAGTTTCACAGAGCCGCTGCTGAAACTCGACGTTCCCCTGTCGTGTGGATAGCCTGTGCAATGAAACCTAGACCCCTACGGGTGCGGCAAGTTACCCGCCAAAACCTGAAGCGAGGCAGCCCCCTACAGCATAGTGAATGGACCACCCAGCACTCTACGGAATCCGGTAATCTTGGGCACCCCTCCTTGGGTCAACCTGTACCCCCTACGAGTGCGGCGAATAGTCTGCCAATTCTAGAGTGGGACCCCTCTGCCTCTCAAAGCCATGAGATGCGGACCCGTTGCCCCCCAGAACCCGGCTATCCGTGCACTCCGTCGTGGGGCAAAACCTAGTACAGTAATGAAAAATAGTACAATAGGTACATCGACCGCAACCTGGTCGTGCCCCAAAAGAATATTATACAACAGGCAGTGACGGCTGTCCACAAGTTGGACGCTCGCCCCGTAATATCAAATGTACAAATAAACTCAAACTGTACTACCATTGCACACTGCTATCCACCACGACAAATCCGCAACATCACAGCACAACACAGAACATCAACGCGAATGTCACGTTCGCAAACCCGTCTAAAAGAACTATAGCAATCAAACGCGGTTCACCGATCAAATGACATTCCCGGTCGGAGATATAATGTAAGCACTGTAAACTAACATGTTTAAATTTTGATCGATCAAATATCAAGAAGTGGGCCCCACGACTTACTGGTGAACAGTAACAAAACCTGGGCCAAAAAGATATATACCAAAAACCCCAAAATCCAACAGAAAACCCACTGTACAAATTTGGGAGCATGAGCTCACCAAGTGGCCGCGGATGCGCGGTCAAACCATGGGTTTGACCGCGTTTCCGCGGCGGTTTGGTGGAGTCACGTACCCAAATTTTGTCGTGGTTCTTATCAAAGCCTGCACAGTTTTCTGAGACATGTGGAATATTTTTAGGACACCATTTAAAATCAACAGAAACTGTCAAGTTGGAATTTTGTAGTTTTCGATTTCCGGTTCGATCGATGTTTTAAACGCGTTAGCACAAGTTAGCATAGCAAAATAGTTAGGCTCTGATACCACTGTAAGTCTACGCTAGCGCCCCGGCAGTCTACAGACGCCAAATGCGGAACAAAAACTTTTAAACTGGCGCTATCGTATACTTTAACCCGGATCTGCCATTATTGCTAAACTAACAATCTGTAAAGAGTGTAGAAAGGTTATACCGAACGAACCGAGTCCTTCGTTCTTCAACCATCATCCCACGCTCCGTTGCGGCTGCTCCAATCTCGTCGATCTCTGATATCCTCGTCGAGGTGGCACCACATCGACGATTCTTTAAACGGGCTCCCGCCTCTGACTTGAGGCAACTCGATCGTCAAGTTTGCTAAAAGAGACGACCAAGAATGATGTAGAGAATGAGTAGATGACTTTGTCTCACTTCGTCCAAGTCCGTGGACGATCGGTAAATGAAGCTGCCATTTTTATCGGGTGATGGAATGAAAGAGGTAATGAAATTTCCATGCACCCTTAACCATAGTCTTTTCTCTCCAAAAATGAAATCATTCTCTCTCTCACAAATAGTGGCCGGCCAATATATGTAGAATGAGGAGGGTGAGTGTAGGAGCAAAAGGGGTGAGTGTAAGCAAAAAGATCTTAATCAAAATATCAAAGCAAAAACAAAAGGAATTAATGTAAAGGATGACTCATTAACCTTAGTCATCCTTTCATTAAAAGCACAATTAAAGCTCTAATGACTCACCATGTCAAGTCACCCATTCTAGAACCTTCTAGAAGCTTGACTCACTCTCATCCAAGAAAAGATAAATCCGTCTTTAACCGAATGTTAAAAGACGGCTGATAGAAAACTGGAAACTGGCAACTTCCAAAAGTGATCCTGAAACGACTTTCAGGATAACCCCGAAACAGTATAAATATACCTGCATTTGTATTACGACCGAATACAAATGCAACTGAGACAAAGATATTATACCTACTCAATATAATACTCGGATCCGGCTTAAACCAAAGCCGACCAGTAACATCTGCCCGAAAAATAACACGTGCGTAAACGCACGTGCATTTTCCGAACCCTGCCATAAAACCATACGGCCTCTACAACGTTTCGCCCGAACTTGGGAAACTGTCTGTGGGGGACTCTAATGACTCGTCAGTACCCTGGCAGTGGGTTTAACCACAAACCGTCAGCGGCACTAGCAATGCGTAACGGCTGCCCATGGACTGACCTCAAGGGAGGCTGATGAGCGAACTCATCCATAAACCCTACTGAGCCTAACAGTGACAATGTATATACAGTCCGGTCCGTTCGTCTATGAGTATCGCATATCTGCCTAGGGGGCTAGTAACGTCAGACCCCCAATAGCAGTATAAGTCGTGTCGGAGTGAAGCCCAATAACACCCTGAGATACTACTGGAGTACCTACCAGTAAATCTCCTGCCACGGCCGTGGGCTTTATGTAATGGCTCTCCTAGACACAGCACGACCTCGCCCCCAATACCGGGAGAGACGAATCCCCTGCCGATCCGCTCACGTGCCTCCATATGGCTCGGGACAGTACCCAAAAACTACCTGTTTGCATGACTCCTTTGAGCCGTGGTAGGGTAGAAATCAAAGCACAGGGGGAACTCACATGAGACAAATGACGACCTCAGGTCGATGAACTAACCTGTACACATGTCACCAGGGAACTGCTATCTGACGATAGATATAGTACTAACTAGCAGATTCCCGGCGAGTCCTGTCCGGTGTACTCATAACCCAATGAGCACCTGTATACATCTTAGGTGATCCAACTGACACCAGTGGCTTGTGAGACCGGCCACCGCCCCTCGTCGGGGTCTCGACTGTACACACTAGTCTACTCCGGAGTATCGATGCCCTGTCTCGAAACTCCCACGACTAGGGACCACAATTAAGGATATGCGTATAAACCACCCAACTCTCACGTATATGATCGCCATCATACTGTTGGTGGTAAAGCAAGATCCTAAGGGCTCTATCAAAGTGTAACATGTAATCTGTCACCTGAACATGTACACGACTGATAAAGACAAACCAGATAGCATACTATCATCTTGAGTAAGACTGTCCTACCGGTATAGGTCCTCCGCAATCATTGCAATCACGTACCTGTGATCCAATAATTGACTATGAGGGCACTATCTCCAACAGTATGAGGGCGATCATATACGTGGGAGCTGGTAGTCTATAAGCACATCCTTAAATGGTCCCTAGTCGTGGGAGTTTCGAGACAGGGCATCGATTCTCCAGAGTAGACTAGTGTATACAGTTGAGACCCCGACGAGGGGCGGTGGCCGGTCTCACAAGCCACTGGTGTCAGTTGGATCACCTAAGATGTATACAGGTGCTCATTGGGTTATGAGTACACCGGACAGGACTCGCCGGGAACCTGCTAGTTGGTCTTATACCAGACGTCAGATAGCAGTTCCCTGGTGACATGTGTACAGGTTAGTTCATCGACCTGAGATCGTCATTTGTCTCGTGTGAGTTCCCACTGTGCTTTGATTACTACCCTACCACGGCTCAAAGGAGTTGTGCAAACAGGTTTTAGTTGGGTACAGTCCCGAGCCACATGTAGGCAGTGAGCGGATCTTCAGGGGTTCGTCTCTCCCGGTATTGGGGGTGAGGTCGCGCTGTGTCTAGGAGAGCCATTACACGAAGTCCTTGGCCAAGGCAGGAGATTTACTGGTAGGTATTCCAGTAGTATCTCAGGGTGTTCTGGGCTACACTCCGACACAACTTGTACTGCTTTTGGGGGTCTGACTTTTACCAACCCCCTAGGCCCGCCATCCGATGCTCATAGACGAACGGACCGGACTGTACGGATATTGTCACTGACAGGCTCAGTAGGGTGTCAGGATGAGTTCGCTCATCGACGTCCCTTTTGGTCAATAGCTGGTGGCCCGTCACGTATTGTCTTATACCTTTGACGTGCTAGTGGTTAAATCCACTGCCATAGTATTGACGAGTCTTTAGAGTCCACCACACTTTTAGTTACTCAAACTTTCGGGCGAAACGCTGTAGAGGCCGTATGGAGATATGGCAGGGTCCGATCAGATACGTGCGGTATTGCACGGATCAGGATCGGACGGTTAGTACTAGAGGCCGTATGGATATATGGCAGGGTTCGATCAGATACGTGCGGTATTGCACGGATCAGGATCGGACGGATATTACTAGCCGGCTTTGGTTTAAGCCGGATCCTAGTATAGTACAGTGTAGATTTTGTCTCTTTGCATTTGTGTTCAGTGGGAATACAAATGCGGGCATGTATATGCAGTAGTGGGGTTTTCCTGTAATTTATTACGGGACCAGTTTTCTGAAGTTGTCAGTTTGTATTCCGTTCCGGCCGGTTTTCCTTTGTTCTTTCCCGGCCGGACTTTTCCGATGGAGGGTGTTATTTGCAAGTTTGCAAATAACACTTGTGGAAGGGGTTTCTTGCATATGGATTAATTATGAGAGCATCTTTTGATACCATTCTTTTCTATCATCATTTCTTGCATTCATGGTGATTAGAGTTGATTAGGAATTGATTTGAGATGGTTATCATTGCTTTGGATGTGGTCACCCTCCACCTTTTACTACACTCACCTCCCTCATGTATTTTGTTCATCCCTCCACCATTTTCCAAAGAGGGGGGCCGGCCACTTCATTTAGAGGGAGAGAGAGAGAGGATCATTTGGTGAGGGTGGGAAAATTATCATTCATATCATTTTTCATTGCCACCAAAATTCACAAGTTCAATTCTCAACCTCATCCCTCCATCAAGGCAACTTCACAACCCCAAAGAGACATATATTCTACACTTGCCTACAGCAAATCTTGGACGCGTCGGCTAGCCAACTTCGCGCCCGAGTTGCCTCGGTCCAGAGGTGGGAGCCCGTAAAAGATTCCGGCTACGTGGTGCCTTTTCCGACGAGGAGGAGATGAACGGAGTTTCCGCGGGAGATCGGAGTGGGGACGAAGACCGGAGGACACGGATTGCTTGGTATACTTCTCTACCCTTTTCTCTAGTTAGCTAGATCTAGTTTAATGGCACGATCCGGGTGTTTAGTGCGCGGTGGTGCCGGTTTGCTAGTTTGCAAAATTAAAGTTTATCACCGCTTCCGCATTCCGGCATCAGATTGACGGCCGGGGCGCCGCCGTGCACTTACAGTATTATACTCATTCCTATGATCTATCCTCATCAATATTTGTTATGATTTTGCTACCACGATTACACGGGAAGAGAGAACTATGGCTAGAGTTGCGGTCAGCACGAGCTCGTCACGGACGAGGACTGACCAGGGCGTGACTCCAGGGACATACGATCGCATAGAGAGGCGTCGTTTTATTGTGTTTCCACGCCATGAGCGTTTGATGGATCGCTTCCACGAGATTTCTCGGACGTGTAGATCTGCACCAGAGGATTGAGCCACTGATAGAGGCCAGCCAGGATGTGATGACCATTGATGTATCGCTTATTCATGATGATTGAGGCAATGTTCAGCGTGCAGACGAATGAGCCAGTTGTTGCTACGAACGACGAGATATTGCCCCAGATGTTGGAGCTATTGCAGTACGACTTGTACTAAGAGATATGATAGAAGGTCGCTAGTCACCCGAGGATGAATGACTAGGACATGTGGTTCGTTCGCTTACCCCGATGCGAGGTCATAAGATAGATTGATTCTAGCTAGAGACGACTTCACGCAGGTACGTTGAGAGTCGATGGAGATGATCGAATGTCAGGAGCCCATTTTCCAAGTTTAAAATATTTGGAAAAACATGCAAGCGATTCTATAGACCCTCTAGAAGAATGAAACCCTAACTCGACATAATGACCGTGTGAAAGCCTTTGAACCTTAGGGTTTGCGGCAGTTCCGCGGTGCCATTAGTGAGGCTTGGGTTTGCCCTTCTACGGCTGGTCCACCGATGCTATGGTATGTACTCGATACTATTAAACTGTACCCAAGATGTTGAGCTCTTAGGGGATTATGAGGTTTTGACGAATCGATCGAAAGGTTCGACATCTTTCGGATATCATGTGATGGGATGCATTACTTGGGAGACTCTAAATGCGAGTATAGCCCTTGGAGCACAGTCCATGCAGCCACGATGAGACGAGTCCGAAGCAGTCGACAGCAGAGAAAGGTGGAGTAAGAGGTTCGTACGAGATCTTGATGAGATGATGTTCCCCTCCGCCGACATCAGAGATGCGATACGCATGCAGAGGCATTGATTATGGATATATCTTCCAGAAGGAGTCGCGATGAGAATACAACCGTTCTGGAACAAGAAACGGATAAAGTAAAGGGTGGTAACTTCCGGGCAATTCGGCAGAAACGAGATTTGAGAGAGACTTCGACAGGACCTTTCTGGAATACTATACGAGAAGACTTGGATCTAGGAGCGGTCATATTGCGTACACCCAGCAGGCCAGAGTTCGGCATCGTCGACGAGATAGTTGGCCAGAGATCTGTAGAAGATGTGCCAGAGCGGGACTGTTTCCGTCGTCATTCCATATTGGGCTGTTGAGCCGAGGAGCTATATATCTAGCAATGCACAGTGAGAGACAAGAGCCTAAAAGCACCAGGCGCCAGATCATGAACAGGAGGCAAGTAGATATCTTGCTCTGCTAGCATTGGATGCACCGACACCTTCTCGACTGCGAAGGAGGAAGTATCGACGATGGTATTTATGATTTTTGATTTGGTGATTCGATTATCACGCATCCGTCACCTTGGATTTTGGTATTTTGGGCGATCTATTTGCATGATTTAGTCTTGATGACTGAGTTTCATGATATTTGTTTTCATGCACTATAGTTGCACCTACTGGGTATTCATATTTGTGCACAGTTATTGCACTTGATATCGTTTTGTGCCTTGGCAGCACATGCTTATGACCCCATGGATTTCATACAGTTGGGTTGATTTTGTGCATATGGTATGCACCCGATTTGATTTTTGCACTCGGTATAGTTCATATATGCTTGCAGTGCCGTGATACGTATTTTGTGCACTACAGTTGCACAGGACTTCGATTTGATGTTATTGGAGGTGTTGATTTTGACTGCATGCCTAAGGCATGCATATGATTTGACTTATGCTTTTAGCATAGTTTTCATTCACTTTTGTGCTTAAATTTGATTTGTGCACGTTGATGCACATAGTTGTGAGATTATATACCGCGGTATACCTGATTTGGGTTGAGCCGTAGTGTATACCGTCGATTTTGATTCTGATATTGATGTTGATTTCTTGCACTCCGTGCATTTGATTTGGATTTTGCGCATGTTCGACGCTTGATATTGGATTTCATGATTTCGTGCATGTTGAGTGCGCATGATTTAGATTTTATTCGTGCATGATGGATGCACCTGATTTAGATTTTCGTGCGTATTAAGCGCATGTTTTGAGATACGATTTTGGTGCACACCAGATGCACTAAATCGGGATTCTTCGTGCATGTCAGATGCACCTAATTTTGCTGTCAGGCACACACGTTGTCTCTGACAAGTGTTTCATGCACACCCGTTGCATTTAGATGTTGTTTATGTGCACATGTATGGCACATATATGGGTTTTGATTTTCATGCGCACCAGACGCACGTAGCATTCATATGCACATTTTGGGATTTATTCTTATGGAGCAGTACGTTTTTATGATATTTGCTATTTGTTTTCGTACTGGGCAGGACTAGTCAGAGGACAGTACCTGGATATATTTTGCATGCATTGATAGTTATCGAAGGGATTTCCAAAAGGGGAGCTATAGTCTCAGTGTTTACCTACGTGTCTGATATAACACGAAACGTTTAAAAAAAACAAGGAAACCCTTCTAAATTGTTTTCAAAACAGCGGTACGTGCATTTAAACAAAGGATGTATATATATAGAGAGAGTTATTTTCATACTCGAGACGTCCGCCAATGTGCAGTGTTATGCGCATCGCACAACGACTTAAAAAGGTTTGGCATGCATTTCCTTCAGATACCTACATGTATAAATTTGATGTTTACATGTATAGCATGTTGGGTTTCGTATTGGATTTGACATTGGTGTCTTCACCATGACTCCGATAATTGCGGGATGCTTGACGGAGTTATGATTTTGAGTGCTCATTGTTCATGTGCATTCATTGCGCTAGGATGCGTTTTATGTATTGATGATTTCGGAGTCCCGACGACTTAGACTTTATACTGGAATGTTTAGTATTTGAGGGGTTTAAATTTAAATTCGGAGACCGAATTTCTTTAAGGGGGGAAGATTTTAAAATTTCAGAAAAATAAAATATTATTTTTGGGAATTTTTATAATTTAATATTAATTTTAATGAATATTTTAATAAGGCGGTATAATTAAATACCGATAAATTGGAAAAAATTTGGAAAAATTATGGAAATTATTAAAAGAGGGTGTTTTTTGTGAATTATGCAAATTTTAAGTTTTTATGATTAATTATACGCTATTTTAGTACTAATCGCGATTAAAAATTGCTAATCGCGGATTAAGCGTGTTTTGTGCACATAGTATGCACAAAGTCTTTTTTTCACACTTGTGCTTTTCTTTCTACCATGGTTTCATTTGGGTTTCCTATTCCAATATTAGAGAAAAGAAAAGAAAGGTAAATGAAAAGAAAAGTAAAAGGGAAACAATATTATATGAAGCATGGGCATGAGAGAGAGTAAGGGGTCTTCTTGACTTGGCTTCATCCTTCATTTTCTTCACCATTTTTCCTTCTCATTTCAGAAGTGCAGCTGCCCTCACTCACTCCCCCTCTTCATCCTCTCAAACTTCATCAAAATGCACCAAAAGTCCATCTCCATTTCACAAAAAAAATGTACAAGCTCTTAAGCAAACCTTTGGACAAGAAAGTTTGTGTTTTGGTGCTGTAGGGGGATTCATGAGTGCCAATGAGGTAACCCTTTCACAATTAGTATAGTGTTTCAAGTGCTTTAGCCTCTTTTCAAGTTTGTTTTCGATTTGGCGAAGTTTAGTGAATTTTGGGAAATTCAAGTGAGGGTTTAATTGTGTTGTGTTGGTGTAATTAAGCCTTAGTGGTGATCCTTAACCCCCCCCCCCCCCATGGTGTTAAAAACCTAGAACTTACACTAGATTAAAACTGAAACCCAAAATACGGAAAACAGAAACTTTCATGTCGGTTTGTGAGTGATTAGGGTGTGCAGGTGAATCTGGGATGACCTGGGATAGTTTTGAGTTAAGCAAACAATCCCTGTATATTAGAATTGACCCTAGGAACACCCTGTAGCAATACGAACCACAGGGGAGCATCCGGGGCTGGCGACATCGGAATTTTAGGGGTAGGGGCCGGCCACTTGGTGGGGTAGGGTGTCGAGGTTGGTCCAGTATCTCATGTACATCATATACTACACCCTAGACTTGTTTTGGAAACTATCTTTGACCTGAGTCAAAATCTGGGAACACTTTTATAAGTTGTTGGCTTATGTTTTGAGTATGTTTGAATTCAAGTTTTGGGTATTTGGTATTGTATTCAATCACTTGACGTTAGTACGTCTATATCAAGTGTTAATTGGTGGTTTTGAAGGCGTGGTCCATAGGTTCTAACCTATAGGCCTTTAAGCGTATCGTTTTGGGTTTCTTATGTCGTTTCGGCTTCGAATTTGATTTTAACGCGATACGATACGTTATGATATGTAGGTACCGCCACGATGATTCGAGACGATGAAGAAGATGGTGGCGACATCGACATCGGCAAGCAAGATCATGGTGAGTAGATTATATCTACGGGGAAGTCGGGTGGATGGCGTATAACACCCCCGCAGTTCGATGTTTAGTATACCATATATATACTATATATATTTATATATGATAGCGTTAGGTGTGACATGGATATTTGAGATGATATTAGGTGTACTATGGATGGATTAGGGTTTAGAAGTGAACTAGTATAGTTTCCTAGTTGCGAATCCTAGAATAGGTTTACACCCACACGCACACACATGCTTATCTATTATACTTATACCTGGATGATGAGGATAGTGGACGATGTTTGGAGATGAGTCGATGAGATTGGGCATAGTGCCATGAGATCGATGATATGATGTGATTCGTATTTGGGATACGACATGAGATTTTAGCGGGCCTTTGGACGTGTGTTTCACACACGCATTTATATTTATATAGATGGTATCGATTTGTACTAGACTTAGATCAGTACCCCAGATCATGAGATATGATGATAAGGATACCAGATAATTGATTAGATGAATGTGATATTGACCCGTACCCAGCTTTTGGGATGTCGTACGATGATTTACCATACGAGCTTTATATTGATGATAGATCCGCACTCATGACTCGAGGATGTCATATGATATTGTATCGTACACGGTACCTTTGAGGCGGGATCACCGACTATTATATATATATATATATATATATATATATATTGACTCAGATTTAGGTGGTTTCCATACCCCTCCTGATTGACTTGTTAGTTAGAGCTATAGTTTTGCTAGTAGATGTTAGGCTAGGCCGATCTCATACCTATTTCAAAAACTAACGAATTGGGAGTATTTTAAAGACAGACAAAGGGATTCTACGGATATTTTCAAAAGACTTATCTTTCAAAAAAACACCGTAGCCCTTATTTTCCTAAAAACCCCGATTCGACTTCTTTCAAATGGCAAAACAGTTTGACATTGATATATCGATGTAGATTCTGCACGGTTGTGTTTATTATTCATTTGCTGCAAATTCTTGCTGTTCACATCGCATTGCATGTTAAATATGTTTATTGTTATATTAAGACCATGCTGAAAGGACACCAGCACCATTATCGATGATGCATATGTTCCACGTACACCTGCTTGCCGGCTCACACACTTCATCATCGATAATTGCCATGTCACTACACTGTAGGACTGTTGCATTCAGGATATGATCCCTTGCATGGCATACTCGTGTACTTACATATTATACACTCATACTTGTGCACATACCTATTGTACACTCATACTCGTGTACTTACATATTGTACACTCATACTTGTGCACATACCTATTGTACACTCATACTTGTGCACTTACCTATTGTACACCCATACGTGCATACATACGTATTCGCACATACATAGATGATTCTGGCTTGATTAAAGATTTGGGAACCGCAAGATACTCTTTAAAACCGATTCATTTTGAAAGAGCGGTTTCCCTCAATATGTGCATATTACTATTCCATGTTGCATGATATACTGATATGCTTACATTTCTTTTACATGTCGCATACATCATGCTTTTTTATTATACGCATTGAGATATATTGTTTCCATGATATTTCTGGATTTGGGAACCGTGGGTATTTCAAAAGAGAGTATGTAATTGTTTTAAAAACCCGGTTACCCTTGATATGATATTTCAGTGCGTCCACCATGTGTTTTCTCGGTTCTGAGAGCGACATGTGAAACCCGATTCGAGGAGGCGGATGAGGCCGATTGCGGGTACATGGTGGACCCGGTATGGTACCCCGGGGCGAGAACGGATCGCTGTGTGGTAGACGGTGAGCGTGGCAGAGGGACTACTACCTACCGGTGATAGTATTTGGGCTCGGCGGATATCCGGAGGATACCGACCGGAGTCGAGAGATGATATGGGCCGATCCGGACGGACGAAGCCCGTGGGCTGATCCGGACCGACAGAGCCCGATATATGAGGATTTACGTGCCGATGCTGGGCACAGGTTTCATAATGTTTTCGAGTGTCGATGCTGGACACTCCTGTTCCATGATTTTGATGTGTCGCGAGGGACACACGTTGATTTACATCCTCATACTTCCATGCATATGCTTTATGATATTTACATGCATGATGTTTTGTGTCATTGGGAGACACATGGACAAGATCCACATACATACAGACATTGATTTGATAGTTGGATGATATCCACATACTCATAGACTTCAGGATATAGTTGACACTGATTACATTGATTATACCTCATTTTATGATATGTTATTACCTGAGGTACTGACATGAGCATATGGGATTACACTTATGTATAGATGTTTATCCCTGCCACCTTATCATTCTTCAGACTTATTCATTTGAGGTTTATATATATATTTGATCGTATTGACCTAGGATTGTGTCATACATACGATTTCTGTTCTGTGATATTTTCTATTCATGAGTTGGCAACTCACCCCCGCTGTGCCACAATTCTTGCAGGTTTTGCCGTACAGGTTTCATTGCGGCTTTCTGGCACACTGCTTCCTTTACGGGTGATTTTCTTTTGTAGGTGGGTTCTTTTGCATCAGAACCACCATTGTATATGTACTATTCAGTTGTATCTAGTAATTCCATCAACCAAACTTGTATATTGTTTCAGACTTAGAAAACCAGTTGTGTATTATTTCTACCTTAGAGTCGTGCGTTGTAGTATTATGGTTTTATTGATGATTTGGAGTTTCCTTTTAAGTTTTGATCCTCACCTTTCGGCGTTGTATATTATATTGCTTGCTTGGTTGTGACCGTCGATTGACGAAGTGCTAGCTCCCGCTTGGGGATGACTTTTATCATTGTGCATATATTTATTCATGTTGTACCCCGTTCGGGGCCAGTATTTACAAAGGAAACTCTGCCGAAATTTTCAGAAAAGACTTGAGGATTTAAAAATGCATTTTCGGCTTACTTATTTAAAAACCTTATTTTTAAAACATATTTTCTTCACTTCTTTAAAACTAGTTTTCCTTCATTTATTATTTAAAATGGTTTTAGATTTCTGGGCTTTTGGCTTACTTGAATTAGATGAGATCCTATAGACTTCATATGATTCAAAGGCCAGTCTCGTGCTCTTTCGGGTCGTGACAGTATGTGGTTTTGGATCAAAATATACAAGGGAGGTGCTGCTCAAATTTTTAAAGGACTAAAAATGTTCTCAACTTTAGTACGTTCTACTTGCATTTTCTTATATCATTAGTTATGCATTTATAGATAAACCTTATTTCATTATGTCTTTATTTTAAAACTGTGTTCAGTCGAAATTATTGCAATCTTTAACATAACAATTTCCTCACTTTTCTAATTATCTAAGGGTGTTTGTTATAAATATAACACATATTACAAGTTCATCTGGAAAATATCAATTATTATGTGTTATACATTATAATCAACATTCTTGAAGGAAATTGTATGTTAATATTTCATGCATAATATTGTATATCTCTAACATTGTTCATTAAGATCTTGTGCAAAAATCAGCTCAGGTCAGATATCGGAATCGTAAATTTGCCGATAAAATACAGCAAGTCAAAGAGTTAAATTCTGGCAGAGATTCAGAAGAGATAAAAAGATTCCAGATATCACATATAAACCTAGAGACCAACACTAGAAGACTCAAAAGAATTGAAGCCATGATCTCACAAATCGGCCGCGGAACCGCGGCCGAGTCAGCCCGAGTCGCCGCGGATCCGCGGCCGAGTCAGGTGATCGGCGATCGACGATTTTCCAGAAGCTTCCCTGTAACTTCTTAGCTTGCTGAGGACGCTTCATAACTAGCTAGCTTCTTCGAGAAGCCTCTGCATAACTACCTAGCTTATGAGGGAAGCTTGATTAAAGGCTATATAAAGGACTAAGCCTTCATTTTTAGGGTTACACAATTTGAGGAGATAATTTGATAGCCAATTCAATCCAATTCAATTCCAAATCAAGATCCAAAATCAAGAATCATTGAGAACAATATCGAGCGACGCCATTCAAGATCCTTTACGTGAAGCCGATCGTCATCTACGAGCAAGTGATCCTCGACAGTTCCAAGTCTCACGGTGATCGAGCAAAGCGAAGATCGACGGAGAAATTACCTCTTCAGGGAGTGATCGAGAGCATTCTTTCTTGTAATCTCGAATTGAGAAGTGTAATTCGAAGTTGAATAATAAAGGTGATCATACTTTTAGTCTTGTTTTCTTTAAATTTGCGCATTATGAAATCTCTAATTGTTGATTCTTTTATTTTCATAATGTGTGAATAAATCTCCGCTTGCTAAGGATTCGAAGGAATTTGGTAGATCAAATGGTGAGGAATCCTATATTCGTCTTAAGTCTTATGAGAATTATGAACTTTAGAAAAAAGAATCATCAACGACCAAATTTAGAGCGAGATCACCATTCTTGATAATTTCGTTGCAATTTGGGATCAAATGATTGATGATTTTCTTTGCTAAAGGCTAGATTTGAATGGTGATCAATAAAAAGACAAGGGATAATGAAAGAGAAACCTTAGTTTCTTCAGTAGATCCATAATCTTCATTCATCGCAATCAACCTAGCTATAATTCATCAATAGATAAGATGAGTCATTTTTAGTATTCATCATTGCTACTAATTCCTATCGAATCCTACAAGCTATTCTTCAATTTTCTTGATAACTAAAATTGATCTTGCACATTTTCTTGATTACTAATTCTTGAAAACACTTTCTTGATTTTCTTGAAAATATGAATTCCACTCAATCTTGAATTATTTCATGAATTTTCTTTAATAATTCTTTCGACTCAACTAAAGAAAGAATTCACGAATTCCTCGTATCTCAGTGGATGACTCGTGCTCACTAACGATTGCTACAAACAACGCCGTTATTGATTGCGGTTATTAAAATATCGCTTCTTTACTACATCTTTTCTTCATAAATCAAAGAGGTGAGGAAATCGATCTAATCAAATGGCGCCGTTGCCGGGGATCCGTGCGTAATTTGTTCTTTCTTGTTATTTGAGTTGAAATATTATTATTCCATCAAAATTTGAATCAAAATCGCATCGTGTGCTTAACGATTAGTATGTGAATTTTGCAAGGAAATCTGGAATCGCTGTAGCAGGGAGAAAAGGATTCCGGTCACTTCATAGAGACCAGAGGAGCAAGGGGAGCATCAGTACCAAAACTTGTTCAAAGAACTGTTCACGAGACTGAGGAACCGCGGCAAGAAGCAGGCATTGGCGGCGGAACCGCTGCATTCTTGACGAGTTAGGGTTTTATATCTCTGTGGTATATTCTCTATCTCTCTCTCTCTCCTCTGATTAGTCCAATAACAACTTTTATGCAAGATTCTTTGCAAAAATTCGCTGCGCTTAAAAAAATCTTGTTGCGTGTTTTGATATTGGTTGTTTGTGCATATTTGAACACGGAAATTAAGGGCAAAGACCAAATTCAGGTTAGATGGGGATTTCATTACCCTTTCTAAGCCCCAAAAATCACAAAACTAGCATCCGCATCACCCTTCATTAACTAAAAGATTTCTAGACAAGACTCTAAGGACCGCCGCGCTCAATTAGGACAGAAGAAGGTCTTGGGTAATCTACTGCTTATCCGCATTTCTTTTGTGGTGTCTAAGGAAAGTGTGTTTAAGGAAAGTGGTTACTTAATTAGGCCCGCTACTTACGTAGCGAATACCTCCCACTTACCTGGCACTTACCTGGCCACAGGATGGATAAAGAGATAATACAGGATTTATCCTGCGATTTTTCTTCTGGAAGTCGAAGAGCGGTCTAGTGACTTGACCTAGGTGACCGTAGATCTCGGGTTGATTGTGCATTTTTTTGTGTGATTTTTCTAAATCCGTCTTTTTCAAAACAAACCAAAAACAAAAACAAACCACTTTCTTTTAATTATCACTTACGCTGCCACTTGCGCTAAACCCGCTTAGTGCATACTCGGCTGGACACGGGATTCTAGTGCCCGTCTTGTCCGCGTTTCTTCTATCGACTCCGAAGTCGGTATTTCTTCATTTTATTTTTCCTTACCATACACCACATCCACCGAGATGGACGGTTCTCCATCAAATTTTAATAACACCACTTTGCCACCACCCACGGGTGTGTAGAATCTACCGTGTATATTTCTTCAAGAGAGATGCTTCCCTATACGTGGTCCTCTTTCTACTTGTCTTTCCATTCCACCAGCCAATGGGGACAATTTCGAAATCAAGCCACATTATATCAATCTTTTACCTAAATTTCACAGTCTCGAGTCTGAAGACGCATACGTTTTTATCACCAAATTCGAAAACGTATGTGCTGTGATGGGTACGTCATAACTTTCTGTGGATGCTATGCGTTTACGTCTTCTCCCGTTCACTTTGTGCGATTTAGCCGAGAAGTGGCTTTATAACACACCCGCACACTCTATTTCCAATTAGGATGAATTCGTCATAGCATTCCTTAAGAAATTCTATCCCAATCATAAGATCGCCCGTGTTAGGAGTGAAATCAACCAGTTTTCCCAACTTCTCAATGAACCATTTTGGAAATGCTTTGAACGGTTCAAGAATCTGCTTGTCCAATGGCCTCATCACGGAATCCATAGATGGGATCTGTGCCGAATTATATATAAGGGCATTAATCCAATGACAAATCAGATGCTTGAAACCATGTGTCAAGGCAATTTCATGTCCAAAGACGATGGTGAAGCTTGGAAATTCTTAGAAAATTTCGCTGAAAACACTTTACAATGGGAAAGCGTTAGTACATCATCTAGGGGTGGTATCCATCAACTTGATGTTTCCATAGCAGTCAAGGCCGAAATGGCAGCAATGCAAAAGAATCTTGAAGTTATGGAAAACAAATATTTATTAGCCTCCCTAAATCAGGTGACGCTCTCTAAAACCGTATGTGGATGCTGTTCCGATCCATCACATCTGACGGAAGAATGTCCTTTGAATTCTCCGTTTCAATGTCAAGAACACACTAATGCTGCTTTTCATCAACGATCTAGAAACGATCCTTATTCTTCCACTTATAATCAGGGTTGGAGGAATCACCCTAATTTTTCTTGGAACCAACACCAAACTCAAAATACGATTCCAAACCAAAATAACTTTCAAAGGGTTCCTCCACAACAACAACATCCAACACAGGGTCAACACCCCTTTCAACTACAAACTTTCCAAAACCCGGCCAATAATTCTGTGCCGAATAATAATTCTTTGCAATTGGCCGGTACCGATAACTCCTCTTCACTCGAATGAACCTTGGATTTGTTCATGAAAAACTTCATGCAAGTTTCGGCTGAGATAAAGTCTTCTGTCGATACTATAAAGAAAGACTCCGCCTGACACGGTGAGAGTATTAAATTGATAGAAGCACAAATTGCCAAATTAAATGCCGAAATGAGTTCTAGAGAGAAAGGAAAACTTTCATCTCAACCCTTACCGAATCCTGGGTACTCACAACAATACAATGTGAATGCCATTACAACGTTAAGATCCGGAAGAGTGCTGAATAACCAAGTCGGTGAACAGATTGATAATGATGAATTGATCAATGACACCCCGGCTTCCACTTCTACTTCTTACCCTACTTCATCTACTCCACCTTCTTGTGAGCCTATTCTTCGTTTTCCTCAAGGCTTGAACCCTCAGCCCACTCCTTCTAGTCAACCAACAACGATCCCCACTCTAATTCTGGGATCAGTTCCACCCACACGACCTTCTCCAATATTGGACCCAGCTCTTATTGCTAAAACTCCTTATCCAAATCGGTTAAGAGGAAACAAACGAAGTCCACAAATGGAGAAGATTATGGAAATATTTAAACAGGTTAACATAAATATCCCTCTCCTAGATTCTATCCAACAAGTTCCGGCTTATGCGAAAATTCTAAAGGACTTGTGTACTAGGAAGAGGAAGACTCAAGTGCTGAAAAATGTTTTCATAACGAGTAATGTTAGCACAGCTTTTACCCATCAATTACCAAAGAAACGTAAGGACCCTGGCTGTCGTACAATCTTTATTTCTATTGGGGGTAAGAATATTAACCGTGCTCTACTCGACCTTGGCGCTAGTGTTAACTTGCATCCATATTCTGTCTACGAGCAGTTAGGTATTGGACAGTTGAAACCTGCCCATTGCACTCTCCAGAAGGCAGATCGATCTATCACCAAACCTAGGGATGAGCTTGAGGATGTGTTAATAAAAGTCGGGGAATTTATATTCCCTGTGGACTTTATTGTTTTAGATACACAACCTGTAGCAAACCCACGGAACCAAATTCCGGTGATTCTTGGTCGACCCTTCTTAGCCACTTCAAATGCTGTCATTAATTGCCGAAACGGTTCTATGAACCTATCCTTTGGGAAAATGACAGTTGAGCTTAACATTTACAAGCTAGGAAGTCAACCATCTGAACCTTATGCTCCTATTCTTGATGTTTGTTCTGTCCACGAGTTAGCTCCCGAAAGCTGCAAGGTTGATGAACTTTGCTTTAATGATCTCGACGGCATTAGCACATCATTGTTTGATCTTGCACAGTATCATAGTGAGGACACTTTTAACGAGTCCAACCCTGAGTTTGAACCTTTTGACTCATCACAGAAGTCAGTATCACTTTCCGAGTCCTTATCATACACAGGTTATGAACTTCTTCGAGAATCCGAATATCATTCTCTTACCCCACCTTCTATTGTCTCTCCACCAACATTAGATCTCAAATTATTACCTTCTCATCTTAAATATGCAGATTTAGGTGAGAATGGGTCTTTGCCTGTGATCATATCCGCTTCTCTAGCTTTAGAGCAGGAGAATGCTCTTTTGAAGGTCTTGAGATCTAATCGGCAAGCATTTGGTTGGACAATGGCAGACATCAAAGGGATTAGTCCCTTGATTGTTGAACATTATATACGTCTGATGGATGAAACCAAGCTAACCCGAGAACCACAAAGACGGTTAAATCCCGTCGTGAAGGAGGCGGTAAAGAAAGAAATTGTCAAGTGCCTTGATAGTGGTATAATTCACCCAATCTCTAATAGTCAATGGGTAAGTCCTATTCATGTGGTCCCTAAGAAGTCTGGCATCACGGTCATATCTAATAAGGCTAATGAGTTGATCCAAACACGCACCCAAACTGGATGGCGTGTTGTCACGACCCGAAGTTCGGCCCGTAACCGGCACTTAACCACGTAACGTCTACAGGCGTAACGCGACTAAGTAAGCCGAAACCCAGAAATCAAAACCATTAAAAGTAGTGAGTGTTGAAAACATTGGTTTAAAAACATTTAGAAAACTCGAGTAAAAATCATTAAAGTTTGTTATTTTCTTAAAAATTTCGGCAGCACCTCCTTTGTAAAAACTAACCCTGAAAACGGGTACAAGACATGATATAAGTAAAAATGGCATATAATAAGAATAAAGCATCCACAAACGAGAGCAATCACGCCCAACGGCGGAAACAAACACCACAATAATAATATACGACGCCGTAGCGAAGAAATGGACAATATAAGTAAAACAGCATAAAAGATGAAACTGCATAAATAAAGTAGGCTCACATGAGCTCGACACCAGAGTACAAAATAATATACATCGTCCTCACAACTGGTCTCAACGTCAATACATGAAATGGTAGATGGAGAGTACTAGATAAAATAGAATGTATAAATGGAAAATAAACGGATACCGCAAAAACCCACCTATAAGCAAACGGCTCACACGCCAACTGCAGTGGTATCCGTAGCAAAAAGATACAAGGAAGTAGCCCTGCCGCAACTACTCTGAGGGTCGACCTTCAAACACTATGGCACAACGGGGGTGAGTTGCCAACTCGTGAATAGTAGATAACATATAAAGGTAATCGCGAGTATGCACGTACTGCGATACTCTAACATGTGCAAACAGATAACATCTATATGATGAGCTGGGTACGCAATAATCATGCATATCAAGTGCAATCTAATAACATCTATATGATGAGCTGAGTACGCAATAATCATGCAAAGTACTCTATCAGGTACTACGACTACATGATGCAATGCTAAGCATGGGATAAAATATCATCTACACGGATCATCAACGTGGAAAAACCTCGGTGTCTACCAAAAACACCCCCAAAATCCCGATAACTCAGGCGCCGTCACTCTATCCGGCCCTCAATCCTGTAAATCTCATAGAAGCGGGGTGCCCAACATCGGCACCCAAAAACATCATGAAATACTCGTGTCCAATAGCGACACGCAAATCCTCATCTATCGGGCTCCGTCAGTTCGGATCGGCCTACGGGCTCCGTCTGCGGAATCGGCCCTCTGCCCCGGTAGTACGGATCGGCCGATATCCATCTCTCGACTTTGGTCAGTATCCTCCAAATAACCGCCAAGTCCAACCAATCACCGGTAGGTAGTAGTCCCTCTGCCAGGCTCACCGTCTGTACACACATCATCCCTTTCTTGCCCTGGGGTACCATATCGGGTCCACCATGTACCCGCAATCGGCCTCATCCAGCTCCTCGATTCGGGTTCACATGCCACACGTCTCAGAACCGAGAAAACGCATGGTGGACGCACTGAAATATCATATCAAGAGAAAACGGGTTTTCAAAACAGTGCACATTTTCTTAAAATAATACCATGGTTCTCAAATCCAGAAATCAGAGGAAATCCAAAGCTCAATGCGTAAATCCAAGCAATGTGTCGTATGCCACTAAGAGTAAAAAGGGAAAACCGCTCTTTTAAATGGATCCAGTTTTGAAAATATCTCATGTGGTTCCCATTTTCTAGAAATCAAAGCAAGTATCATCCATGTATGTGAAATATGTATGTATATAGGTATGGATGTGCAAGTGGATATATACGCATGTATGAGTGTATCAATGTATATGCGCACCAATGTGGATATACAATGTGTATGTGCGCAATATGGATATATCAATGTATGTGTGCACCAGTATGAATATACAATGTGTATGTGCGCAATATGGATATATCAATGTATGTGTGCACCAGTGTGGATATACAATGTGTATGTGCGCAATATGGATATATCAATGTATGTGTGCACCAATGTGGATATACAATGTGTATGTGCGCAATATGGATATATCATGTCTAATCAATGATGCGGTAATCAAAATGATGTATGGTTCGTAGCAATTCTATAGCGCGAGTGTCATGGCAATCACTAACGGTGTGGGTGTAACATACAAATAGTGCTCGTGCAGCTTAAACCGTTAGTGACAGTGCGGTGTTGCATAGCTACTATTTCTATATGCAACAAAAATGGGTACGCTACAATGACAAGCAATATACATATAAATATATATATGTGTCTACAATACCCTATCAAGCCCTGACGCTTAACGCCATATGGACGATTTCCCCGTAGATGTTAAATCTACTCACCGTGATCTCGTGCTAAGTGTAGCCGACTATCTGCTTTCCCTTCTTTGCCGCATCCGAAGTACCCACCTGCGAACCTAGGAATTACTCAAAGAATACACATAAGCTAAAATCCTGCAAAAACGCGATATTAAAACCAAACGAGAAACTCGCGTCGCGAACTAAACGCGTGTGTATACGTAACGTGTGTGCATACGCCAAAAACCAACGCGACACGCTGTGACACACAGCAAACCAACTCAACTCGTATTGTACGTGTCGCGCAAGTCCCGCTACGCAAATAATAGGTAAACAGGACCCAGATTTAATCTGGAGCAGAAACAAGAAAATCAAACAAAACCAAACCCCTCACAATACCTACAAATAACTACCTGCAAAAATCCAACACAAACCGACAAAATTAGGCCGGCCACCATAGGCATGATATCGGCCAAAAAAAAGGTGAAAAGGGTCCAGGTTTCTACACTATATTCCTAACACAATGTATAGCCTAAACTATATGTTTGCTTACCAAAATTACTACCCTAGATACAGCAGATTCTATTTATCATAAAGTTTAGTTTAAAACCGTTTTAAAACACTTAGTTTTCAACAATAGTGTGCACAAGTGATATTAGGTGAAATTACATGACTTAAGTGATACCAACAGCACATATTAGAGCTAATCTAACTATAATCACCCCGAATCATCCTATTTTTCAATTAAATCATCAAATTATCGTCAAAGTACACAAAATACTAAAACTAACCCAAACTCTCTCCCAGGTTTCACCAACAGCAAAAACCCAAACACCAAACAATACCAAACACAGAAAAATCCCCACAGACACCACTAGCCAAAACACCAACACCCATCTCTTCAGGGGGACCGGCGACGCCGGAATCATGGGGATGGACGCCGGAATCATGGGGATGGTCGCCGGAATTTTGGGAAGGGGATGGGCTTGCAATTCAACACAACACTCTATAAAGCCTGCACACTATTCTGAACATATTTGCTAAGCTAGAAAATAAACCTGGTTGCAGCAGATCTCACATATCCTACAACTTGCCTCAAAACCGTATTTTAAATTCAAATTTGGGACTTTAAGGTGTTTTAGCTAAATCTAGTGATACTACTAGGTTTACACAGCACATATAACACTTAATTAGGTTCATTAAGCTATAATAACCCTAACTTAGCTTAAACCCCAGTTAAATCACAAAACTCACGCTAAAACCACATTAAACTCTAACTTAAGCTAACTAACTACAAGCAAGCAAAGAAAGGAGTTGAGTTTACGAAATTATACCCCACTTGATCCTAGGATGCAGGAAGAAGGAGGAGAAGAGGAGGAGGAGGTGTTGCAACTGCTGTTGCTGTTGCTGATGATGGTGCTGATGCTGCTGCTGCCTGCTGAGTGTGTGTGTGTGTGTGAATGAGAGGGAGAGATGTGAGGAAATGAGTGTTTGGAAAAGAAATGAGAGAATAAGAGAGTCAAACCCCCCCTCTCTCCTCATTAATTGCAAGCATGGCTCACCCCATCATGCTCTTTCTCTCTCTCTCCAAGTCAACCCACAAAGCACAATTCATTTTTATTTTAAAGAGAAAAACTAATACACTTCATAAATTTAAATTAACTTAATAAAATGGGTTAGTCTACCATGGTTGTCTAGACATGGTTTAACCCTAACTTAACTCTAGTTAATATGCACATGTGTGTGCAAGCCTAATTAAATTCTAATAAAATATTCATAAATTTTGATAAAATATTTGAAAATCGTTTTGGTAAACTTTTTTACTAAAACCCACACATTATAGTATAATTAGCCACTAATCACATTCTAAGGTGTTATAATCTTCCCCCCTTAAAGAAATTCGTCCCCGAATTTAAAATTATAGCTATGCGTACCTTCAAAGAGATGAGGGAATTTCTTCCGCATCTCACCCTCGGCCTCCCAAGTGATCTCTTCATCATTTGGGCTGCGCCAAAGCACCTTCACAGATGGCAAGACCTTTGATCGAAGTTTCTTCACCTGCCGGTCCAATATCACTACCGGCTGCTCGGTGAACGAAAGATCGCGTTCGAGCTGAACAGTCTGATGTTGAATCATGTGAGAACGGTCATGCAGGTATCTCCGAAGCATCGACATGTGGAATACGGGGTGAACATCCAGAAAGTCGGGTGGAAGAGCCAAACGATATCCAACTGCACCCACACGCTCGAGGATCTTGAAGGGACCTATAAATCTGGGACTAAGCTTCCCTTTCCGTCCAAATCTCATCACGCCCTTCATCGGAGAGACCCTCAGAAAAACGTGATCGCCAACTGCGAACTCTAATCTGCGCCGGCGTCTGTTAGCATACGATCTCTGCCTGCTCTGGGCCGCTCTCATCCGATCTCGAATCAGTTGTATCTTCTCGGTCGTCTCCTGTACGATCTGCGGCCCCAAAACATTGCTCTCACTGAGCTCTGTCCAACAAACGGGCGATCTACATCTCCTCCCATACAAGGCCTCGAAAGGTGCCATCTGAATAGTATCCTAGAAACTATTGTTGTAAGAGAACTCCACCAAGGGTAAATGATGATCCCAGCTACCACCAAAGTCTAAAACGCACGCTCGGAGCATGTCCTCGAGAGTCTGAATAGTCCGCTCTGACTGGCCATCGGTCCGCAGATAAAATGCTGTGCTGAAACTCAAGCAGGTGCCCATAGCCTCCTGAAGCCTCTGCCATAGTCGGCTGGTAAACTGGGTGCCTCGGTCTGACACGATACATTTCAGAACTCTATGCAATCGTACGATCTTGTCGATGTATATCTGGGCATACTGAGCAAATCCGAAAGTCGTCTTCACCGGCAGGAAGTGAGCCGCTTTCGTCAATCGATCCACGATCACCCAAATGGAGTCATACCCTCGATTAGTCCTGGGTAGACCCACAATGAAGTCCATAAAAATCTGCTCCCATTTCCACTCCGGAATGGGCAACGGCTGTAGCTCTCCCGCGGGCCTCTGGTGCTCGGCCTTGACTTGCTGACAAGTCAGGCATCTCGACACGAAGTCTGTGATGCCCCTCTTCATTCCGTTCCACCAGTAAACATCTCTCATATCATGGTACATCTTGGTGGAACCCGGATAAACACTGTACACTGATCGATGCGCCTCCTCGAGAATCTCACACCTCAGTCCCTCAGAATCTGGTACACATAGTCGAGCCCCAAATCGCAGTATCCCCTGATCGTCGATCACGAACTCGGAGTCTCTGCCCTATCTAATCTGCTCTCTGATCTATGAAAGACGGTCACCACTAGGATGCGCCTCGCGGATACGGTCAAGCAACTGTGGGCGTGCACGAACATGTGCAAACCGTCCCCCGATCGGAGTGAACTCGAACTGCACTCGGCTGTCGCATAAAATCTGTCAATCTGCCGACGACTGCCTCTGCACTGCGCTCAAACAAGATAAACTACCCCCGGGAATCCTACTCAAGGCATCCGCCACTACATTTTCCTTGCCCGGGTGGTAAAGGATCTCACAATCGTAGTCCTTCACTAGTTCCATCCAACGACGATGTCTAAGATTCAGGTCTCGCTGCTGAAATATGTATTTCAAGCTCTTGTGATCAGTGAATATCTGGCACGACTCGCCGTATAGGTAATGTCGCCAGATCTTGAGTGCAAAGACCACTGCAGCCATCTCCAAATCGTGAGTGGGGTAGTTTTGTTCATGTTTCTTCAGCTGCCGAGAAGCATACGCGATTACTCTGTCGCGCTGCATCAATACGCACCCTAGCCCCACTCGGGAAGCGTCACAATAGACCATAAATCCGCCCAATCCCGAAGGCAATGATAACACCGGTGTCATAGTCAAACGAGTCTGCAACTGCTGAAAGCTATGCTCGCACGCCTCCGTTCCAATCAAAAGGAACTCCCTTCCGGGTTAACCCGGTCAACGGTGCAGCAATACGGGAGAAGTCCTGTACAAATCGTCGGTAGTAGCCGGCCAGTCCTAGGAAACTGCGGACCTACGTATTTGATGTCGGTCTGGGCCAATGCTGAACGGCCTCGATCTTCTTCGAGTCCACACATATACCATCTCGTGTAATCACGTGACCCAAGAAATCTACGCTGTCAAGACAAAACGCGCACTTGGAGAATTTTGCGAACAGCTGGTGCTCTCTCAAAGTCTGCAATGTGATCCGCAAGTGCTGCTCATTCTCCTCTCGGCTCCGAGAATAAACCAAAATGTCGTCAATGAATACGATGATGAACAGATCAAGATACGGCCTGAAGACGTGGTTCATCAAATCCATAAACGCTGCTGGGGCGTTGGTGAGTCCGAACGACATCACCAAAAACTCATAGTGCCCATAACGCGTGCGAAAAGCCATCCTCGGAATATCCTCCTGCCGAACCCGCAGCTGATGGTAGCCTGATCGCAAGTCGATCCTCGAAAAGTATCCTGCACCCTTAATCTGGTCGAACAAGTCGTCGATGCGTGATAAAGGATATCTGTTCCGTACGGTAACCCTGTTCAGCTGGCGCTAATCGATACACAAGAGCAAACTGCCGTCCTTTTTCTTGACAAACAGGACTGGAACACCCCAAGGAGACACACTAGGTCGAATAAGCCCATTATCCAGCAAATCTTGCAACTGACCTTTCAACTCTCTAAGCTCCGCCGGGGCCATCCGATAAGGCGGTATGGAAATAGGCCCCGTGCCGGGAATCAAGTCAATGCAGAAAACAATATCACGCTCAGGCGGTAGCCCAGGAAGATCGTCAGGAAAAACATCAGGGAACTCACTAACAATCGGAACCTGGTCCAACGGAACCTCTGTAGCTCTAGTATCGCAAACATAGGCTAGAAATCCCTGACATCACTTCCTCAAAAGCTGTCCAGCGTGAAGAGAAGAAATCAATCTGTGAGGGGCGGCACCACGGTCCCCCTGCACAATAAAAACCGACTCGCCGGGAAAACAAAACCTAACTGTCTTCTCGCGGCAGTCCACAGACGCATAGCACGTGGCTAACCAATCCATTCCCAGAAGAACGTCGAAGTCCAACATCTCAAGAAGGATCAAGTCGACAGGCAACTCTCTCTCGCCAATACGGACAACACACGATCGGAACACGTTTCTAGCAATAAATGACTTGCCCACAGGAGTGGTCACAGCAAGCGGTTGATCAAGCAAACCAGACTCTCTACCCAAACTCGGCACGAAGTGTGTGGAAACGTACGAGTGCGTGGATCCCGGATCAAACAACACGTATGCATCAACGGAACATACTAAAAGGGTACCTAAGACCACTGCATTGGACGCCTACGTGTCCTGATGCGTCAAAGCGAAAACCCGCGCCTGTCCTCTACCTGCGACTGGCGGTCCCCTACTAGCAGCTGGCTGTCCCCTTCCGGCAGCTGGCTGTCCTCTTCCTCGGCCACCTCGGCCTCTATGAGCAAACCCTCCACGACCACGACCTCTCTGTGCATGAGTTTAACGCGGAGCAACAGTAGGTACAATAGGCAACGCCCTCTGGGGTGGAGAAGGTGGAAACGTGACATGTGGTACGGCTGTCTTGCCCTCACGTGGCACCAGACAATCTCGCACATGATGGTAAGTACTCTTGCATCGGAAACATCTAGATGGTGCCGGCTGACCCTCCTGGGGATAAGAGCTAATAGCTGACCTCGTCTTGAGCCTCTTCTACCCCCCGTACCTGAACGGAACCTGTCGCGGCGCCTAAACGGCTGTCTCTGTGCTGACATATCTGTACGAACTCTCTTCGGCCCTGAAACTACCGAAGTCTCAGCAAGGCGCTCCTCAACTAATACGGCTGCGTCTACAGGTTCTGCATAAGTCTCGCAATGCTGTGCGCTGATCGCAAGGAACAGTGGGGTAAGCAAGCCTCGAACAAACCTCTTGACTCGCATCTCCTCAGTAGCCACTAAATACGGGGCATAAACAGATAGCTCGATGAACTGCACATCATACTCTGCCACCGTCATATCCGGCGTCTGGCGTAATGACTCGAACCTGTGCGCTCGGGCATCCCTGACACTCTAGGGAAGGAAACGGGCTAGAAATACCGTCACAAACTTGGTCCAGGTCATAGGAGGAAGGCCTGTTGCTCTGCCCTTTTCTACCGACTCGCACCACTTCTGCGCAAGACCTTCCAGACGAAAGCTCGCGAACTCCACCCATCTCGCATCTGAGCATCTGAGTGAACGACTTATCCGGGCCATCCTATCGATAAATGATTGTGGGTCTTCGGCTGCATCGGTGCCTGTGAAGACTGGAGGCTTCAGCCTCATAAACTCTGATAGCGATACTGTGATAACCTCTGTGGCTGCAGGTGCAACTGCCTGCACCGTAGGTACCATCGCGGTCCCGGTAACGGGTGGAACTACCTCTGGTCGCTGCGCTCGAAGCGTCTCGACTAACGACCCTATCATCTGGCGCATCTCCTGCATACCGGCCCCAAGCATGGCGATCTGATCTGTCGAAGGAGGAACAGTCTGCTCTGGTACAACGGGTGTACTGCCCGGGTCAGTCCTCGTCTCAGACGAGTCAACTCTAATCTCGGCTCTCGCATCCGCTCTCTGTGCCCTCGTAGTCTTTGGCGGCATAATGGCTGAAAAGAAAGTAGGATTCGATAAGGATACGGAAATTGAATCACAAGAATGTGTATAATCATGAAGGAATTTCAATCAATAAGTCCTAAGGTCACTTAGGCGGAGTACCGTGTCGTGAGTATGCCGCGGAACATACACACGCTACGCCACTCTGCTTCAGCTGCCCACTCCATCATACCAAGGTCATCCTACACTCCGAAAGGTAAAACCTACGCTCTGATACCAACTTTGTCACGACCCGAGGTTCGGCCCATAACCGGCACTTAACCATGTAATGTCTACAGGCGTAACGCGACTAAGTAAGCCGAAACCCAGAAATCAAAACCATTAAAAGTAGTGAGTGTTGAAAACATTGGTTTAAAAACATTTTAAAAACTCGAGTAAAAATCATTAAATTTTGTTATTTTCTTAAAAATTTCGGCAGCACCTCCTTTGTAAAAACTGGCCCCGAAAACGGGTACAAGCCATGATATAAGTAAAAATGGCATATAATAAGAATAAAGCATCCCCAAATGGGAGCAATCACGCCCAACGTCGGAAACAAACACCACAATAATAATATACGACGCCGTAGCGAAGAAATGGACAATATAAGTAAAACAACATAAAAGATGAAGCTGCATAAATAAAGTCGGCTCACACGAGCTCGACACCAGAGTACAAAATAATATACATCGTCCTCACAACTGGTCTCTAAGTCAATACATGAAATGGTAGATGGAGAGTACTAGATACAATAGAATGTACAAATGGAAAATAAATGGATACCGCAAAAACCCACCTATAAGCAAACGGCTCACACGCCAACTGCAGTGGTATCCGTAGCAAAAAGATACAAGGAAGTAGCCCTGCCGCAACTACTCTGAGGGTCGACCTGCAAACACTGTGGCACAACGGGGGTGAGTTGCCAACTCGTGAATAGTAGATAACATATAAAGTTAATCGCGAGTATGCACGTACTGCGATACACTAACATGTGCAACCAGATAACATCAATATGATGAGCTGGGTACGCAATAATCATGCATATCAAGTGCAATCTAATAACATCTATATGATGAGCTGAGTATGCAATAATCATGCAAAGTACACTATCAGGTACTACGACTACATGATGCAATGCATAACAGGGAATGCTAAGCATGGGATAAAACACGGATCATCAACGTGGAAAAACCACTGTGTCTACCAAAAACACCCCAAAATCCCGATAACTCAGGCGCCGTCACTCTATCCGACCCTTAATCCTGTAAATCTCATAGAAGCGGGGTGCCAAACATCGGCACCCAAAACCATCATGAAATACTCGTGTCCAGCAGCGACACGCAAATCCTCATCTATCGGGCTCCGTCAGTCCGGATCGGCCCACGGGCTCCGTGTGTGGAATCGGCCCTCGGCCCCGCCAGTACGGGTCGGCCCATATCCATCTCTCGACTCTGGTCAGTATCCTCCGGATAACCGCCAGGTCCAACCAATCACCGATAGGTAGTTGTCCCTCTGCCGGGATCACCGTCTGTATACACAGCATCCCTTTCTTGGCCCGGGATACCATACCGGGTCCACCATGTACCCGCAATCGGCCTCATCCAGCTCCTCGATTCGGGTTCACATGTCACACGTCTCAGAACCGAGAAAACGCATGGTGGACGCACTGAAATATCATATCAAGAGAAAACGGGTTTTCAAAACAGTGCACATTTTCTTAAAATAACACAACGGTTCTCAAATCCAGAAATCAGAGGAAATCCAAAGCTCAATGCGTAAATACATGCAATGTGTCGTATGCCACTACGAGTAAAAAGGGAGAACCGCTCTTTTAAATGGATCCAGTTTTGAAAATATCTCATGCGGTTCCCATTTTCTAGAAATCAAAACCAGTATCATCCATGTATGTGAAATATGTATATATATAGGTATGGATGTGCAAGTGGATATATACGCATGTTTGAGTGTATCAATGTATATACGCACCAATGTGGATATACAATGTGTATGTGCGCAATATGGATATATCAATGTATGTGTGCACCGGTATGAATATACAATGTGTATGTGCGCAATATGGATATATCAATGTATGTGTGCACCAGTATAAATATACAATGTGTATGTGCGCAATATGGATATATCAATGTATGTGTGCACCAGTGTGATATATCAATGTATGTGTGCACCAGTGTGGATATACAATGTGTATGTGCGCAATATGGATATATCAATGTATGTGTGCACCAGTGTGGATATACAATGTGTATGTGCGCAATATGGATATATCATGTCTAATCAATGATGTAGTAATCAAAATGATGTATGGTTCGTAGCAATCCTATAGTGCGAGTGTCATGGCAATCACTAACGGTGTGGGTGTAACATACAAATAGTGCTCGTACAGCTTGAACCGTTAGTGACAGTGCGGTGTTACATAGCTACTATTTCTATATGCAACAAAAATGGGTACGCTACAATACTACATGTGCATAAGCAATATACATATAAATATATATATATATGTGTGTGTGTGTGTCTACAATACCCTATCAAGCCCTGACGCTTAACGCCATACGGGCGATTTCCCCGTAGATGTTAAATCTACTCACCGTGATCTCGTGCTAAGTGTAGCCGACTATCTGCTTTCTCTTCTTTGCGGCGTCCGAAGTACCTACCTGCGAACCTAGAAATTACACAAAGAATACACATAAGCTAAAATCCTGTAAAAACGCGATATTAAAACCAAACGAGAAACTCGCGTCGCGAATTAAACGCGTGTGTATACGTAACGTGTATGCATACGCCAAAAACCAACGCGGCACGCTGTGACACACAGCAAACCAACTCAACTCGTATTGTACGTGTCGCGCAAGTCCCGCTATGCAAATAATAGGTAAATAGGTCCCTGATATAATCTGGAGCAGAAACAAGAAAATCAAACAAGACCAAACCCCTCATAATACCTACAGACAACTACCTGCAAAAATCCAACACAAACCCACAAAATTGGGCCGGCCACCATAGGCATGATATCGGCCAAAAAAATGTGAAAAGGGTCCAGGTTTCTACACTATATTCCTAACACAATGTATAGCCTAAAGCATATGTTTGCTTACCAAAATTACTACCCTAGATACAGCAGATTCTATTTATCATAATGTTTAGTTTAAAACCGTTTTAAAACACTTAGTTTGCAACAATAGGGTGCACAAGTGATATTAGGTGAAATTACATGACTTAAGTGATACCAACAACACATATTAGAGCTAATCTAACTATAATCACCCCGAATCATCCTATTTTTCAATTAAACCATCAAATTATCGTCAAAGTCCACAAAATACTAAAACTAACCCAAACTCTCTCCCAGGTTTCACCAACAGCAAAAACCCAAACACCAAACGATACCAAACACAGAAAAATCCCCACAGACACCACTAGCCAAAACACCAACACCCATCTCTTCAGGAGGGGTCGGTGACACCAGAATCATGGGGATGGTCGCCGGAATTTTGGGAAGAGGATGGGCTCGCAATTCAACACAACACTCTATAAGGCGTGCACACTATTCTGAACATGTTTTCTAAGCTATAAAATAAACCTGGTTGCAGCAGATCTCACATATCCTACAACTTGCCTCAAAACCGTATTTTAAATTCAAGTTTGGGACTTTAAGGTGTTTTAGCTAAATCTAGTGATACTACCAGGTTTACACAGCACATATAACACTTAATTAGGTTCATTAAGCTATAATAACCCTAACTTAGTTTAAACCCCACTTAAATCACAAAACTCGCACTAAAACCACATTAAACACTAACTTAAGCTAACTAACTACAAGCATGCAAAGAAAGGAGTTGAGTTTACGAAATTATACCCCACTTGATCCTAGGATGCAGGAAGAAGGAGGAGAAGAGGAGGAGGAGGTGTTGTTGCTGTTGCTGATGATGGTGCTGATGCTGCTGCTGTTGTTGCTGCTTGGTGCTGCTGCTGTTTGTGCTGTTGCTGCTTGCTACTGCTGCTGCTGCTGCCGCCTGCTGAGAGTGTGTTTGTGTGTGTGTGTGTGTGTGTGTGTGTGTGAATGAGAGGGAGAGATGTGAGGAAATGAGTGTTTGGAAAAGAAATGAGAGAATAAGAGAGTCACACACCCCTCTTTCTCTCCTCATTAATTGCAAGCATGGCTCACCCCATCATGCTCTTTCTCTCTCTCTCTCCAAGTCAACCCACAAAGCACAATTCATTTTTATTTTAAAGAGAAAAACTAATACACTTAATAAATTCAAATTAACTTAATAAAATGGGTTAGTCCACCATTGTTGTCTAGACATGGTTTAACCCTAACTTAACCCTAGTTAACATGCACATGTGTGTGTAAGCCTAATTAAATTCTAATAAAATATTCATAAATTTTGATAAAATATTTGAAAATCGTTTTGGTAAACTTTTTACTAAAAACCACACATTATAGTATAATTAGCCACTAATCACATTCTAAGGTGTTACACGTGTATGTATTGATTATAGAAAACTTAATGCCGCTACGAGGAAAGATCATTTCCCTCTACCTTTCATTGACCAGATGCTGGAACGATTAGCTGGACATGAATATTATTGCTTCATGGACGGATACTCTGGCTATAACCAAGTCCCTAGCCAAAAAAGATCAAGATAAAACAATATTTACTTGTCCTTTCGGTACATTTGCTTATAGACGCATACCCTTTGGGTTATGCAATGCTCCTGCTACATTCCAGCGGTGTATGATGGGGATATTCTCAGACATGGTCGAGAATTTTCTGGAGATTTTTATGGACGATTTATCTATATTCGGGGACTCATTTGAGGATTACCTATGTCATCCAGACGCCGTTCTTACTCGCTGTAAGGATAAGAACTTAACTTTGAATTGGGAAAAATGCCATTTCATGATCCAAGAAGGTATTGTGCTTGGACATGTCATTTCATGAAGAGACATTGAGGTAGACAGAACTAAAATAGATGTCATCCATAACCTTCCTCATCCTAAATGCGTCAAAGACATACGATCTTTCCTTGGTCATGCAGGATTATAGGAGATTCATTAAAGATTTTAGCAAAATTGCTAGACCTTTAACTCTTCTCTTGGATAAGGATACAACATTTCACTTTGATTCGGACTGTGAGACTGCTTTTGAATCGCTCAAAAGATCTCTCACTACAGCCCTCGTTCTATCTCCTTATTGGAACCACCCGTTCGAGCTTATGTGTGATGCATCAGATTTCGTTGTTGGTGCAGTCTTAGGACAACACATTGATATGATGCCACATGCGATCTATTATGCAAGTAAGACCTTGAATGATGCTCAAATTAATTATACAACCACCGAGAAAGAACTCTTAGTAGTTGTATTTGCATTAGAAAAATTCAGGCCTTACTTGATTGGCTCACCGATTGTGGTTTACACCGATCACTCCGCCCTAAAACATCTTTTATCTAAGAAGGATGCTAAAGGCATGTTAATACGTTGGATCCTATTATTACAAGAATTTGATCTTGTCATACGAGATAAGAAAGGGTGTGAAAACGTAGTAGTCGACTATCTTTCACGCATCTCTTCTCCACCTATTGTGACCTTGCCAATAAATGACTCGTTTCCTGATGAACAGCTCTTGAAAATATCCTGCGAACCTTGGTTCGTGGATATTGTGAATTATCTAGCAACGAGACTTATCCCCAGCGAATGGTCTAAACCGGACAATCATCGATTTCTATCCCGAGTAAAGCATTTTTACTGGGATGAATCATATTTGTTTAAGTATTGTCCTGACCAAATCATTCGTAGATGTGTTCCCAATGATCAGTTCAAAAGTGCTCTTTCTTTCTGTCATGATCAGGAATGTGGTGGTCACTTTGGTCCACGTAAGATGGCGGAGAAAGTTTTGCAATGCGGTTTTTACTGGCCTACATTATTCAAAGATGCATTTGATCGTTGCAAAACTTGTCCACGGTGTCAACACACGTGTCGGATTTCTAGAAGAAATGAGATGCCACTTCAACCGATCTTGGTTGTAGAAATTTTCGACGTTTGGGGTATTGATTTTATGGATCATTTTCCCGACTCTTTTGGGAATTTATATATCTTGTTAGCGGTTGATTACGTCTCAAAATGGGTGGAAGCAATACCATGTCGTACTAATAACAACAAGGTTGTTATTAAGTTCCTTAAAGAAAATATCTTTTCGCGATTTGGACACCCTCGCGCTATCATTAGCGACAACGGGACGCGTTTCTGTAATCGGTCTTTCGAGACTTTGATGCGGAAATATGCAATTAACCACAAACTTTCAACGCCCTATCATCCCCAAACGAGCGGGCAAGCTGAGATTTCCAATAGGCAAATCAAACAAATTAAGGAAAAAACAGTTTCTAAAAACCGGAAAGATTGGTCAATCAAATTGACGGATGCTCTTTGGGCATTTCGTACCGCCTATAAGACTGATCTAGGTATGTCTCGTTATCGTCTAGTGTTTGGAAAAGCTTTCCAACTTCCTGTCGAGATCGAACATAAAGCAATGTGGGTCATTAAAGAACTTAACTTCGATTTAAATCAAGCCTGCAACTTTCGGAAGCTGCAATTAAATGAGCTAAGCGAACTCCGCGATGAAGCTTACGATAATGCGGTGATAGTAAAGAATCAGACTAAGGTATTTCACGACAAAAATATTGTAAGAAAAACTTTTACCCCGGGTCAACAAGTCCTTCTTTACGATTTCCGTCTTCATCTTCATGCGTGTAAGCGAAAATCTCGTTGGAAAGGACCATTTGTTGTGCGGTATGTATACCCGCACGGGACAGTTGAAGTTGTAAATAGTCAAAACGGTTCAATTTTCAAAGTGAATGAACATAGATTAAAACCGTATTTTTTCACTGACCCCACGGAGGAGCTCCTATTTTTACAGGAGCCGCTTTATCATGACTAAATTTCCTCGGCCTCACCTCCATGTCTTGGTAATATTGTCTCATCTTAAGAATGGAGGTGGGTTTAATAAAAATAATAATATAAAAAATAAAAAAAATGATAAACAAATAAAAGAATAAGTTTGGGGGAGATTTTCACTTTCATTTATTCTTGACCCCGTTAATAACTTTCCCTCCCAAGTCTACAGGTTTTTGAGATTTAAAAGATGACAACAGTGAGGACACTGTTGTAAACAGGTTTGGGGGAGGTTTGTGCTTATTTACGCATCACTTTGCATGAGAAAAAAAATTTCAAAATTTTCTTTTATAATAAAAGATTAGAAAGTGAAAAATTACATTTAAAAGATTGGAAGAGTTTAAGAAAACCAAGAAAGTTAGATGTTTTCTTAAACGAAACTAGTAATAAGTGGTTATGAGCCGTTGTCCCAAGGGTTAGTAAGATGAAGGAAGTCACTAATCTGAGAATAAAAATAAGTCTAAAAAATAGTCTATATTCTTGAGTCCAAACATCTGAATGTTGATACCCTACTATACGCACTTACACATGTCTTGAAACCCGGGATAGTAGAGGATACCTTGAAATACTCTTGTCTAAAAAAAACCAAAGTACGAAGGAAATAAATAATAAATGAAAAATAAAAGTATAAAATGGTGAAGAAAAATGAATAGTGGTTTTTTAATCACCAAGGCAGCATAAAAAAAATATAGCGAGGGTTCTTCATTACCTAGTGCCTTAGACCAACTGGTTTGGGAGTCACTGCTAAGCCTTAGGTGTTGCAAGACGAGAAAATTGCTAATTACGCCTAATATGTGAGCACATTTAATAATCGGTCGGTTAGTACCTCAAGAAGTATTAACAGTCGCATGAAGAATGTGTGAGCAATTCTATCCAAAATATTCACCGACTAAAAGTACTAAGGTAGATGGACAAGAGTATGATAGCTTGAATTGGATTCTCCGAGTGTAGGGATGTCTTTTACACACACGTAGGGGTATATGATCGGTGTTTGGAGGAAAGGTAGGGATGAAGAATAAAGGCGATGTTTTATTGAGGGATGATGTGATTTCTAACATTTCTTCATGATTATTAAGATAGGGCTCATGACAACCGAAAAGCAAGTGTAGTTGAAAACTCTGATTTTCAAGTTCTTTCTTTTATAATTCTTATTTTTATATGTAACTTTCACGGTCTTCCTTTTATTAAAGGATTTTGTGGGTGCAATCCGCTGAAAACCCTCAGGAGACAACACTCCTCCTACTAGGGACACCTAGAGGTTTAAAGGCTTGTTGCACATGCTCAGTGCAATTGTGTTGCCTACGAAAGTGTGCTAGTTAGTTTTTCTTTTTCTTAATAATTCTCTCCTTCTCCTGAATAAAAGAACTTTGCTCGGGACGATCAAAATCAAGTTTGGGGGAATTTGTTCAGTCGAAATTATTGCAATCTTTAACATAACAATTTCCTCATTTTTCTAATCATCTAAGAGTGTTTGTTATAAATATAACATATATTACAAGTTCATCTGGAAAATATCAATCATTATGTGTTATACATTATAATCAACATTCTTGAAGGAAATTGTATTTTAATATTTCATGCATAATATTGTATATCTCTAACATTCTTCATTAAGATCTTGTGCAAAAATCAGCTCAGCTCAGATATCGGAATCGCAAATTTGCCGATAAAATACAGCAAGTCAAAGAGTTCAATTCTGGCAGAGATTCAGAAGAGATAAAAAGATTCCAGATATCACATATAAACCCAGAGACCAACACCAGAAGACCCAAGAGAATTGAAGCCATGATCTCACAAATCGGACCCAAGTCGCCGCGGATCCGCGGCCGAGTCAGGTGATCAGCGATCGACGATTTTCCAGAAGCTTCCCGGTAACTTCTCAGCTTGCTGAGGACGTTTCATAACTACCTAGTTTCTTCGAGAAGCCTCTGCATAACTACCTAGCTTATGAGGGAAGCTTGATTAAAGGCTATATAAAGGACCCAAGCCTTCATTTTTGGGGTTACACAATTTTGGGAGATAATTTGAGAGCCAATTCAATCCAATTCAATTCCAAATCAAGATCCAAAATCAAGAATCATTGAGAACAATATCGAGCAACGCCATTCAAGATCCTTTACGTGAAGCCGATCGTCATCTACGAGCAAGTGATTCTCGACAGGTCCAAGTCTCACGGTGATCGAGCAAAGCGAAGATCGACGGAGAAATTACCTCTTCAAGGGAGTGATCGAGAGCATTCTTTCTTGAAATCTCGAATTGAAAAGTGTAATTCGAAGTTGAATAATAAAGGTGATCATACTTTTAGTCTTGCTTTCTTTGAATTTGCGCATTATGAAATCTCTAATTGTTGATTCTTTTATTTTCATAATGTACGAATAAATCTCCGCTTGCTAAGGATTCGAAGGAATTTGGTAGATCAAATGATGGGGAAATACTATATTCATCTTAAGTCTTATGAGAATTATGAACTTTAGGAAAAAGAATCATCAACGACCAAATTTAGAGCGAGATCACCATTCTTGATAATTTCGTTGCAATTTGGGATCAAATAATTGATGATTTTCTTTGCTAAAGGCTAGATTTGAATGGTGATCAATAAAAAGATAAGGGATAATGAAGGAGAACCCCTAGTTTTCAGTAGATCTATAATCTTCATTCATCGCAATCAACCTAGCTATAATTCATCAATAGATAAGATGAGTCATTTTTAGTATTCATCATTGCTACTAATTCCTATCGAATCCTACAAGCTATTCTTCAATTTTCTTGATAACTAAAATTAATCTTGGACATTTTCTTGATTACTAATTCTTGAAAACACTTTCTTGATTTTCTTGAAAATATGAATTCCACTCAATCTTGAATTATTTCATGAATTTTCTTTAATAATTCTTTCGACTCAACTAAAGCAAGAATTTACGAATTCCTCGTATCTCAGTGGACGACCCGTGCTCACTAACGATTGCTACAAACAACATCGTTTTGATTGCGGTTATTAAAATACGATTAAAACCCTACATCTCTTCTTTACTACATCTTTTCTTCATAAATCAAAGAGGTGAGGAAATCGATCTAATCAAACTGCACCCCCACTATTTTCCGCAAAATGATTTAGATTTTCTGGGTTTCGGCTTACTTGAATTACGTTACGCTTTTAGACGTTGCGTGATTTAAGTGCCGGTCACATGCTAAATTACGGGTCATGATATAAATCCACACCAAAAATTATATATGGATAAAACTAACCCCAACTATAACAACCTTTAATCATGTTGCTGGTTTAGTTTACTAAAATGTCTCATTGATAACTTAAAAAATACTTCTCTCTAGCACGCACCAATGATATATTAATACATTTTTTGTGGATAATTAATTCATTTTTAACTAATCGAAATTGCAATTTTTTTTTAATACTAAAAATGATTTTAATAGATCATAATGTTTTGCACGCAGAGAAAGTTGGGGCGATGAGAAGGTTTTTTTAATATTAATTCATCGATATAGTAGACAAAAGTGTGTTTTAAGTTATTAATTTCATCCGTGGGCAGTAGGGAGAACATCAATGAGGGTATTTTAGCAAATGAAACCAACAGTATAATTAAAGGTTTTTGTAGTTAGGGTAATTTTGTCCATACACAATTTTTGATGTGAATTTATCAATTTAAACTTTGGCAGTATCGCTACCCCTTTTAATTTAGGCTAAAATGCAGGAAACCCGCTTTACTTTTGCATGAAAAACATGAAACTCCCCTAAACTAAAAAAACATGCGGTTTACCACAAAATTTTAACACTGTTAATTTTTTTGTATGTGTTTCCCAAAGTGCCATTCAAGCCTTTCTTCTCCAATTTCCCTTTCTTTTCTCTAAATTTTTCTTTTTTCCCTCAAAACTTGTATTTCTCTTTTCTTTTCAAAATCTCTAATTTAAATCATCATTTATCTTCTCTTTTTTCCTTAAAAAGGTGAGCATAGATTCAAAAAATATGGTTTGGAAAATATGAAGAAAAAGAAAAGAAAATATTAGTTTAGTCAATTAAATTTATTGGAATGGTATTTTTTGTATTAAAAAGTCTTATGGATGGAAAAGTTAACATAGTGAGGGTTTTTGGAGTAGAGTACATGTTTTCTGAGTTTAGGAGGCTTTCCTGCTTTTCATGCATAAGGGAGGGAGGTTTCCTGCATTTTAACCTTTAATTTTTATGCATGGTCAAATGAGACTATTGACCGGATAACATCTTTTTATGATGCTCTTTGTTGCAATTAAATTGGATTAAATGTTTTTTTCTTAATTTATTTTAATTGCAATCAACTTTTTTTAATTTTTCAAAGCCTTTTATAATCATATGTATAACATATATCTTGTCTTCTCCTTATAAAAAATAACAAGCCTTAAATCATAATATAGAGAAATGTTTTCTTCTTTCTTCTTCCCTATTTTATTCCATCAAATCTACCTCTCTATTATAATCATGATACCATATCTATAGTTTCGAAGTTGTTCATAAGTTGAGGTAATCGAGTGCACGATTAATTGCGGCGGCGACGTGACGTTGAATTCTGAGGAGTAGCGCGTAGGGAATTTCTGCATCCGGTCAAGTTCACTGAGAGGGATCACTACTAAAATAGGGGGTTGCCCCTACGGATATTGAAATCCGTAGGGGCAGATTTATTTTGTCTCTACGGATTAGTCCGTAGGGCCTGACGGTTGCCCCTACGGTCCAAGACGTTTAATTTAAAAATAATAAATCTTAATTTGTTGTTTGCCCCTACGAACCCGCAAACCAAGGACCTACGTGTTGGAGATAGTGCCCTCATAGTCAATTATTGGATCGCAGGTACGTGATTGCAATGATTGCGGAGGACCTATCCCGGTAGGACAGTCTTACTCGAGATGATAGTATGCTATCTGGTTTGCCTTTATCAGTCGTGTACATGTTCAGGTGACTGATTGCATGTTACACTTTGATAGAGCCCTTAGGATCTTGCTTTACTGCCAACAGTATGATGGCGATCATATACATGAGAGTTGGGTAGTTTATATGCATATCCTTAATTATGGTCCATAGTCGTGGGAGTTTCGAGACAGGGCATCGATACTCCGGAGTAGACTAGTGTGTACAGTCGAGACCCCGACGAGGGGCGGTGGCCGGTCTCACAAGCCACTGGTGTCAGTAGGATCACCTAAGATGTATACAGGTGCTCATTGGGTTATGAGTACACCGGACAGGACTCGCCGGGAATCTGCTAGTTAGTATTATATCTACCGTCAGATAGCAGTTCCCTGGTGACATGTGTACAGGTTAGTTCATCGACCTGAGGTCGTCATTTGTCTCGTGTGAGTTCCCACTGTGCTTTGATTTCTACCCTACCACGGCTCAAAGGAGTCGTGCAAACAGGTAGCTTTTGGGTACAGTCCCGAGACATATGGAGGCACGTGAGCGGATCGGCAGGGGATTCGTCTCTCCCGGTATTGGGGGCGAGGTCGTGCTATGTCTAGGAGAGCCATTACACAAAGTCTATGGCCATGGCAGGAGATTTACTGGTAGGTACTCCAGTAGTATCTCAGGGTGTAATTGGGCTTCACTCCGACACGACTTATACTGCTATTGGGGGTCTGACGTTGCTAGCCCCCTAGGCGGATATGCGATACTCATTGACGAACGGACCGGACTGTATATACATTGTCACTGTTAGGCTCAGTAGGGTTTTCAGAGGAGTTCGCTCATCGGTCTCCCTTGAGTTCGCTCCTCGGCCACCCTTGAGGTCAGTCCGTGGGCAGCCGTTACGCATAGCTAGTGCCGCTGACGGTTTGTGGTTAAACCCACTGCCAGGGTGCTGACGAGTCATTAGAGTCCCCCACAGACAGTTTCCCAAGTTCGGGCGAAACGTTGTAGAGGCCGTATGGTTTTATGGCAGGGTTCGGAAAATGCACGTGCGTTTACGCACGTGTCAGTTTTCGGGCAGATGATACTGGTCGGCTTTGGTTTAAGCCGGATCCGAGTATTATATTGAGTAGGTATAATATCTTTGTCTCAGTAGCATTTGTATTCGGTCGTAATACAAATGCGGGTATATTTATACAGTTTCGGGGATGTCCTGAAATTCGTTTCAGGATCACTTTTGGAAGTTGCCAGTTTCCAGTTTTCTATCAGCCGTCTTTTAACATTTGGTTAAAGACGGATTTATCTTTTCTTCAGATATGATGAGTCGTGCTTCTAGAAGCTTCTAGAAGGTTCTAGATGAGGTGACTAGGATTAATTGGTGTTAAGTTTTCATTGGTTGCATTAATGGTATCATTAATGCAAAGATGACTAGGTTTGTTCTTATTGGTTCAATTTAATGATTCATTCTTTCTTAATGGTTATGATAACTATCAAGGTTTATGGTCACCACTTGAACCCTCCTACACTCACTTCCCTCCTTTGATATATATAGCCTCCTCTCTCTATCTCATTCACTACTTGATTTTTGGAAAAGGTTATGATAGATATTTGGGGTGTATGGAATTCATAGATCATTTCATTCCATCACCCGATTTCCATGGCAACTTCATTAACCGATCGTCCACGGATTTGGACGAAGTGAGACAAAGTCATCTACTCATTCTCTACAACAATCTTGGTCGTCTCTTTTAGCAAACTTGACGATCAAGTTGCCTCGAGTCAGAGGCGGGAGCCCGTTTAAAGAACCGATCATGTGGTGCCACCTCGACGAGGAGATCGGAGATCGACGAGATCGGAGCAGCCGCAACGGAGCGTGGGATGATGGTTGAAGAACGAAGGACTCGGATCGTTCGGTATAACATTCCTACACTCTTTACAGTTTGTTAGTTTAGCAATAATGGCAGATCCGGGTTAAAGTATACGATAGCGCCAGTTTAAAAGTTTTTGTTCCGCATTTGGCGTCTGTAGACGGCCGGGGCGCTAGCGTAGACTTACAGTGGTATCAGAGCCTAACCATTTTGCTATACTAACTTGTGCTAACACGTTTAAAACATCGATCCGACCGGAAATCGAAAAACACAAAATCCATGCCCGACAGTTTCTGTTGATTTTAAACGGTCTCAAAAATTATTTCTGGATGTCTTAAAAATCAGAGCAGGGTTTTCTAAGAACTACGACGAAATCTGGGGTCGTGATCCCTCCAAGTCGCCGCGGAAGGGCGGCCAAACCCATGGTTTGGCCGCGCAACCGCGGCCACGTGGGGAGCACGTGCTCCCAAATTTTGTCAGGGAGTTCTCTGTTGGGTTTTGTGATTTTTGGTATATAAAGTTTTGGCCCAGATTTTGTTACTGTTCACCAGTAAGCAGTGGGGCCCACTTTTTGATATTTGGTCTTTGGTCGATCGAAATTTAAACACGTTAGTTTACAGTGCTTACATTATATCTCCGACCGGGAATGTCATTTGATCGGTAAACCGCGTCCGATTGCTATAGTTCTTTTAGACGGGTTTGCGAACGTGACATTCGCGTTGATGTTCTGTGTTGTGCTGTATTGTTGCGGATTTGTCGTGGTGGATAGCAGTGTGCAATGGTAGTACAGTTTGAGTTTATTTGTACATTTGATATTGCGGGGCGAGCGTCCAACTTGTGGACAGCCGTCACTGCCTGTTGTATAATATTATTTTGGGGCACGACCAGGTTGCGGTCGATGTACCTATTGTACTATTTTTCATTACTGTACTAGGTTTTACCCCGAGACGGAGTGCACGGATAGCCGGGTTCGGGAAAGCAACGGGTCCGCATCTCATGGCTTTGAGAGGCAGAGGGGCCCCACTTCAGAATTGGCAGACTATTCGCCGCACTCGTAGGGGGTACAGGTTGACCCAAGGAGGGGTGCTCAATTTACCGGATTCCGTGAAGTGCCGGGTGTTCCATTCACTATGCTGTGGGGACTACCTCGCTTCAGGTTTTGGCGGGTAACTTGCCGCACCCGTAGGGGTCTAGGTTTCATTGCACAGGCTATCCACACGACAGGGGAACGTCGAGTTTCAGCAGCGGCTCTGTGAAACTCAGGGATCCCAGATATCTGTATTGTTCTGTGATGCTATTACTTTTCTGTAATGTTGCATACTATCACGCCTGGAGCGATTATGTATATTGGTTTATATACTATTAGATGTTGTATATGTTTTACACCCGCGCTAGTCCAGCCCCCGCTCTGTCGTTAGTTAAGTAACCTAACGAGTGATGACGGGACCCAGTGACGAATGCGGATGGCATATACGTACATTTTATTTTCGTTCTTTTCTGGTGTGATAATTGATGGGACTGCGTTGATTCTGATCAACGCAAAGTAAAAACAAACCTGTTTGAGTTGTTGGAACAATTTAAAAAGTGTTATTGCAAAGATGTTTCCTTTTGTTATGCATAGTGGTATTCAGTGGAATATCCAGCACCTCATTCGACGAGGCAAGGGCCGATATCCCTTCACCGGGACCGACCCCTTGGGCAGAAGTTTGCGTCAGAGTAATAACTTCACTATAGTCGATTACATGTTGCTTTGCATAGCGGTATTCAGTGGAATATCCTGCACCTCATTCCACGAGGAAAGAGCCGAGATCCCTTTACCGGGAGTGACCTCTTTAGCAAAAGGTTTTCGCCACTATATTTTAAAAAGCTATCAGGTTCCTTCAGCGATATCAAGTTCACTACGCTAAAGGTTTTTCGCCAAAAGCCCTCCGTCACTTCTTTTGGGTATTCAGTAGTATTCAAGCTATGTATTTTGACCTAACGCCAAGGCATAGTGTTTGGTAGCTTCTGGGTATTCAATTGTTGCATAGATATATGAGTTAGTTTGGGACAGCCGTTCTGCCATTTTGACCTAACGCCAAGGGCATGTGCGGGTGGGTTCAAATTAACAAGATAGTGATGGGTAGAACTTGACATGTGACTTATGACATTTTGACCTAACGCCAAGGTTATAAGAGCATGGGGCAATAACGATATCAGGAGTTTCTAAAGAAACTGAAACTTGCCGAGTATGCGCATACCTTCTGGAGTATGAGTAAGGTGGATGCATTCCATCAGGTTATCATGCGATGAGAGTTGGATCCTGATTCCCACTGATGAGTTGGTTTACTCTTCGGGTGATCCCGATTGATTCTTCTTTAGGTTTGGAGGAGAATTTGACAGGACAGTGGGAGGTTTCCGGATTAGATAAAATGATGACCATTCTGATCTAGGTTAGAGTGCACGCAGAGTGTTTCTTTTCTCTCTCTCTCTTTGGCAGCGACCTTTGACCGACCCTAGACTATGACTTAGTGACCAGGTTGACCGAACCTTCTTAATATACTGGCTTTTGGATTGTCTAAGTTGCATAAGTCATTGCCACTCCTTCTTTTACCCTTTGAATTTCTCAGAACACCCGTATACTACGGATATCCACTTCTATTGGATAGAGCCATCGTATGGTTATATACGAACTCGAAGGGACTTCTTCGAGGATGGATCCAGGTTCAGGAGAAATAGAATTGGTTTATTCAGTTGTCTTTTATTATCACCTTCTCTCAGGTTGCGAGAGCTCCTTGGTTTAGGAGAGTACACCTATTACGCCCATTGGATAGTCTTATTCCAAACCATAGGCTGGTGCCGAAAGGTAGGGATTGAAGAAAACCAATTAGCCTAAGTAGGGTGTGCAGAAGGTAATATGTAAAGACAAAATAAAGGGATTAGAAATAGGGCAAAGTAAATTGCGACTGATATCATTCACGACCAAAACCGCGTACTTCATCGCCACTCCTATTTCACCTTTAAAAGAATAAGGTATTATTCAGTTGTCTTTTATCGTCACCTTCTCTCGAGTTGCGAGTACTCCTTGGTTTAGGAGGGTACACCTATTATGCTTACTGGATAGTCTTCTTCCAAACCATAGGCTGGTGCCGAACGGTAGGAAAGGAAGAAAACCAGTTAGCCTAACGATGGTGTACAGAAGGTAACGACTAAAGACAAATAAAGGGATTTGGAGAGATGGCAATAAAATATACGGTTGAAGTCATGAATTGGATTATGGAAGAGGCATTGCTATGAATACCAGGATACCCCTACGAAACATTTTCATGTTTCAGTGCATCGTTAAAGAAAAACTGTTTTCCCGATTAGACACTTACTCCAAGGGTATGTATTTACCAGGTTTCATTCTCATATCTGTATAGTTTTACAAATGATGAGTGGGAGTAAGATATTGGGAATTAGGTGATTATCCTCATTATATCGGAATTCGTTGTAATTGGTGATAGTTGAGGAAATCGCCAGGGTACAGTTTTCCACCTACAACGCACAGGCTTTGAGTTGTTTAACTCAGCGGACTTATACAGAGTATTGTATGTTGTCCAAGTGTCCTTCAGGACAAAGGGGTAGGTCCTCGTACTATGTTCTGTTTACTTATAACTTCTCTAGTATTTAGACAAGTGTTTCGTAGAAATACAAGGTCTAAGTTTTGAGAAGTTGTGGGTATAAGAATAAAGTAGAGAACCAGGTATCACAAGTATCGGGATTCTTCAAAGAGATCGAAGATGTAGATTCTTGTGAATGGTATTCAGATGATAGTGATGGTTTTGAGAAACGTGTTTCTCTTTCAGATTACTCATAATTGGATGGATTCCTAAGTTGAGTAATGCTGATTAACCTTTTTCCATTAAGTTGATATGCACTGGAGACAGGTGCATAGTTTGAATATGGATCCAATTAAATAAGTGCCAAAGTTTCTATATTGGATATAGAATAGTTCGTACCTTAAAAGAAACTAAGGTACGGGGAGTTGTCCAGCTTATGATTAAAACCAGATACTGGATAACTCAGGGCACGTTTCTGTAATGGCTGTTTGTGGGTTGACCCTGGCTATGACGAGGGTTGATATTCTACCATTTGGAAGATCAATAGTGATATTGTTCTTGACTCTCCACAGTTTTAGTAAAATGGATCTTTTTCAGAAAACAGTAGTGGGAGTATGGTAGAACTGGAATTGATTCCAGAACCGCGAACGATTACGGAAAATTTAATAGGACCTATACATTCAATCAGGTTTGACATTCCAATAGCCACTCCGCAGATTTGGTAGGTAACCTCAGACACCCGAGAGGTACTTCGGTAGCCTCAAGGACGGTGACAGGGAGGTTCTTATCTACCAAGACTTGACACTACTGTTGTTCCAGGATATGAGACCCGGTAGGAGGGTTGTCGTAGTCAGTGGGAGCAACGGAAGCATAGTGGGCAAGTAGCTTATATCTATTTATAGACTTGAGCAGTTATAGCGGAGATAAATCATCTAATTTTGATATGACAGTCATGGTTTTGACTTCAATCAGAATAAGGGATGGATCTGTTAAGAAGGTAGTAGGGTGTGATGTCATGGTATTTGGATGACATACACAGAGTGGGAAGTAAAATTCCTATACTACGATCGGTTGTACTGTGGTCGTCACACAGTTGTTTCTCCAGACAGGATATGGATATAATATTTGACATTCTGGTTTCTAGATCTATGGTTTTAGATCTGGATTTGGGTAGTTTCCCAATGTGGGTACTTTGACAGATATTCTAATGGTTTTTGGAATAGTTGACTCCTAGCATGGTGGTGTACCTGCAGGTGATGGAGTCACCCTCTCTAAAGGTGTCGTACAGACTAAAGGGGAGAGGGATGTGCATGATTGGCAGATCACTTGCTTAGGCAATTGAGTCAATCATGAGATGTCAAGTACCACACCAAATGTTGGTTTTGCACTAGATGCAATAAGTTTGTATTAATCCAATCCTGGAGAAACATAAGGAAGCAGTTATAGAACATAAGTGCATGTTCTACGGATTTGATGACGGCAGCCTCCTTCGGGAGACGGTTATCATTCCGAGCTTCAAAGGTGAAATGGTTGACAGAGTGATTGTCAGAGTTGTAGTTTTTCCCTCTGACGAAGAGGGACAGTATTATGGACAGGTGGTCCAAGAGGATACTGTGGGAAGCAAGGTGCCCGATACTGATTAGGTTCAGTGATCGATTCAGTCTAAGAAGTTTGGATATGGAGTTCATTTATGAACTAAGGTCCCATCAGATATCCAGACATGTTCTAAGACAGGTATTACTCAATTCGGGAGATGGTTTTCTCCGCGAACTTGAGATTAAGAGAGATATAGAAAGATACTTCTAGGCGGATCCACTCACTGAGGCTATTTCTCGAACACAATAGTTTTACAAACGGGCTTTGTGAAACTGATTAGTAGAGGAGTTGGGTGTTGGTTTCACACGGGCTGTGAGTAGTCGACATCGCAATATTAGCCTTGAGTGCAAGTGGGAGATTGTTGGAGATAGTGCCCTCATAGTCAATTATTGGATCGCAGGTACGTGATTGCAATGATTGCGGAGGACCTATCCCGGTAGGACAGTCTTACTCGAGATGATAGTATGCTATCTGGTTTGCCTTTATCAGTCGTGTACATGTTCAGGTGACTGATTGCATGTTACACTTTGATAGAGCCCTTAGGATCTTGCTTTACTGCCAACAGTATGATGGCGATCATATACGTGAGAGTTGGGTAGTTTATATGCATATCCTTAATTATGGTCCCTAGTCGTGGGAGTTTCGAGACAGGGCATCGATACTCCGGAGTAGACTAGTGTGTACAGTCAAGACCCCGACGAGGGGCGGTGGCCGGTCTCACAAGCCACTGGTGTCAGTAGGATCACCTAAGATGTATACAGGTGCTCATTGGGTTATGAGTACACCGGACAGGACTCGCCGGGAATCTGCTAGTTAGTATTATATCTACCGTCAGATAGCAGTTCCCTGGTGACATGTGTACAGGTTAGTTCATCGACCTGAGGTCGTCATTTGTCTCGTGTGAGTTCCCACTGTGCTTTGATTTCTACCCTACCACGGCTCAAAGGAGTCGTGCAAACAGGTAGCTTTTGGGTACAGTCCCGAGCCATATGGAGGCACGTGAGCGGATCGGCAGGGGATTCGTCTCTCCCGGTATTGGGGGCGAGGTCGTGCTGTGTCTAGGAGAGCCATTACACAAAGTCCATGGCCATGGCAGGAGATTTACTGGTAGGTACTCCAGTAGTATCTCAGGGTGTAATTGGGCTTCACTCCGACACGACTTATACTGCTATTGGGGGTCTGACGTTGCTAGCCCCCTAGGCGGATATGCGATACTCATTGACGAACGGACCGGACTGTATATACATTGTCACTGTTAGGCTCAGTAGGGTTTTCGGAGGAGTTCGCTCATCGGTCTCCCTTGAGTTCGCTCCTCGGCCACCCTTGAGGTCAGTCCGTGGGCAGCCGTTACGCATAGCTAGTGCCGCTGACGGTTTGTGGTTAAACCCACTGCCAGGGTGCTGACGAGTCATTAGAGTCCCCCACAGACAGTTTCCCAAGTTCGGGCGAAACGTTGTAGAGGCCGTATGGTTTTATGGCAGGGTTCGGAAAATGCACGTGCGTTTACGCACGTGTCAGTTTTCGGGCAGATGATACTGGTCGGCTTTGGTTTAAGCCGGATCCGAGTATTATATTGAGTAGGTATAATATCTTTGTCTCAGTAGCATTTGTATTCGGTCGTAATACAAATGCGGGTATATTTATACAGTTTCGGGGATGTCCTGAAATTCGTTTCAGGATCACTTTTGGAAGTTGCCAGTTTCCAGTTTTCTATCAGCCGTCTTTTAACATTTGGTTAAAGACGGATTTATCTTTTCTTCAGATATGATGAGTCGTGCTTCTAGAAGCTTATAGAAGGTTCTAGATGAGGTGACTAGGATTAATTGGTGTTAAGTTTTCATTGGTTGCATTAATGGTATCATTAATGCAAAGATGACTAGGTTTGTTCTTATTGGTTCAATTTAATGATTCATTCTTTCTTAATGGTTATGATAACTATCAAGGTTTATGGTCACCACTTGAACCCTCCTACACTCACCTCCCTCCTTTGATATATATAGCCTCCTCTCTCACTCTCATTCACTACTTGATTTTTGGAAAAGGTTATGATAGATATTTGGGGTGTATGGAATTCATAGATCATTTCATTCCATCACCCGATTTCCACGGCAACTTCATTAACCGATCGTCCACGGATTTGGATGAAGTGAGACAAAGTCATCTACTCATTCTCTACAACAATCTTGGTCGTCTCTTTTAGCAAACTTGACGATCAAGTTGCCTCGAGTCAGAGGCGGGAGCCCGTTTAAAGAACCGATCATGTGGTGCCACCTCGACGAGGAGATCGGAGATCGACGAGATCGGAGCAGCCGCAACGGAGCGTGGGATGATGGTTGAAGAACGAAGGACTCGGATCGTTCGGTATAACATTCCTACACTCTTTACAGTTTGTTAGTTTAGCAATAATGGCAGATCCGGGTTAAAGTATACGATAGCGCCAGTTTAAAAGTTTTTGTTCCGCATTTGGCGTCTGTAGACGGCCGGGGCGCTAGCGTAGACTTACACTACGGACTAATCCGTAAGGGCATATAAATATGGATTTAATAGAAAAGGCACATAATTTCCCTATGCGCTGATTATCTCCTCTCTCTCGCTCGAGCGCGCGAAACTCCCAAATCCCCTTTTCTCGTCGCCGATCTCATCGCCCGTTCCCGATCTCATTCCCGATCTCGTCGCCGTTCTTCCTCCACCGAACAGGTAAGTAATTAAATCTTCAATTAATGAAATTTTTGATTATTTTAGGGCGCTAGGGTTCAGGGTTTGGCGATGAGGGTTAAGGTTAGGCATCGGTTGGGGTTAGGGTTGGGGTTGCGGTTGGGGCTGGGGCTGGGGTTGCGGTTGGGGTTGGGGTTCGGCTAGGGTTGGGGTTAGGGTTAGGGTTGGGGTTCGGCTGGGGATGGGGATGGGGATGGGGCTGGGGTTAGGGTTAGGGTTGGGGTGGGTTTGGCTGGGCCTAGGGCTAGGGTTAGGGTTAGGGTTAGGGTTGCGGTTGGGGTTGGGGTTGGGGATTAGTGCTGAAGTGATGAAGGATTAGTGCTGTTTATATTGAAGATGAAGGCTCTTTTGATTTTTGTTGTTTAGAGCTGGAAAGGGTTTTGGTTCTTTAATTAGAAACAGGTTCTCTACTGTTTGCAACATCATTTGTGAACGTGTTTTTGTTGTTGTTGTATTCAATCAATGAGTTTAGGTGCGGATACGGTGAGCATGTGGGCTGTTCTCAGTACTGTCTCAGATATTGATGCTACTTGTATAGGGGGGAATCCATCCAAGGGCTATCTAAGGGCTTGCACCATGCAAGCCTTATATAGTAGTTCTTCTCATCTGCCATTGCTTTCAAATTGTTTGATGTTCAAAATGCTTCTGTCAAAAAAATATTTGTTCATCTCTCTGAACAAGTAAGTCGTACTAAATTAGTAAAGAACGGATTCAAGGAACGCATCAAGACGGGTCGAATAGACAAACCACCCACTTGGATCTCGTGATTCACTTTAGGGAGGTGAATCTTCAGCACTAATCCTTCATCACAAAGGATTGAATCTTCAGCGCTAATCCTTCATCACAAAAACCCAAAATATGCATCTTAGTTCTTTAATGCTCAATTCTTCATATATCTTATTCTCATGTTGTAACTTGCAAGTAACTAAGAAAGTATTATTTCATAAGTTTAAAATCATGTTATATTAGTTACTTTATATTTTATTTAAATACTTCGTATAGTCTATGTGACGAGAAGATTCAATCGTATGATAACTGATAGAAGCCTTACCCCCAACAGCCGAAACACACACATACAATAAGAATACACAACAAACGCATCATTAGAGAGCGATTCAAGATGTTCAAGTTAAAACCAATATATGATACTCGATGATAATATGAAACTTTCATATTCTCATCGATACTCATATATGAAACTAAAAGAGCCACTTAGTCCCCGTCTATCGGTTAACATACGTTCGATGTTCGTCGTGACATAGAACTATCCGAAGGTTGTTAAATATCGGACGGTATAGCTCGATACTAACAACCGTCGTATAGTCTATGTGACGAGAAGATTCAATCGTATGATAACTGATAGATTTGTCCCGTGTGGACAATTTAGGAATGTATAAAGCAAACACCTTTATTCACTTATGTTTTCATCCGTTTCGAGATATTTCGTCGGTACCTTTCCGCTGGTTCTCCATATACAAAGATAGATTAGATGTTCATTTCAACGTTGTTTCACAGCTTTGAAATGATTATCTATTCTATTACAGTATGCTCGGAGAACAGCGGGGAGGTGCTGCCGAAATTTACTCGAAACGGTTGAAAGACAAGCGAATGAGTGTTCGCTCTATACATTCTTAATGGGATAGAAGCCTTACCCCCGACAGCCGAAACATACACATACAACAAGAATACACAACAAACGCATCATTAGAGAGCGATTCAAGATGTTCAAGTTAAAACCAATATATGATACTCGATGATAATATGAAACTTTCATATTCTTATCGATACTCATATATGAAACTAAAAGCGCCACTTAGTCCCCGTCTATCGGTTAACATACGTTCGATATTCGTCGTGACATAGAACTATATGAAGGTTGTTAAATATCGGACAATATAGCTCGATACTAACAACCGTCGTATAGTCTATGTGACGAGCAGATTCAATCGTATGATAATCGATAGATTTGTCCCGTGTGGACAAGTTAGGAATGTATAAAGCAAACAGCTTCATTCACTTGTGTTTTCATCTGTTTCGAGATATTTCGTCGGTACCTTTCCGCTGGTTCTCCGTGTACAAAGATAGATTAGATGTTCATTTCAACGTTGTTTCACAGCTTTGAAATGATTATCTATTCTATTACAGTGTACTCGAAGAATAGCGGGGAGGTACTGCCGAAATTTACTCGAAACGGTTGAAAGCACAAGCGAATGGGTGTTCGCTCTATACATTCTTAATGGGATAGAAGCCTTACCCCCGACAGCCGAAACACACACATACAACAAGAATACACAACAAACGCATCATTAGAGAGTGATTAAAGATGTTCAAGTTAAAACCAATATATGATACTCGATGATAATATGAAACTTTCATATTCTTATCGATACTCGTACATGAAACTAAAAGCGCCACTTAGTCCCCGTCTATCGGTTAACATACGCTCGATGTTCGTCGTGACATAGAACTATATGAAGGTTGTTAAATATCGGACGGTATAGCTCGATACTAACAACCGTCGTATAGTCTATGTGACGAGAAGATTCAATCGTATGATAACCGATAGATTTTTCCCGTGTGGACAAGTTAGGAATGTATAAAGAAAACACCTTCATTCACTTGTGTTTTCATCCGTTTCGAGATATTTTGTCGGTACCTTTCCGCTGGTTCTCCGTGTACAAAGATAGATTAGATGTTCATTTCAACGTTGTTTCACAGCTTTGAAATGATTATCTATTCTATTACAGTATACTCGGAGAACAGCGGGGAGATGCTGCCGAAATTTACTCGAAACGGTTGAAAGCACAAGCGAATGGGTGTTCGCTCTATACATTCTTAATGGGATAGAAGCCTTACCCCCGACAGCTGAAACACACACATACAACAAGAATACACAACAAATGCATCATTAGAGAGTGATTCAAGATGTTCAAGTTAAAACCAATATATGATACTCGATGATAATATGAAACTTTCATATTCTCATCGATACTCATTTATGAAACTAAAAGCGCCACTTAGTCCCCATCTATCGGTTAACATACGTTCGATAATTTATTCTTTTCAACGACAAACGCACACACAAAACATATACACGGATTTTCTCCTTTGTCGGTAACTATCCAGTTCTTAGATTTCTCAATATAGTCACCATAACCTACAATTTATATATTATACAGTCTAACATGGCCAATGAGTACGTCAGAGTTAAGGACTGGATGTATGTGGATTAGCAACAACGTATGCAACCTAAATTTGTCCCAAGAGTTGCTGCTTTTATTGAATTTGCACGCGCACATAATAAGATCGTGATAGAGAAGATTCTCTGCCCGTGCGATAGATGTGGCAATAAGTACTGGCAGAAGGTAGAATTGGCAGAGCTTCATATCGTAAAATATGGTTTTACTAAACTTTATACAGCTTGGAAATATCACGGGGAAGGAGAAGAACGTAGTAATGCGGCAGAAGAAGAAGGAGAACACGATAATGCGGCAGGAGAAGACGGTAATGCGGTAGAAGAAGAAGACGGTAATTTATTTCCATCAGAAGAAATGGAGGATATGGTAAAGGCTGCCCTAGGTGAATCTATTCGTACCGAAGATGACATTCCTTTCGGTCAAGGACCGCGTGCGGATAAATATAAAAATTTCATGAATGATGCTAGAAAACCAATTTATGAGAATGCAAAGTATTCCACCCTCTCATGGTTCGTCCAACTTTTCCAGATTAAGTGCCTAAATGGTTGGAGCAACAAGTCATTCACAATTCTTCTTTCGTTCTTGAAAGATTCTATGCCCCCGGGAAATAACGTGCCCGACAGCTGGTACGGAGCCCAGAAGATGATGTCTGATTTGGGTCTAAAGTGCGAGAAGATTCAAGCATGTCCTAAAAATTACGTGTTGTACCGGAAAGAGAATTCAGATTTGAAAGAGTGTCCAACATGCGGAGAGGCCAGGTATACGCCGAAAGATTCTGATAAGAATCCCGATATACCTGTCAAGATAGCACGATATTTTCCCATAACACAGAGGCTATAGAGGCTATTCAGGTGCAAGAAAACAGCCGAGGCAATGATTTGGCATCACCGTGCTCCTCCAAGTGAAGATGGAAAAATGAGTCATCCAAGAGATTCACCGGCATGGAAGGATTTCGATAGGAGGCATGCAATATTCATTAGTGATCCTCGCAATGTCCGGCTCGGACTGGCTAGTGATGGCTTCTGCCCATTCAACTATATGGCTGGAAGTCACAATACATGGCCCGTTGTAATGATAATTTATAATCTGTCGCCTTGGTTGGCTATGGACCAATCATACTTTATGATGCCTCTTCTTATCGATGGACCAAACTCACCGGGAAACAATATCGATGTCTATATCCGACCTCTGATCGAGGAGTTAAAATCTTTGTTCATTGATGGTGTAGAGACATACGATGCAAACACAAATACAACCTTCATACTGCGTGCGGCTTTAATGTGGACAATTAATGACTTTCCTGCGTATGGAATGCTATCAGGTTGGTACGTACATGGTCACAAAGCATGTCCTCATTGCCATCAACACACAACATCGAAATTCTTGAATTTTAGCAGGAAGGTTTGTTATTGTGGCCATCGACGTTTCTTGCCTCTAGACCACCCCTACAGGTTAGACACTGTTCACTTTGATGGTTATCGGGAGCTTCTTGGAACTCCAACCCCATTGTCCGGAGAGGACGTGACTGCTCAGTGGGATGTTTACAATAATGTGACCTTAGGGATGGATCCAACAAAACAGGTCAAACCACCATTTTGGAACAAGTTAAGCATTTTCTTCGAGCTTCCGTACTGGTCAACAAATTTAGTGCGTCATTGTCTGGACGTCATGCATATAGAGAAGGGAGTATCAGAGCACATACTCAACTTACTTATTTGTAAAGACGGGAAATCGAAAGACAACATGAATGCTCGGATGGATCTACAGGAGTGGGGAATAAGAAGTGAATTGCACCCTAGACCGGTAGCGGGTAAATCAGGCAAGTTTGTACTTCCCAATGCCGCTTATCATATGTCACAACCGGAGAAGAAAAGATTCCTGCAGGTATTGCATGATTTGAAAGTTCCCACAGGTTTCTCAGGATCATTCAGCAAGAAAATAAAAATTGTGAAAGGCAAGATCGATGTGCTTAAAAGTCATGATCACCATGTTATCGTGGAGCACCTTCTTCCATTAGCCCTCAAGACTTCTCTCCCCGAATCGGTTGGTCTAGTAATCAACGACCTATGTTGTTTTTTCAAAGAGTTGTGTGCTAAAACACTGGAGGTTGTGACGCTGGATAAACTAGAAAATTCTATTACGTTGATACTTTGCAAGTTTGAGCGTATTTTCCCACCGTCATTCTTCGATATCATAATACGCTTGACGGTTCATCTTGCAACTGAGGCTAAGTTATCCGGACCGGTACAATATCGATGGATGTATCCTGTCGAGAGGTACATGGAATTTTTTGTTTCGCGCAATTTTTAAAATTATTGTTGTCCTATATGCCCGTATTTATTTATTCAACATATTTTCTTTAGGTACCTCTACACTCTTAAAAAGTATATGCACAATAGAAATCGACCAGAAGGTTATATCATGCAAGGTTATCTTCTTGATGAAGAAACCACATTTTATTCCCGCTATCTGGATGAGAACATTGAGACGAGACTTAACCGGCCTCGAAGAATTCAAGACGGGACATATGGTAAAGCCGATTATAAGAGGGTAGACACTATGTTTATCAACAAGATATACCGGTTTATCTTGCTTAATTGCGCATGTCTTGATCAAATTAGAGAGTAAGTTTTTTTGGATTAATTGTTATATTTGTGTTTGTATGTGTATGAAATGATATAATATTAATGTCACCCTTATTTGTCGAAAACAGAATTCATTTTAACGAGGTACGTGAGGGGCATCCTGATTGGAACGAAGAACGATTGGTAAAATATCATCAGGATAATTTTTGTGATTGGGTCACAGATCATGTAAGTTTTCGAATAACATGTTATTGCTATCAGTTTTAATCTAAACTTATATCGTTATGTATTTGTCGTAAAAAAAAATTTTGTTAGATCCACGATCCAAACTTGTCTGTGTCATTTGAGAGTGATTCAAGATGTTTAGCTCAATTTCCTAGTATGGAGGTTGCATATTATAGAGGATTCGGTGTCCTTGGATTCAAATTCGAAGTTAAGGACATAGAAACATCTAGAACCACTCAGAATAGTGGGATTGCGACGATAGGATCGGACGGTGAGATTTATTATGGGTACTTAAATTGTATACTCGGCATCCACTATCCCGGACGATCAGAACCCTTTTATATATTCCAGTGTACTTGGTACGATACGCGAACCGATACGGATAAGTGGAGAAACAATCTTGGGACTTGGAAAGATGAATATGGATTGACCAGTGTGAACACACTTCGATTTTACGGTCAGGAAGATCCATTTATCTTTCCGAACCAAGCGTTCTAAGTATACTACTCACAGTGTTTGAAGCATCCGGGATGGAGTGTCGTATGCCGTTGGAAACTCAGGGATGTCTACGATGTCCCAAAATTCGAGGACAGCGATGAGGATGAAGAAGAGAGAAGGCTTAGAGTGCTCCGACCGTCTGTTTCGAAGGACGGGTTGTCTTCGGCCGATCATGAAGTTACGTGGGTTAGAAATGATATTGATGATGAAATCCAAGTAGATATGTTTAATGCGCCCACGAAACGAAAAAGGTTATCAGTAATGTTATATTATTACTTCACATTTTACGATCTATACATATATAGTCAATACTTGTAATGATTGTCTAATACGTCCACGAACCGTTTATCTAGATTTGATGACGATGACGGGAGTGTAGGATATATGTATGTGTAGCATTTTGAAAATCGTTTCGGTGAAATTTCGGAAAAACGGTAAAATGAGGGGGTTTTCTGTAAAAAGTCAAAATACAAATATCTTATTATAAAAATTAAATATACATATTCTAGCTATGTAATTGCTATTATTTGGTGTTTATTGAGCCGCTGGTGAAATTTCAAATTTTCTGAAAAAAATATTATTTTATTATTATTTAAGCCGTCACTAATACATTTAATTAGGGAAAATTATAAATTGGAATGAGTTGAAACAAATTTTGTGCATCATAAAACATTAAATAAAAATTTATCATGTGGTTTTTGGAACGAAATCATTTGCCAAAACGGTTTAGAAATTATTGAAAAAAAAGGCTTTTTTTAGCGTAAATGGATGTTTGGGGTATTGTATTTATGATTTTTCATCACCCCACACCCGTACCCACACCCACACACCCCCACTTACCCCTCCCCATGGCTGAATTCAGCAGCCACCATATTTTTCCCACTTGAATTTTCAAAGGAAAGGAAATGAAAGAAAAGAAAAGAAAATGGATAATTGTGTTGGACTTTGACCTTGTGTTGACTTGGACTTCTTTACTTGCTACTTTCCTCACCTCACACTCTTTCCAATGACCCACAAGTGGCCGACCCTCCCCATTTCCTGCACACAACAGCCCCTCCTCTTTTCTCATCACATTTCTCTTCAAAAAACTCATCAAAATTGCCTCACAAATCAACACAAAACCTCACAAATCCCAAATCCATTCCCTACCCATTTTTCCTTAGCCCTTATAGCATGGATCTTGATGCAAAGATCTCAATTTGGAGGTCAAGTTCCATATTTGATCTCATGGGTTGTGAAGGTATAACTCTAACCCTTTTGCTTAATTTATGTTAGATACTTTAAATCAACTTAATTAGGTGTTTAATTTAGGTTTTAAATTCAAGAGAAAGGTTAAATTAAAGTTATGGTTGTGTTAATTTGTTCATGGTAGTGTGATGTATTTTAGCATCTTAAGTTATGCAAAACCAAATCTTGTAGCTAATTTGCATATTGTTATATTTAATTTGCCCAAATTGTGATAATTATGCTAATTTGCTAACTAGGTTTTAGAAATTTTATTAAAATGTGGGATTAAAATCTAGTTAGGGTTTTTAGCATATCATTAAGGTTTCCATGAGTGGTTTAACCATTTAAAATATGCAAAGCCAAGATAAATTGTTAAATTGTGAAATTTTGCGTTAAAAAATGTTAAATTGGATATTTTTGCAAAACTAGAATTTTGGAATTTATACAAGTTGATGAGAATAAATTATTGATATGGTTTCTATAACTTGGTTATGATAATTGGTGGATATTGTGGCCATTAGTTTCGTTTAAACATCGAGTTTTAAAGTGAAACGGCTAATTGATGCTTACTAGGTTTCTTGTAATAAATCGATTTAATCAATTTATTGGTTTTGATGAATTGCATCGTATTTTATATATTTTAGTGAATTGTAAAACCATGATTTGGTACGTTTGGTGTTTTTCTCGATCAATCGGCATTTGTACGCCGATGTCGAGGGTTTTTGGGTTGATTTGTGAAAGCAAACCATAGGTTTTGACCTATGTGAGATTCGTGTGTCGATTTGGTCATGAGTCGGATTTTAATGCGATACGGTGCGTTATGATATGTAGGTACCCCCACGTGGACTTCGAGACGACAAGCAAGCGCGTGGCGACGTCGGCACCGGCTAGCGAGGACCAGGTGAGTAGATTTATATCTACGGGGAGAAGTCGGGTGGATGGCGTATAGCACCCCCGCAGTCCGTGGTGGTGTATACGGATGCGTATACACCCCAACAATTATTATATGTTATTTGGGATTAATAACGATGCTTAGGATGGATATTGGTGTGTTGGATTACTTTAGTGTTGCGAACCCTAGGGTAGTGTTACACACACACATACACACATACATACTTGCATACATTCCTATTGATATGTGCTCATGGGATTCTTTATAGTTATGTGTTCACATGGGTATGGGACTATGTGTTCACATACGGATTGAGGATGATACTTGGGATTGAGCTGAGTCGATGAGATTTGATTTGAGGCCGTGAGATCGGTGATATAGCAGGGTTCGTATCTTAGATACGACATGACGTTGTAGCGGGTCCTTGACGTAGTGTTTCACACACGTCCATGCATACGTAGGCGGTATCAGTATGGTACTAGACGTAGATCAGTACCCCGATCATGATATTTGATAAAGAGGATACCAGGTGAATAGTATGATGAATGTGATATTGAACCGTACCCAGATTGGGATGCCGTACGACGGATTTACGTACGAGCTATATTGATGATTGATCCGCACTCTTGACTTGGGATGCCTGATTATAGATATGGTATCGGATATGATATTATTGAGGCGGGATCACCGACTATACATATACAGGTATGTATATGTATCGACTCAGATGATAGGCGGTTTCCTTACCTGTAGTTCAGCTTGTTAGTTCAGCCGTATAGTTTAGTGTAGTTGTTAGATTAGATTAGACTTCTTACCTATTTCAAAAACTAACGAAACGTGGGCATTTTTGAAGACAGCTCAAGGGAATCTACGGATATTTCAAAAACGACGTATCTTTTCATAAAAACACCGTAGCCCCTATTTTCAAAACCCCACGATTCGTGTTATTTCAAAAGGCACCATTTGTAGGACTTATATTAGATTATTGCAGATTAGTTATCGTTGTGTCTAGTATTCAGCTCCCGCACATTATTGTTGTTCGCTCTGCCTCGCATATTTATTTTGCTGCATATTCCATTATTGATATCATGCTGTTAGGACACCAGCACCATTACCGATGATGCGTATGTACCACGTACACCTACTTGCCGGCTCACACACATCTTCATCGGTAATTGCCATGTCACGTACACTTTAGAGAATATAATTGCTTGACTTAGATTGTTAGCTAGTAGTGTTGACATGATATTAGTGTACTTCCCTTATATGTCATATTAGACATTGTAGTTATTACCTACCACTTCATGCATACTGTTATTCAGTTGTTCATGCCTAGTTCATTATCATTGACATATGCACTTGTGATGATTTCTTGAGATTTATGATATTTCTGGATTTCGGGGAAAGCCGCAAAATTTTCAACTTATGATCTTTTAAAATATAAAATGTTGCGGTTTTCTAGTGATGTAAAGTGTCGTCCACCATGAGTTTGCTGTGGTTTTGGAGATCCGTGTCGAGGAGTGGAGGAACCGTCACGGGTACATGGTGGGCCCGGTATGGTATCCCGGGGCAAGAGGAATGTGGTGTTGACGTTGAGCCTGGCTGGGGAGCACTACCTACCGGTGATATTACCCGACGCGTCGGATATCCGGAGGATACCGTCGTGGTCTTGAGATGGATGGTAGGGGCCGGTCTGGACTGACGGTGCCCTAGATATTGAGATTGAGACATTGATATTTCGAGACAGTGAGATTTATGTTTTGTGTCGATGCTAGACACTGTTGATGCTGATTTCATTTATGATACCTCAGTTTAAAAATACGAAGGAAATCTCACTAATTTATGAAAACAGTTTCTTCATTTACATGTATTCTGTTTCATGCATTCATACCTCATTCATATGATATATTGCTACCTGAGACACTGACACGGGCACATGAAATTATACTCGGGTTAGATATTACCCTAGCCATTGTTATAGGCTGCCTGTTATACTTATATTTGAGGATATATTATGATCATTGACCTAGATTGCGTTATTTATGCGATTTCTGTGCGTAGATGTTTTTCTATTCACGAGTTGGCAACTCACCCCCGTTGTGCCCCAGTTTCTTGCAGGTTTGCCGTACAGGTTTCATTACGGCTTGCGGGCTCAGTTTCATTCGGGTGACTTGCTAGTAGGTGGGTTTTTCTTGTATCGTACCCATCATATTACCTTGTATGATATTATTCAGTTGTATCTAGTAAATTCCATCAACCAAACATGTATCTATTGAGATAGAGACCAGTGTTGTTTATTCTTTCGACCTTAGAGTCGCTCGTTATATTTCTGGTGGTTTTGAGTTCCCTTTTGAGTTTTTGATCCTCGCCGTTGGCGTTGTATATTATATTGCTTGTGTGGTTGTGACCGTCGATTGACGAAGAGCTAGCTCCCGCTTGGGGATGCCTTTTATTGATTTCGTATACTATTCATGTTGTATCCCGTTTGGGAGCCAGTATTTACAAAGGAGTCTCTGCCGAAATTTTCAGTAAATTTTTGATGTTTTTAGAAACCCGCATAATTCGGCTTATGCTATTAAAACTACTTGATTTAAATTGGTTTTTCTTACTCTCTACTACTCTTCTTGGTTTGGATTTCTGGGTTTTCGGTTTACTTAGATTACGTACGCCTCGAGACGTTCGTAGTTTAAGTGCCGGTCATGTTCCGTACTTTCGGGTCGTGACAAAGTTGGTATCAAAGCGTTAGGTTTTAACCTTCGGAGCGTAGGATGACCCTTGGTTGATGGAATAGGTGACTAAAGTAGAGTGACGTACCGTTGGTATGTTCCGCGGCATATTTACGACACGCCACTCCACTTATGAAGCCTTAGGATGTACATTTCCTTGTTCAGTATTAAATTCCTTCCTGATCTAGCCTCGTCGGTACCAGTTTGGTTTTGCTGCTACGGTTACAGGCAGGGAGAGCTACGGCTAGAGTTGCGGTCAGCATAAGCTCATCACGAACGAGGACTGACCAGGGCGAAATTCCGGCGACACACGATTACAGAGATGTGTCTTTTTACTGTGTTTCCGCGCCACGAGCGTTTGGCGGATCGCCTTTATGAGGTTACTCAGATGTGCTGATCGACACTAGAGGATTGAGCCACTGACAGAGGCCAGCCAGATTTTGATGACCGTTGGTGTGTTGCTTACTCCTGATGATTGAGGCACTGTTCAGCGTGCAGACTAGCGAGCCAGTTGTTGCTGCGAGCGACGAGATATCGCCCCATATGTTGGAACTATGGCGGGGCGAGTTGTACGAATAGATCATAGAAGGTCGCTAGTCACCCGATGATGAATGACTAGGACAGGTGGTTCGTTCGCTTACCCCGATGCTAGGTCATCAGATAGATTGATTCCAGCTAGAGACGACTTCACGCGGAGACGTTGGGAGTCGACAGAGACGATCGAATGTCAGAAACCTATTTATCCAAGTTTAAAGTAGTCGGAAAGACATGCAGGCAATTCTATGGTCCCTCTAGAAGAATGAAACCCTAACTCGACTTAATGACCGTGTGAAAGCCTTTGAACCTTCGGGTTTGTGGCAGTTCCACGGCGCCATTAGCGAGGCTTCGGTTTGCCCTTCTACGGCTGGACCACCGATGCTGTGGTATGTACTCGATACTATTAAACTGTGCCCAAGATGTTGAGCTCTTGGGGGATTATGAGGTTTTGACGACTCGAGCGGATGGCTCAACTTAATTGGGATGCTAGGTGTTGAGATGCATTTCTTGGGAGACTCCCGATATGAGGATAGCCGTTGGAGCTCAGTCCATGCAGCCGCGACGAGACGAGTCCAAAGCAGACGACATTAGAGAAAAGTGAAGTAAGAGGTTCATACCAGATCTAGATGTGATGACGTTCCCCTCCGCCGACATCAGAGATGCGATGCGCATGCCGAGGCAGAATACTGGATATACCTTCCAGAAGGAGTCGCGATGAGTATGCAGTCGTTCCAGAGCAAGATGCAGATATAGGAAAGGACAATGACTTCCGGACAGTTGGCAGAGACGAGATATGGGAGAGACAGTGAGCAGGATTCCTTCCAGGACACTGCTGCAATGATACTTGCACCCAGGATCAGATGTGTCACGTACATTCAGAGAGCCAGAGGCCGACGCCAGTGATATGCTGTCTTACGAGTGGTCGCGATGATTGACCAAGAGATGACCAGAGAAGTGCCAGAACGGAATCGTCCCCGTTAGCACACCTGACAGGGCCGATGAGCCGATGGACCGAAAGATTGGTAATTCACAGTGAAGACCTTGACCCAGGAGTGGTCATGGTTACGCACACCAGCAGGACAGAGTTCATGATCATCGACGAGACGTCCCACTAGTGACTGCGACAGTTGGCCGAGATTCTTAGAGAATGCACTTGAGCGGTACTGTTCCGCCATTATTGATTACGATGTTTTGGGTGATTTATTCGTATGATTTGATTTTGATGATTGAGGATTTACGATCTTTGCACAGTGTTGCGCTTGATATTGGATTTCATGATTTCGTGCACGATGGATGCACCTGATTTGGATTTTCGCGCATGTTGGGCGCATGTTTTGAAGGGTGATTTTGGTGCGCACCAGATGCACTAAATCGAGATTTTTTTTCGTGCATGTCAGATGCACCTGATTTTGCTGTCAGGCACACATGTTGCATACAACAGATGTTTCGTGCACACCCGATGCACTTAGATGTTGTTTCTGTGCACATGTATGGCACATTCATGGATTTTGATTTCCGTGCGCACCAGACGCACGTAGTATTCATGTGCATATTTTGGGATTGATTTCTTATAGAGCAGTACGTTTTTATGATATTGCTATGTGTTTTCGTACTGAGCGGGACTAGTCAGAGGACAGTACCTGAATATATTTTGCATGCATTGATAGTTATGGAAGGGATTTCCAAAAAGCGAGCTATAGCCTCAGTATTTACCTACGTGTCTGATATGACACGAAATGTTTAAAATAAGGAGACCCTTCTAAATTGTTTCCAAAACGGCGGAACGTACATTTCAAACAAAGGTATATATGTATATAGTTATTTTCTTATGATAGACGTCTGCCACCGTGCAGTGTTATACGCGTTGCACAGCGACTTAAAGGGGCTTGGCATGCATTTCCTTCAGATACTTACAGATATAGATTCGATATTTACATGTATAGTTTCGAGTTATATTATATTGGTTTTGATTTGGATTTGGCATTGATGTCTTCTCCATGACTCCGATGATTGCGGGATGCTTGACGGAGTTCTGATTTGAGTTATATACTAATTTTTCAAGCGCATGCGCTGCGCTACGATTTGTTTTATGTATTTACAATTTCGGAGCCCCGACGACTTGATGGTTTTTCTTAGATGTTTTAGTATTTGGGGGAGTTTGAATTTAAATTCGGGGACCAAATTTCTTTAAGGGGGGAAGATTGTAGCATTTTGAAAATCGTTTCGGTGAAATTTCGGAAAATCGGTAAAATGAGGGGGTTTTCTGTAAAAAGTCAAAATACAAATATCTTATTATAAAAATTAAATATACATATTCTAGCTATGTAATTGCTATTATTTGGTGTTTATTGAGCCGCTGGTGAAATTTCAAATTTTCTGAAAAAAATATTATTTTATTATTATTTAAGCCGTCACTAATACATTTAATTAGGGAAAATTACAAATTGGAATGAGTTGAAACAAATTTTGTGCATCATAAAACATTAAATAAAAATTTATCATGTGGTTTTTGGAACGAAATCATTTGCCAAAACGGTTTAGAAATTATTGAAAAAAAAAAGGCTTTTTTTAGCGTAAATGGATGTTTGGGGTATTGTATTTATGATTTTTCATCACCCCACACCCATACCCACACCCACACACCCACACTTACCCCTCCCCATGGCTGAATTCAGCAGCCACCATATTTTTCCCACTTGAATTTTCAAAGGAAAGGAAATGAAAGAAAAGAAAAGAAAATGGATAATTGTGTTGGACTTTGACCTTGTGTTGACTTGGACTTCTTTACTTGCTACTTTCCTCACCTCACTCTCTCTCCAATCACCCACAAGTGGCCGACCCTCCCCATTTCCTGCACACAACAGCCCCTCCTCTTTTCTCATCACATTTCTCTTCAAAAAACTCATCAAAATTGCCTCACAAATCAACACAAAACCTCACAAATCCCAAATCCATTCCCTACCCATTTTTCCTTAGCCCTTATAGCATGGATCTTGATGCAAAGATCTCAATTTGGAGGTCAAGTTCCATATTTGATCTCATGGGTTGTGAAGGTATAACTCTAACCCTTTTGCTTAATTTATGTTAGATACTTTAAATCAACTTAATTAGGTGTTTAATTTAGGTTTTAAATTGCAAGTTTAAATTCAAGAGAAGGGTTAAATTAAAGTTATGGTTGTGTTAATTTGTTCATGGTAGTGTGATGTATTTTAGCATCTTAAGTTATGCAAAACCAAATCTTGTAGCTAATTTGCATATTGTTATATTTAATTTGCCCAAATTGTGATAATTATGCTAATTTGCTAACTAGGTTTTAGAAATTTTATTAAAATGTGGGATTAAAATCTAGTTAGGGTTTTTAGCATATCATTAAGGTTTCCATGAGTGGTTTAACCATTTAAAATATGCAAAGCCAAGATAAATTGTTAAATTGTGAAATTTTGCGTTAAAAAGTGTTAAATTGGATATTTTTGCAAAACTAGAATTTTGGAATTTATACAAGTTGATGAGAATAAATTATTGATATGGTTTCTATAACTTGGTTATGATAATTGGTGGATATTGTGGCCATTAGTTTCGTTTAAACATCGAGTTTTAAAGTGAAACGGCTAATTGATGCTTACTAGGTTTCTTGTAATAAATCGATTTAATCAATTTATTGGTTTTGATGAATTGCATCGTATTTTATATATTTTAGTGAATTGTAAAACCATGATTTGGTACGTTTGGTGTTTTTCTCGATCAATCGGCGTTTGTACGCCGATGTCGAGGGTTTTTGGGTTGATTTGTGAAATCAAACCATAGGTTTTGACCTATGTGAGATTCGTGTGTCGATTTGGTCATGAGTCGGATTTTAATGCGATACGGTGCGTTATGATATGTAGGTACCCCCACGTGGACTTCGAGACGACAAGTAAGCGCGTGGCGACGTCGGCACCGGCTAGCGAGGACCAGGTGAGTAGATTTATATCTACGGGGAGAAGTCGGGTGGATGGCGTATAGCACCCCCGCAGTCCGTGGTGGTGTATACGGATGCGTATACACCCCAACAATTATTATATGTTATTTGGGATTAATAACGATGCTTAGGATGGATATTGGTGTGTTGGATTACTTTAGTGTTGCGAACCCTAGGGTAGTGTTACACACACACATACACACATACATACTTGCATACATTCCTATTGATATGTGCTCATGGGATTCTTTATAGTTATGTGTTCACATGGGTATGGGACTATGTGTTCACATACGGATTGAGGATGATACTTGGGATTGAGCTGAGTCGATGAGATTTGATTTGAGGCCGTGAGATCGGTGATATAGCAGGGTTCGTATCTTAGATACGACATGACGTTGTAGCGGGTCCTTGACGTAGTGTTTCACACACGTCCATGCATACGTAGGCGGTATCAGTATGGTATTAGACGTAGATCAGTACCCCGATCATGATATTTGATAAAGAGGATACCAGGTGAATAGTATGATGAATGTGATATTGAACCGTACCCAGATTGGGATGCCATAGGACGGATTTACGTACGAGCTATATTGATGATTGATCCGCACTCTTGACTTGGGATGCCTGATTATAGATATGGTATCGGATATGATATTATTGAGGCAGGATCACCGACTATACATATACAGGTATGTATATGTATCGACTCAGATGATAGGCGGTTTCCTTACCTGTAGTTCAGCTTGTTAGTTCAGCCGTATAGTTTAGTGTAGTTGTTAGATTAGATTAGACTTCTTACCTATTTCAAAAACTAACGAATCGTGGACATTTTTAAAGACAGCTCAAGGGAATCTACGTATCTTTCAAAAACGACGTATCTTTTCATAAAAACACTGTAGCCCCTATTTTCAAAACCCCACGATTCGTGTTATTTCAAAAGGCACCATTTGTAGGACTTATATTAGATTATTGCAGATTAGTTATCGTTGTGTCTAGTATTCAGCTCCCGCACATTATTGTTGTTCGCTCTGTCTCGCATATTTATTTTGCTGCATATTCCATTATTGATATCATGCTGTTAGGACACCAGCACCATTACCGATAATGCGTATGTACCACGTACACCTACTTGCCGGCTCACACACATCTTCATCAGTAATTGCCATGTCACGTACACTTTAGAGAATATAATTGCTTGACTTAGATTGTTATCTAGTAGTATTGACATGATATTAGTGTACTTCCCTTATATGTCATATTAGACATTGTAGTTATTACCTACCACTTCATGCATATTGTTATTCAGTTGTTCATGCCTAGTTCATTATCATTGACATATGCACTTGTGATGATTTCTTGAGATTTATGATATTTCTGGATTTCGGGGAAAGCCGCAAAATTTACAACTTATGATCTTTTAAAATATAAAATGTTGCGGTTTTCTAGTGATGTAAAGTGTCGTCCACCATGAGTTTGCTGTGGTTTTGGAGATCCGTGTCGAGGAGTGGAGGAACCGTCACGGGTACATGGTGGGCCCGGTATGGTACCCCGGGGCAAGAGGAATGTGGTGTTGACGTTGAGCCTGGCTGGGGAGCACTACCTACCGGTGATATTACCCGACGCGTCGGATATCCGGAGGATACCGTCGTGGTCTTGAGATGGATGGTAGGGGCCGGTCTGGACTGACGGCGCCCTAGATATTGAGATTGAGACATTGATATTTCGAGACAGTGAGATTTATGTTTTGTGTCGATGCTAGACACTATTGATGCTGATTTCATTTATGATACCTCAGTTTAAAAATACGAAGGAAATCTCACTAATTTATGAAAACAGTTTCTTTATTTACATGTATTCTGTTTCATGCATTCATACCTCATTCATATGATATATTGCTACCTGAGACACTGACACGGGCACATAAAATTATACTCGGGTTAGATATTACCCTAGCCATTGTTATAGGCTGCCTGTTATACTTATATTTAAGGATATATTATGATCATTGACCTAGGTTGCGTTATTTATGCGATTTCTGTGCGTAGATGTTTTTCTATTCACGAGTTGGCAACTCACCCCCGTTGTGCCCCAGTTTCTTGCAGGTTTGCCGTACAGGTTTCATTACGGCTTGCGGGCTCAGTTTCATTCGGGTGACTTGCTAGTAGGTGGGTTTTTCTTGTATCGTACCCATCATATTACCTTGTATGATATTATTCAGTTGTATCTAGTAAATTCCATCAACCAAACATGTATCTATTGAGATAGAGACCAGTGTTGTTTATTCTTTCGACCTTAGAGTCGCTCATTATATTTCTGGTGGTTTTGAGTTCCCTTTTGAGTTTTTGATCCTCGCCGTTGGCGTTGTATATTATATTGCTTGTGTGGTTGTGACCGTCGATTGACGAAGAGCTAGCTCCCGCTTGGGGATGCCTTTTATTGATTTCGTATACTATTCATGTTGTATCCCGTTTGGGAGCCAGTATTTACAAAGGAGACTCTGCCGAAATTTTCAGTAAATTTTTGATGTTTTTATAAACCCGCATAATTCGGCTTATGCTATTAAAACTACTTGATTTAAATTGGTTTTTCCTACTCTCTACTACTCTTCTTGGTTTGGATTTCTAGGTTTTCGGTTTACTTAGATTACGTACGCCTCGAGACGTTCGTAGTTTAAGTGCCGGTCATGTTCCGTACTTTCGGGTCGTGACAGTATGCCCTAGAGGCCATTATGTGATAGTGGATGTATTTATACATGTATATATATATATATATTCAGTGTACATTCTTGCTCGACGTGATAGTATACTATCCGATTCTTCTTTATCTGACATGTTGATTTGATCATGCTTTTATTCATTCATACATGTTGATAAGGCCCTGAGGATATAGGCTTGACTACTGTGATTATGATGGAGATCATACTAGTGGGACATCTGTAGTTTATAAGCATATCCTGGAATGTCCCTAGTCGTATGTGTATCAAGACGGGGCATCGATATACCAGAGTAGACTAGCGTATATGATACTAGACCCATATAATGGGCGATGGATGTTCCCACATTCATCGATATTTGACATCAAGATCGTATACGGGTGCTCAGTGGTGACTGGGTACACTGGACGGACTCGCCGAGAACTCCTATATGGAATTATATCTATCGTCGGATAGCAGTTCTCAGGTGACACTGGTGCAGGTTAGTCTGTAGACCCGAGATAGTCATAGAGTCTTGTGTGTTCTCCCACTGTACTTTGATTACCACCCTACCATGGCTCTACTGAGTCGTGCAAACAGGTGGACGTTGGGTACAGTTCCGAGACACACGAAGGCGATGAGCAATAGGAAGGATTTCGTCTCTCCCGGTATTGGGAGTTGATGTTGTGTTGTGCTCGACTAGCTATATCAGTAAGTCCCTGGCCATGGCTGTTGGGATTTGCTGATAAGTGTTATCAGTAGTTTCTCGATCTGTTATAGACCATTCATCGGCACGACTTATTGAGTTATTGGGGTCGATGTTACCATCCCTAGACTCGATATGCAGCATATCTGACGAAGAGACCGGACTGTACGGTAGTGTTGCTGGTTGGCTCGACGGGAGTTGTAGCAGGTTCGCTTGTTTTCTTCTGATCGCTCAATACCCTGGTGGCCGTTACGTTTAGCTGACCGCTTGCGGCTTGTAAGTATTTGATATGATCATTACCTACTGCCGGCGTATTGACGAGTCTTAGAGTCCCACAATGAAGTTTCCTGGCTCAGGCAAAAAGATGTGGTGTGCATATGAGATATGCGCGGGGACCCGATTAAATACGAATATGTGATACCGTATATTAATCGGGCATTTTCTATTGGTCGGATCGTATGTGATATGACCGGTTTGCAAAATCAAGTGTTGATTTAACAAATGACTTTTAGATTAATTCTTTAATCAAACTCTTTTCTATTTTGTATGCATACATGTATGCACATGATGATGTGCATGGATACATACATGCATACATAGTATCATGGTTGTTGATACAAGTTTGGTGGCAATGCAAGACTTACATTGTAGAATTATCTATTTATTTTTCATTTTGTAAAAAGGAAAGGATAATTCACAAGAGGTTAATGTTTATCATCTTTGACCATGCTTCAACCACTTATTAACCTTGAGTTAATTATCCTTTTGCCTTTTAACTCATTTTGGAAAACATCTAGATAATTCTAACCATGGTTGAAGTGAGAAGGAATTTAAAATATATTATTCTTATCTCTTTTCTTTTTGTGAGAAAGAAAAGCCACCATCTTCTTCTTCCTCTCTTGATCATTTTCTTAAGTGAGGTTGATTAAAAGAAAGAGTTTTGATCAAAGAATACAAACCACATCATCATACTACACACATCTAGCCGGTTTGTGTAGGGTGTTTGCTCTACTCCATTAATACATCGAGTAAAGCAAGGAGCTTTGAGCAAAGGAGCTTCGGGTGGATCGTCGTGGACATTAGAAGACCTCAAGCGAACCTTTTTCCAACCCTCAAGTGGCCAAGGAGTCTAGCGTTGGGAGCTACAAAGGTTGTACTCTCAAAACCCTAGCCTTTGTTACTTGCGATATTGTTCAAGATATGAAACCCTAATTTTCTAGTGATGATTCTTTGTATGTTCACTTAGCACCTTAAAAATTTAATTTTGAGACATGTGATGCTTTCAAACCCTTCATTAGATGCTAGGTAAACCTAACATTGGTATCAGAGCCGACCTAGAACTTTATGCGTCACTTTAACGAAGTTAAAACTCCGATCGAACCGAAAAATACGGATTTTCAACACTCTCTGGACATTTTTTCAAACTGTGTTATTTTCAGAATTAAAAATATGTAAAAAATTCAGCAGGGAATTCTAAGAACAACTGTAAAAAACGAAGTTGTGCACAGTAAACCCTACCGCGGAACCACGGCCAGAGCTTTCTTAGGCCGCGGCTCCGCGGCCGTATAGATGAATCACTGCCTCGTTTTTATACAGTATTATTCCTACCTGCTTGTTGATATTTTGGGGTATTTTTAATCTGAATCTAGTGTTGCATATTCTGGGGATTGTTTTGGATTCTATGATTCGATCGGAATTTTAATTTCGTGCCTTTTTCCGGGTAATTGAGAAAGTATTAAAATGTTCGAACGAGTATGATTAACTCACCTTTTCACGGGGTTTAAATCTTTCGGAAATACGTGCAAGTTTTGTGGTGGACCCTCTAAAAGACAACAAACCTTAACTCGATTATGTGACCGTCTTGAACTGCCTTTTGAACCTTAGGGTTTGAGGCAGTACGGCGTGTCACATGTGAGGCGTTGGCTTGACCCTTCTACGGCTGGACCGCTACTACTGTAACACATTCCGGGTTTTTTGAACTCCGCTCAAGTGTTGAGCTTTATGAAATTTTGGGTATTTGATCATTCGTTCGAAAACTTTAATACTGTCTGTTTATCTGGAATGTGATACAATATGTGGAATTCATATAGTTAGGCATGAAATACGAAGTATGTGATATTTCGCATTTACGATGTCTAAAGAGAATGTGGATTCCAAATATTGTAGTTTTACACTTTATTTTCTGTGACCGTAAGTGTAGTATGTCGCTTATCGCCGGTTTCGTTGCTATACATCAACGACAATCGGGGTACGCATACTTACTTATGTTGATGATATATGATATTATGTGTTGCTGAAATATGATGTGCAGGATTGTCGCGATTGAATAGCCGGGGGGTTTTATGTGAGATGAGAGTTTTGTTTTTCATTCATGTAAAATTCAAATGTAATGTAATATTCTTTTATTTGGGGCACTTCCGGGTTGAGGTTGCTGTCACCAGTGTTGTATATTATTTACTTTTCCGCATTAGGATAGACCCAGGAGGGGAGCACAAGTGACCGGGTTCTAGGGTTCAGTGGGAGGCCATCTCGAGGAGTCGAGACCGGGTCTCCTAAACTTCAGGATTGGTAGGGTCGCTTGCCGCTCTCGTAGGGGTCTAAGGGTGTGGGCTTGGCTATTCATCGCGACTGTGGAATCCGTATTTTCTATTGTTGGCTAAATACTAAATACGGACGTCCTAGTATATCCCACATTATATATATGTTTCTGCTGCCTGTGTTCTGTGATATCTGAGACGAATGATATATTATATATGAGATATATAGTAGACGTTGCTTATGTTTTACACCCGCGCTAGTCCCGTCCCGGTATGCCGTTAGTTAAGTAACCTAACGGTGCATAACGGAACATTGCGGCGAATGCGGATGGCATAAGCGTACGTTGTATTTTCGTTTCTTTTCTGTGATTGGCTTAAGGACTTAAATGATGGGATTACATTAATATGATTAATGTAAAGAAAATAAACCTAAAAAGATGTTGTAGAATCGGATTTGAAAACCACTCGGCTCTTTATGAAAAAGCTACTTTTCAAAACCGCGGAGCACAAGCCACTCCTTTTGAAAAGCATTTGATTCTACGACGATATCAAGTTCAAAGAGTTAAAGATTTTCTTAAAAATCATCCGCAACCCTCCGTCATTTTAAGAAGTAGAGTACTTAGTATTCGTGCTACGTTTTTTGACTATAGTTAAGGCATAGTGTACGGTAGCTAAGTGATGTCTTCCTACACTGCATATGATGCAGATTAATTAGGACATTCATGCGACTTTGTTGACCATAGTTAAGGGTCATATGGGTGGGTCTAATTAATCAAGAAATGACGGGTAGAACTTGACTGGTGCTTATGATTTGTTGACCATAGTTAAGGTCATAAGTATTAGGGGTAAAAATCACATCGGGAATTTCAAGTGTTGAGATTTGCAATGAGATTGCATACCTTCCATATGATGGTTGGATCCCGATCCCACTGTGGGCAATAGTTGCTCCTAGGAGAGTTTTGCAGTTTACAATTAGCTAACTCATTAGGTGTCTAGAAAGGTGTTAACGGGGCTACGCCTCTGGGAAAATGAGGTTTATTTTAATTAGGTCCGTGCGAAAGCACGGGGAACCTCCCTCAAGTACCAACACTGGACTGGCTGAACGGTTAGCGAAGTTGTAGACTGTAATTAATCCTGGCTAGTTTTCTTTTTAAGGTTTGAAAGAAAAACTTGATTAAAGCAGTGGGAGACATCGATTAGACAAGATAATAACCAATCTGATCTTTGCAAGAGCTTTCGCTGAGTGTATTCTTTTCTCTCTCTTAATGGCAGATACCAATGACTGGACTCAAGCTTCTACTAGATAAAAATAAACTGAATGGGACCAATTATAAAGACTGGCTGAGGAATCTGAAAATTGCCTTGACTTATGATAAAGTATCATATGTCCTCACGGCTTCAGCCCCGCCCGTCCCAGGTCCAAAATCGTCAGTTGCGGATAAAGAAGTCCGCAAGACATGGGACGCTGACTGTTCCACGGCCAAATGCCTCGCGCTTGCATCGATGGACAACACACATCAAAAGCAGCACGAGAATATGGACATTCAAGCCATATTTCTCCATACAAAGGAGTTGTATGGAGAGCAATCCCGCGTATTACGATACGAAGCATCAAAGAAATTGTTTCAGATGTGAATGACCCCTGGCACATCAGTAGGAGACCATGTTCTGAAGATGATAGCTCTCATAGAAGAGCTTGAGGACCTTGGATGGACAATGGACAATGAACAATATACGGATATTATTCTGCAGTCCCTCCCCTCCACCTTTGCTCAGTTCATAGTTAACTTCAACATGCACAACATGGAGAGGGAACTGCCTGAACTCCTTAATATGTTAAGGAGTGCAGAGAGCACACTGAAATCAGTGAAAACTCCCGTTATGACTGTTGGACAATTTTCCTCTTCTCGCCCAAAGGCTAAGGCCAAGGGAAAGAAAAAGAAGAAGCCCACCAATCCTAAGGGTGGAGTTAAAAAGGTCAAGGGGAAGGAAAAGTCCAAAGCTGGAGAATCGGGTAAAGGTGAATGTTTTCATTGCCACAAAACAGGACATTGGAAGCGCAACTGTACCGAGTACTTAAATCTCAAGAAGAAGCATGGGGATGCTTCCGCTTCAGGTGTGTTTGTGACAGAAAACTGTTTTTCAATAAACTCTGCTTCCTGGGTATTAGATACCGGTTCAGGTTCTCACATTTGCAATTCTATGCAGGGGCTGAGAAATAGCAAGGTTTTGAAGACAGGTGACCATACTCTCCGCGTTGGAAATGGTTCCAATGTACATACAGTCGCAGTGGGAGAGTATCACTTGGGGTTGCCATCTGGGTGTATATTGGTTTTGAACCCATGTTATTTTGTACCAAGTATGCTTTGTAATATAATATCTGTTTCTTTGTTAGACAATGAAGGATATAACTTTATATTGCAGAACAATGTTATGAACATTCACCTAAATCAAATGTTGGTTGGGTATGGTACACTTAATAACGGGATATACGTCCTAAATCAACACACAGTTTTCAGCATACAACACACTAATAAAAGAAAACTTTCAGAAATAAATGAAGCTTTTCTTTGGCACTGTAGACTCGGTCATATTAACGAAACAAGATTAAAAAAGTTACACAAAGATGGATATTTAAACCCTTTTGAATATAAATCTTATGCGGCTTGCCAGTCTTGTATCAAGGGTAAAATGACCAAAACTCCGTTTACCGGACACGGAGAAAGAGCTACCGAGCTCCTAGGACTCATACATAGTGATGTATGTGGCCCAATGTCTACACAGGCTAGAGGAGGTTTTTCTTACTTCATTACTTTCACTGACGATTTCTCAAGATTCGGTCATGTATTTTTATTAAAGCACAAATCCGAAGCTTTTGAGAAATTCACTGAATATAAACAAGAAGTAGAAAAACAAACCGGCTTGAGTATCAAGATGCTTCGATCAGATCGAGGTGGGGAGTACCTCAGTACAGAATTTGCAAACTTCCTAAAAGAGAATGGGATTCTCTCTCAACTCACTCCTCCTTATACACCACAGCACAACGGTGTGTCTGAACGACGGAACCAGACCCTATTAGATATGGTCCGTTCCATGATGAGTGATGCCGAGTTACCTGTCTCATTTTGGGGGCATGCATTGGAGACTGCAGCGTTTCTTTTGAACAGGGTTCCAACCAAAACCGTGTCTACCACGCCATATAAGATATGGCATGGGAAGAGACCATCTCTTAAGAGAATTAAGATTTGGGGTTGCCCGGCCTATGTTAAAAAGCAGAATCCGGACAAACTCGAGACACGGTCAGTCATGTGTAACTTTGTGGGATATCCAAGGAACTCTTATGGATATCTATTCTACCACAAGGAGGAACAAAAGGTATTTGTTTCTCAGTATGCCACATTCTTAGAAAAAGAGTTTTTCACAGATAAAGATGATGGCAATATGGTGGATCTATAAGAGGTTCTAGAGACACAAACTACAAATGATGACTTGGTTGAACCGGCTGTTACAATAGAAACTGAGGAACCTCGGCCACTCCGTAGGTCTGGTAGGACTTCTCGCCCACCAGAGAGGTACTACGGTTTCCTCATTGATGGTGACAGAGAAGACTGCATCATGGAGTATGATGATCCTACCAGTTTTCAGCAAGCTATCACGAGTGGAGACTCTGTGAAGTGGCTGGATGCCATGAGATCCGAAATGGAGTCTATGTACACCAACAAAGTTTGGACTTTGGACGTTTGATCGCACGCTTTTGGCGTGTCGGATGTTCAAAGAATTTAAGTGTAACCGCGATCAGGACGGTGTCGCTTTGCAGCTAGCCGGTGAGCACGGGTCGGTCCACAGGGAGATGGTGTTATCTTACCTTCTTGTTTTAGACGAGTCAATAAAGAATCTGTATGTTTGTTTTGTCTAACCTATGTGTTTATCTGCAAGTATAAAGTTGTTAAGAAAAATACGAGATTGTAAGCTAAGAAATCCGTACTCAAAAACCTTTGAGCCGAGTCTTGACCAATTGAAGCTAAGCAATCGGCAACAACGTGGATTAGGGGATTTAAGCGCGGTATTCGTGGAATCCGGCTTATTTACCCTTGTCCTTCCGTTCTTGTCTCTTGCCTTCGCCTTCGGCAAAACCGTTTCTCTTTTGGCGGTTTCGCCATTAACACTTTCCTAGACACCCCGTAAACAATATACCGTTAAGCAAGCTTCTAAATACAGTTAACTTCTCCTAGTGAGCGCGAAGTCCTTAAGGCTTAAAGTCTAGTTTCTTTTAAACTTTGTGCGGGTTTTCGTTATGCTTAAGTTCGTGATTTGTGGGCTACGGAAAAGGTGATGAAATCCTTTACCGTATGTTGTGGGGTTCGCTTGCCCTTAAGTCCGTATTAATGTATGCAATGCGCAATTCAAAAATAATTCTATAAAGAATCAAACAATCGTTTTTTATTTTAAGCGCGGCGCTGTAACAAATACGGGTTAGTCAATTTTGGCGTTTGCTAGCGAACTTGCAAAGAATCCTGCAAAAGAATAGTATATTGGAAGCGTCGGATTTGAGAAGAAGGTGTTAGTAAAGTACGTACCGTTTAAGTTTTGGGTTAAGAAACCCCCGTTGAATCGAATCCGGTAAGCTTGAAAGGTTCGCTTGCGCGGGTCAAACTACCCGGATCTTTGGCACTGTACTCCGTAATCACCTTAACTTTGAATGTACACTTTGCTCCCACAATCGCAGTTTGCAAATCTGCAAAAATCTGCACACTTGCCCACAAAAATGTTGTCCAAAAAAGAAAAACAAAAAGAATATTTTTTTTATATATATACAAAAAGAATATTAACCCGAATAACAAGAAAGAAAATACGCTACCGTCTCCCCGGCAACGGCGCCATTTGATCGCACGCTTTTGGCGTGTCGGATGTTCAAAGATTTAAGTGTAACCGCGATCAGGACGGTGTCGCTTTGCAGCTAGCCGGTGAGCACGGGTCAGTCCACAGGGAGATGGTGTTATCTTACCTTCTTGTTTTAGACGAGTCAATAAAGAATCTGTATGTTTGTTTTGTCTAACCTATGTGTTTATCTGCAAGTATAAAGTTGTTAAGAAAAATACGAGATTGTAAGCTAAGAAATCCGTACTCAAAAACCTTTGAGCCGAGTCTTGACCAATTGAAGCTAAGTAATCGGCAACAACGTGGATTAGGGGATTTAAGCGCGGTATTCGTGGAATCCGGCTTATTTACCCTTGTCCTTCCGTTCTTGTCTCTTGCCTTCGCCTTCGGCCAAACCGAACGCAACCGGTCGCGGTTAGGAATCACCGTTACCTTGTCAGGGTACGGTGCCTAACGGAGCGCTTGCGTATGGTTTGGGCGAAGTTCAAATGGAAAATAACGGGAAAAGGAATTGGCAAAGAAATGTTAACTTATGAAACCGTATTAATTCTTAACAAGAACAATAATTACAACATTCACAATATAAACAAAAGAGAACAAAAAGAAAAGAGCAAAGAAAAGAAAAGATACAAGTATTAAAGAGCATAAATAAAATTGCAAGTAGATAAAGACAAGGTAATAAATTGCGAATAATAAAAAGAATACGGAACTAGGACCCAAGCCAAGCATGTGCTCAATAGCCAACCCTTAAACTTGCAAGCTCAATGAAGAACTTGCAAGATCAAGGGAAGGGTAGAAAGCGCATGTGAAGTGAAGTGCTAGCCCGTGAGAAAAAACGACCCTTGAGATCAATAACTAACCCTTAACCATTCAACCTCAATGAAGAGATTGAATGAGCAAGAGAAAGCAGAAATCTCAAGGGGGAGCCGAACTACAAAGAAAGATACAAATCCCTCATCTTCATTAACATCCACTCAAAAGCTCTCACTACAATTTAATGGAGGAATGAAGAAGAAGAAGAAAGAAACTAACAAAAATGAGGCTAAAACAAAACTCAAAAATTGCTCCCTTGGCTAAGCTCAGTTCTGCTGTATTTATAGGCAGAGGGTTGAAGATCTAGGGCAACCACCAGAACACATATGAAAATACCAAACTGCCCCCAAAAGCCCATGCCCTGACTCCTCTGTACGGCCGCGGATCCGCCGCCTATTCCCCCCTATGGCCGCGGATCCACGCCCCTATAGTGGACTTAGGGTGTGGGCTTCTGTGCACTTTCCTGTTCTCCTGTCCCCTGTTGTCTGGTACATGTATTTTCTGATAATTTCTTCCAGAATATCTTCAGATTCTTAGTCCAAGATTGCATTATCTTTTTCCCTTTTGACTTCTATCTCCCTCGAGCTCCGTGCACCCATTGATTCTTGTGCAGCCCCTCTTGTGCTCTGTGCTTGTCCGAGACACGAATGACCGCTGTCATATGTCTTGTCCCAGGAACCGGTACGCAGCACCGGACGGATATGGATGACCGGAACCCGGCTTTTATCTGTTGTCAACAGATGTTCTGTATTTGGTGTAACTGTGGAGATTTTGTCCTGATTTGCAATATTTGTACTGGAAACCTGTATTCTGTAAACATGTAACAAACACGGATTAAAAGTACCTACCTATAAACACACGAGCGTAAGAATGGGCGGTATGAAATGCAGTATTCTGTGATGAACAAATACCCCCAAACTTAACTTTTGCTCGTCCCGAGCAAAACCAATTATTCACAAAAATAAAATGATAACCGCACTTTCGCAGGGAACGCGATTGCACTGAGCGCGTGCAACAAGCCGTTAAACCTCTAGGTGTCCCTAGTAGGAGGAGTGTTGTCTCCTGAGGGTTTTCAGCGGATACTACCCACAAAATCCGGTCAAGCTAGTTTTGTAAAATAACTAAGATTCACATCCTAAAGTTTTGTTTTAGAAAATAACAATTCTATAATCCTAAGTCTAGACCATCGAACCTTTATTTTTCACACCTCGCTTCTTATTCAACTACAGATTTTATATGTCTTTACGTGCAGTGTAAAATAGTGTCGTGAAGTTCCAGAAGGATCGATTAAAGTCATCATGTCGCATAATAAAGCCCAGATAACAATTTTAAAAGGATCACATAAGTTTTATAGAGAGTTAAGCATTTTTCAAGTTTCGTTTTCCAGTAAGGTTTCAACTTCAGAATTTCTATCTTCCTTAACAGGAAACTAAGTCGTATTTTTCACTCCACCTTATTCTTGTTTTCATTTCATACACACCTCTGTGAATGTGCAATAGTCTTTATCATAGAATAAAACCTTCATATCTCCGTTAAAATTTTTATAAAAGCCTGTCTTTTATCAAGATTATTCTCACACAAAGAACCGTTAGGAATTTTAACTCGGAGAGAACACTTGCTTGACTTTGTTTTAAAACTGGACTTTCTAGGCTTCTTAGCGAGCTTTGGGCCAATGCACCCAAACCAGTTGGTTTTAGGGCATTAGGTGTAGAAATACCCCAGCGGACTTAATTACTCACGTTACCTAGGTCCAAAAACAAAAGACAGTTTGGCGTGAAAAAAAATGATGATTCAATACGAACGGAGATATAACCGGTAGTTCAATTATTTTTTGGATAAAAGACGTGTTTAGTGGGTTTGGTGTGTAATCATTCCAATCAAGTTTCAGATGGGTTATTTTTCAGACTTAGTTCCAATTAAGGCATCAATAACATTCCTTCATATTCACTTACTTCATAAACTATTCTTGATATATTACTTATTTCAGAACAAACCTATTTGATCCTCAGAAAATCATTTATCTATTTAAAAGTTTTTTAAACATAAAAGACTTGTCATCTAATTTCCAAGACTCACAACACGTGTAGTGTAATGTAAAGACGTATATCAGCTATAGTTAACTTCAAAGGAGAGTTATCTTTCAGGTTTTCAAAATCTAAACATAAGATTTAGTTATTCCTATTTTTTCAAACAAAAACCGTCGAATGTTGAATCAGAGTTCTTCCACAAGCTAACTTGATAAAAAGTTTTTATAATTTTTGGAAATTTTTCAGATTTTTATGGATTTTATGGATTTAATATGCAGATGCAAAATATACATATGAATGCGAAGGAAGAAAGCTTACCGAGCACACCCCCAAACTTAAACTTGACAGTGCCCTCACTGTCAGGCTATACCAAGAGGGTCAAAATTGCCGGCGCTTCCTTAAAAAACAAATTATATACAAAACAAAAAAATATATATATACAAAAAAATGTCCCCCCCCCCCAAACTTAAGTAAAACAGTGTTTCCACTGTTAAGCGTTGAAATTCAGGATTAGGGGGGAAAGAACAATATCCAACTATACAAGGCCTTACACAGGCCAAAAGTTAACACCAACCATTCAAAGATTTTATCGCTATAATGTACCGGTTGGTGGAAGAAGGCGTAGAGAAAAGAGATGGAGAATACGCGAGACCGCTTGTGGAGAGAAGTGGAACGCAGTCTCGGTAGATCAGAAGAAGAAGAATGGCGTAAGGGAAAAAGAAGTGGAAGACGAACTTGAGGGTGCAAATGGAGTAAATAGATTAGCACAATTTGTGATGAGCGATGTGTGAAAAGTGATTGTGCTAATATATTTACTCGTCGAGAAATTGGGTCGAATCCCTCAAGATTCGTAAGAAACCATGGGTACGCCGAACTTGGTAAACCAGATATATGAAATGTAAGTGAGACAGGTTCTTGCAAGGTCGGAACGATGGAAAGGATGGAGGGAAGTGATCGAGGAGGGGCATCGGTTAGGGTTTCGGGAGGGTGTACACAGTCAATGAAAGGAACATGATGAATTGGAAAATCCGACTCATCAATTAAAACTGTTTCATCCTCAAAACTATCCTCAAAATTCTCCTCAAAATTTATCTCATCCATGCATTTTTCTTCAAAGTCCAGACGCATATGGGGTTCGGGAAAAATATTTAATGACTCGGGATGATAATTTGAAGAGACAAACTCAGCCAAATCTACGGGTTCATCATCCAAAATGTTCCCTGCGTCAATATTCTCGATCAAGTGAAAATCAAAATTCTCTGACACCTCAACAAAAGCATGGATATCAATCGATTCAGGTTCTAAAGTGGAGGTGTAAAGGTCAAAAGGTTTAGGATCGGTTTCACTTGGAAGAGACCCTTCACAATCGGGCAAATCAAACACTATGAAGTCGCACAACTCATTCATCATTCTATCTTCAATTGATAAATCTTGTGGGATACTCGATAGATTTTTAAAACAGGAGTTGTGGGATTCAATTTGGGATGGGTAGGTTTGATTTGGAAGGGGGTACATCTCACTCTCTTCACTCAAATTCACAGCCTGTCCTGCCGCCTCATCATACATTAAAAAAGTTGGAGCTAGTTGAAAACTAGCTACCGGGTCACTAGGTTGCATGAGGGCGGCCATGGACGCATTCAAATCCATCATCTGTTGGCTGGATGCTACCCTAAAGTCTACCAATGACTGTTCCAGACTAGACATGGGTTGTGACGGGGTTTCAGTAGAAGATTCGAAGTTGTTTGGATACTGGAAACCCCCAAGTGGCTGTTTAGAAGCAATGTCTAGGGAAGTAGGGTAGGATTGGTAGGAATTGAATGGATGGACAGGGGTAGGATCAACATTTGGATACGAAGGTGAATAGAATTGTTGATCAAAAGAATTTGAAGCGGTGAAAGGAGTGAAAGATCGGCTACGAGATTGTTCAATATGTTCAGCAAGAGACATTGGTCTTGGGGTTACAACTGGATTTTCGAAAGGTGTATCAACGCAAGAAGGGGTGAATGTTTGAAACGGTTGATACGAAGTGGATTGCGGGGTCCAGTTGTTCATCCTAGACGCGTCTATCCGATCTTTCAATGAAATTTTTGGCATGGATGGGTCGTTCGAAGTTCGACCAAAACAAGAACCGAAGGATGTAATGTCTGGTTGTGGGTACCAAAGTTCGGCAAGAGTTTTGCGAGGTGGAGTACCCATGATATTATGAGAGAATGAAAGAAAGGAAGACAAAAGGAGGGGAAAAAGAATGTGATTTTTTTTTTTTTTGTAATATATTAACAAAAGAATGAAGTATACACACAAAAATATGGACAAAAATAATCACGACACAAAAATACCACACACCTAATCGTTCTAGGGTTAACCTAGGTCAACTAGACCTGCTCCAAAACTTGATTGTCGAAGTAAAACTGTGTCGAGAAACAGGCTCAAGGTACACTGATCACGAGGCCAGGTAAGTGCAGAGATAAGGGGAGGTTTTCCAACGCTTTCGCGAAGTTCCTTAATTAAATAACCCTTTCTCTTTTGGCGGTTTCGCCGTTAACACTTTCCTAGACACCCCGTAAACAATATACCGTTAAGCAAGGTTCTAAATACAGTTAACTTCTCCTAGTGAGCGCGAAGTCCTTAAGGCTTAAAGTCTAGTTTCTTTTAAAATTTGTGCGGGTTATCGTTATGCTTAAGTTCGTTATTTGTGGGCCACGGAAAAGGTGATGAAATCCTTTACCGTATGTTGTGGGGTTCGCTTGCCCTTAAGTCCGTATTAATGTATGCAATGCGCAATTCAAAAATAATTCTATAAAGAATCAAACAATCGTTTTTTATTTTAAGCGCGGCGCTGCAACAAATACGGGTTAGTCAATTTTGGCGTTTGCTAGCGAACTTGCAAAGAATCCTGCAAAAGAATAGTATATTGGAAGCGTCGGATTTGAGAAGAAGGTGTTAGTAAAGTACGTACTGTTTAAGTTTTGGGTTAAGAAACCCCCGTTGAATCGAATCCGGTAAGCTTGAAAGGTTCGCTTGCGGGGGTCAAACTACCCGGATCTTTGGCACTGTACTCCGTAATCACCTTAACTTTGAATGTACACTTTGCTCCCACAATCGCAGTTTGCAAATCTGCAAAAATCTGCACACTTGCCCATAAAAATGTTGTCCAAAAAAGAAAAACAAAAAGAATATTTTTTTTTTATATATATACAAAAAGAATATTAACCCGAATAACAAGAAAGAAAATACGCTACCGTCTCCCCGGCAACGGCGCCATTTGATCGCACGCTTTTGGTGTGTCGGATGTTCAAAGAATTTAAGTGTAACCGCGATCAGGACGGTGTCGCTTTGCAGCTAGCCGGTGAGCACGGGTCGGTCCACAGGGAGATGGTGTTATCTTACCTTCTTGTTTTAGACGAGTCAATAAAGAATCTGTATGTTTGTTTTGTCTAACCTATGTGTTTATCTGCAAGTATAAAGTTGTTAAGAAAAATACGAGATTGTAAGCTAAGAAATCCGTACTCAAAAACCTTTGAGCCGAGTCTTGACCAATTGAAGCTAAGCAATCGGCAACAACGTGGATTAGGGGATTTAAGCGCTGTATTCGTGGAATCCGTCTTATTTACCCTTGTCCTTCCGTTCTTGTCTCTTGCCTTCGCCTTCGGCCAAACCGAACGCAACCGGTCGCGGTTAGGAATCACCGTTACCTTGTCAGGGTACGGTGCCTAACGGAGCGCTTGCGTATGGTTTGGGCGAAGTTCAAATGGAAAATAACGGGAAAAGGAATTGGCAAAGAAATGTTAACTTATGAAACCGTATTAATTCTTAACAAGAACAATAATTACAACATTCACAATATAAACAAAAGAGAACAAAAAGAAAAGAGCAAAGAAAAGAAAAGATACAAGTATTAAAGAGCATAAATAAAATTGCAAGTAGATAAAGACAAGGTAATAAATTGCGAATAATAAAAAGAATACGGAACTAGGACCCAAGCCAAGCATGTGCTCAATAGCCAACCCTTAAACTTGCAAGCTCAATGAAGAACTTGCAAGATCAAGGGAAGGGTAGAAAGCGCATGTGAAGTGAAGTGCTAGCCCGTGAGAAAAAACGACCCTTGAGATCAATAACTAACCCTTAACCATTCAACCTCAATGAAGAGATTGAATGAGCAAGAGAAAGCAGAAATCTCAAGGGGGAGCCGAACTACAAAGAAAGATACAAATCCCTCATCTTCATTAACATCCACTCAAAAGCTCTCACTACAATTTAATGGAGGAATGAAGAAGAAGAAGAAAGAAACTAACAAAAATGAAGCTAAAACAAAACTCAAAAATTGCTCCCTTGGCTAAGCTCAGTTCTGCTGTATTTATAGGCAGAGGGTTGAAGATCTAGGGCAACCACCAGAACACATATGAAAATACCAAACTGCCCCCAAAAGCCCATGCCCTGACTCCTCTGTACGGCCGCGGATCCGCCGCCTATTCCCCCCTATGGCCGCGGATCCGCGCCCCTATAGTGGACTTAGGGTGTGGGCTTCTGTGCACTTTCCTGTTCTCCTGTCCCCTGTTGTCTGGTACATGTATTTTCTGATAATTTCTTCCAGAATATCTTCAGATTCTTAGTCCAAGATTGCATTATCTTTTTCCCTTTTGACTTCTATCTCCCTCGAGCTCCGTGCACCCATTGATTCTTGTGCAGCCCCTCTTGTGCTCTGTGCTTGTCCGAGACACGAATGACCGCTGTCATATGTCTTGTCCCAGGAACCGGTACGCAGCACCGGACGGATATGGATGACCGGAACCCGGCTTTTATCTGTTGTCAACAGATGTTCTGTATTTGGTGTAACTGTGGAGATTTTGTCCTGATTTGCAATATTTGTACTGGAAACCTGTATTCTGTAAACATGTAACAAACACGGATTAAAAGTACCTACCTATAAACACACGAGCGTAAGAATGGGCGGTATGAAATGCAGTATTCTGTGATGAACAACGTTGTACCCCCTGGGGTAAAACCTGTGGGATGCAAATGGATCTTTAAAAGAAAGATTGGTGTAGATGGGCAGGTAGAGACCTATAAGGCAAGACTTGTGGCGAAGGGTTTTCGTCAAAGACCAGGTTTGGACTATGACGAGACTTTTTCGCCCGTAGCCATGCTTAAATCCATTCGGATCCTATTTGCTATTGCTGCTCACTATGACTATGAAATCTGGCAGATGGACGTTAAAACGACATTTCTAAATGGAGATTTAGAAGAATGCGTTTATATGGATCAGCCGGAGGGCTTCATTGACAATGGGAGCAGCGGGAAAGCATGTAGATTGCTTAAATCCATATATGGGTTAAACCAGGCATCACGGAGTTGGAACATCTGTTTCGATGATGTTATCAAAGAGTTTGATTTCATCAAAAATCCAGATGAACCTTGTGTTTATAAGAAGGTTGTAGGGATAGCTGTCACATTCCTCGTATTGTACGTGGATGACATTCTTCTGATAGGAAATGATATTCCTATGCTACAGTCGGTCAAATCTTTCTTATCACTAAGGTTCTCCATAAAGGACCTGGGTGATGCCACATACATTCTGGGTATTAGGATCTATAGGGATAGATCCAAGAGTTTATTGGGATTGTCCCAAACCAGGTACATCAACACCATCCTAAAAAAGTTTAGTATGGAAGACTCCAAGCGGGGTGCCTTACCCGCTTGCCATGGGGTCACTCTCTCCAAGGACTCTTGCCCAAAGACCGATGAAGAGAGAGCTCGCATGAGCATTATACTCTATGCTTCGGTAGTAGGATCTATAATGTATGCGATGTTATGTACACGCCCAGATGTAGCTTATGCACTTAGTGTTGTAAGCAGGTATCAATCCAACCCAGGGGAGAATCACTGGATAGCTGTGAAGAACATTCTTAAGTACTTGCGAAGGACTAAAGAATTGTTCTTGGTGTATGGTAATGTAGATCTCCAAATGGAGGCCTTTACCGATTCGAGCTTCCAGAGCGATAAGGACGACAGCAAATCTATCTCTGGGTTTGCATTTACCCTCAATGGAGGGGCGGTAAGTTGGAAGAGTTCTAAACAGGATACCGTTGCAGACTCTACGATGGAAGCTGAGTACATTGCTGCGAATGATGCCGCCAAGGAAGCCGTCTGGACGAGGAAGTTCGTCTCGGAGCTAGGAGTAGTTCCAACCATTATTGATCCAATACCATTGTATTGTGATAATAATGGGGCTATGACGTTAGCCAAGGAGCCCAGGTCCCATCAGCGGTCCAGACACATCCTGAGGCATTTTCATTTGATCCGGGAGATTGTAGATCGCCGCGAGATCGAGATTAAGAGAGTAGACACAAAGAATAACGCCGCGGATCCACTCAACAAGGCCCTCCCTCAGCCGCAGAATGAGCGACTTTTTGAGATGTTGGGTATGAGATACGCCAATAACTGGCCTTAGTGCAAGTGGGAGATTGTAGGATATATGTATGCCCTAGATGCCATTATGTGATAGTGGATGTATTTATACATGTATATATATATATATATATTCAGTGTACATTCTTGCTCGACATGATAGTATGCTATCTGGTTCTTCTTTATCTGACATGTTGATTTGATCATGCTTTTATTCATTCATACATGTTGATAAAGCCCTGAGGATATAGGCTTGACTACTGTGATTATGATGGAGATCATACTAGTGGGACATCTGTAGTTTATAAGCTTATCCTGGAAAGTCCCTAGTCGTAGGTGTATCGAGACGGGGCATCGATATACCAGAGTAGACTAGCGTATATGATACTAGACCTATATGATGGGCGATGGATGTTCCCACATTCATCGATGTTTGACATCGAGATCGTATACGGGTGCTCAGTGGTGACTGGGAACACTGGACGGACTCGCCGAGAACTCCTATTTGGAATTATATCTATCGTCGGATAGCAGTTCTCAGGTGACACTGGTGCAGGTTAGTCTGTACACCCGAGGTCGTCATAGAGTCTTGTGTGTTCTCCCACTGTACTTTGATTACCACCCTACCACGGCTCTACTGAGTCGTGGTAGGGTGGCCGTTGGGTACAGTCCCGAGACACACGAAGGCGATGAGCGATAGGAGGGGTTTCGTCTCTCCCGATATTGGGAGTTGATGCTGTGCTGTGCTCGACTGGCTATATCAGTAAGTCTCTGGCCAGGGCTGTTGGGATTTGCTGATAAGTGTTATCAGTAGTTTCTCGATCTGTTATAGACCATTCATCAGCATGACTTATTGAGTTATTGGGGTCGACGTTACCATCCCTAGACTCGATATGCAGCATATCTGACGAAGAGACCGGACTGTACGGTAGTGTTGCTGGTTGGCTCGACGGGAGTTGTAGCAGGTTCGCTTGTTTTCTTCTGATCGCTCAATACCCGGGTGGCCGTTACATTTAGCTGACCGCTTGCGGCTTGTAGGTATTTGATATGATCATTACCTACTGCCGGCGTATTGACGAGTCTTAGAGTCCCACAATGAAGTTTCCTGGCTCAGGCGAAAAGATGTGGTGTGCATATGAGATATGCGCGGGGACCCGATTAAATACGGATATATGATACCGTATATTAATCGGGCATTTTCTATTGGTCGGGTCGTATGTGATATGACCGGTTTGCAAAATCAAGTGTTGATTTAACAAATGACTTTTAGATTAATTCTTTAATCAAACTCTTTTCTATTTTGTATGCATACATGTATGCACATGATGATGTGCATGGATACATACATGCATACATAGTATCATGGTTGTTGATACAAGTTTGGTGGCAATGCAAGACTTACATTGTAGAATTATCTATTTATTTTTCATTTTGTAAAAAGGAAAGGATAATTCACAAGAGGTTAATGTTTATCATCTTTGACCATGCTTCAACCACTTATTAACCTTGAGTTAATTATCCTTTTGCCTTTTAACTCATTTTGGAAAACATCTAGATAATTCTAACCATGGTTGAAGTGAGAAGGAATTTAAAATATATTATTCTTTCTCATTTCAATTATTCACTCTTATCTCTTTTCTTTTTGTGAGAAAGAAAAGCCACCATCTTCTTCTTCCTCTCTTGATCATTTTCTTAAGTGGGGTTGATTAAAAGAAAGAGTTTTGATCAAAGAATAAAAACCACATCATCATACTACACACATCTAACCGGTTTGTGTAGGGTGTTTGCTCTACTCCATTGATACATCGAGTAAAGCAAGGAGCTTTAGGCAAAGGAGCTTCGGGTGGATCGTCGTGGACATTAGAAGACCTCAAGCGAACCTTTTTCCAACCCTCAAGTGGCCAAGGAGTCTAGTGTAGGGAGCTACAAAGGTTGTACTCTCAAAACCCTAGCCTTTGTTACTTGCGATATTGTTCAAGATATGAAACCCTAATTTTCTAGTGATGATTCTTTGTATGTTCACTTAGCACCTTAAAAATTTAATTTTGAGACATGTGATGCTTCCAAACCCTTCATTAGGTGCTAGGTAAACCTAACAAAGAGCAGCGAGGGGCGGCAGGAGCTCCAGCCGCGGCACCGGCAGAGGCAGAGCGGTTCTGCCGTCCGTAGAGCTGCATAGGGAGCTTCAGAGGGCCGGTCTTGCATCCAGATCGGAGACCCCTTCGGATGCCTCCTTCCGTGTGGACTTTGCCACACCTCCAGGTATATTGCACGCATATCCATTTTGAATGTAATATTATAGATATTCATGCTTGTTCATGTCAAAATTACTTATATTGTCAATGTTTGATTGTCTAGTTGTTGGTGATGCGTCCACATCAGGGACAGAGGCCACTCCCGCACCTCCAGGTATGTTTATATATCATATAGTGCATGTATATTGATTTAGAATGCTATATCATAAATATACTCACATTCCTTTTGCTCTTACTTAGATAGTAATTTTTTTTATTGTCTAGCTGTAGGTGGTGACACCACCGCACCTGCGGGTATGTTTATATATCCTATAGTGCATGCATATTGATTTAGAATGTTATATTATTGATCTACACATTCTTTTTGCAATTACTTTTATAATCTATTTTTAATTGTCTAATTATAGGTGGCGCGTCCACATCTGACGCAGGGGCCACTCTTGCCACTTCCGTACCCTCCGCATCGTCTGTAGGTTAGTATGAATAAATATAAAATATTTATTCATTTTACATATCCTCTATAGAATAAATATGAACTTCATGGAAATTTAGCGTCAATGTTTATTTTCTAGTTGGAGGGGATGCGTCCGCATCCGGGACACCGGCTGTTCCTCACCGAAGGAACTATCGTCCCGCTCGTGCTGCTGCCCGGGCCCAGGCTCGTGCTTTAGTCACCGGAGACATATATCACACTTCAATTTTCGTTTAACCTTGATTTCTTAATACAACTTTGTCTTAATATTAATTGTCTTGATATTTCTTGCAGACGCAGGGCATCCCCATCCCCAGAGGGGGACTCGAGGCCCGAATCAGTCCCACAGGCTGAGGCCCGACAAAGCTAAGGGGGAAGCAGCATTCCCCCTCTTTTTTACCCATGATTATCGCTATACCGGCGATCATGCCGAGAGGTTCGGCCGGTATATGGGGGATGAGAGCCGGCTCGTAAAGAACTATTCACTTCACGTTGAGTAGGGCGACCCACACCGACGCTCATTCGCCCTCTTCTTTGATCAGGCTCGGGTATTAATATATATTTTCATTTGATTTATCTAATATATTTATTATTAACACTTGCAATCTAATAACAATGTTTTTTTTGTATTTTCAGTTGGATTACGATTTTCAGCCTGTACCCGACCCTGATCACCCTGGGAGGGTGCTCGACCTTCATGCTCTGTACAATAGCCTGATGAAGAACATGCAGACCAAGGTCCGATACAACAGGAATGAGCTGAAGGCCGACTGCTACTCCCTGTGGATGGCGACCCCCGAGGCAGAGAGAGCGGCCCTCCTATCTACTCCGGCCTTTGCGAGAGTCGACGTAGAGACATGGCCTCTATTGTGCGAATATTTCGACTCTCAACGCAAACAGGTATGTATTTTAAATGTAATTCATTGTTTATTATATAATTTATTTTTTTGTGTTCCTTAATTAGAAAACTAAATGTGAATGTGTTGTGCAGAAACAGGCCGCTCAAAATATAGAGAATAGGAAGTCGGCGAAGAGGGGTCGCCCCACTTATACAGGTGGCTCGAGGAATATTACTCGAGCCATGGAGTTATCGGTAAATTACAATAGACCGGCCTTTGTGATATAATGCAATATTAAGAGTTATTTTTTAATATATCTAATATTAAGAGTTATTTTCTAATATTGCAGAGAGCTCAGACCCTGGCGCAAAGTGGTACACCGAGCGTACTGTCTGCATATCTTGCCGTCCACGGCACCTCGACAGATCCCGCCACGGGCGAGCTTCGATACCCCGACGTCGCTACCCAGGAGTATTGCGTAAGTGTTAATATTTATTCAACCGCTATTTGAAATTTTAGTTTTGAAAGGTTCAAATTTAAATGATATACTTATATTTTACTGGTTAATGTGGGTGTAGGAGCGGGTGGTTGAGCAGGCCGAGGCATCGGGGATCGATTTTACCGGACAGAGCGATCTGATGCTGCTGACCCCAGTCCTGGACGCCGCACACGGAGGGCATCACGGAGGTTGGGAGAGAGGCCGAGGACTGGGCCCTAGCAGGGCCCATATAAGGTTGGACTCCACCCCGGCGGTTACTTCCTCCGTCTCCAGTGAGCGACGTTTCCAGCAGGAACTGAAGAGCTTGAAGGCCACCGTTCAGTAGTTGAAGGAGATGCTGGTATGTATACTACTTAATAGTAAAATATTATGTCATATTATAGATAGCAACATATCCAATATTAGTACGTAGCCTGAGCTTATTTGGTTGTAGACTTAGCTTTGATTAATCATACATGCATACATATCAAATTAAAATAAACTACGGTTTTCCAAATAAGGCCTAAGTCCCTAAGTATACATAGATTGGGGTTTCAAAATAACTTGATAATGATACGAATTCGAATAATACACAGTTCTTACTCACTTATTACACACGTAGGTCCAGACACGACAGGGTACATCGGCCGAGCCTCCACATGCATCTCCTTCGGCTGCGGCTCCGCAAGCCACTACATCGGCTGCGGTTCCGCAGACAGCTCCTATAGCTCCACCTCCCGCTCAGACTCCCGCAGCCGCGGCTCCGCAAGCCACTACCTCGACGGCGGCTGTGCAGACCACATCGCCAGCTCCACAGTCCGCTCAGACTCCCGCACGCTCCGCATTGCATGATTTATTGCCGAGAAGCAGGCGCGCCAGATTATGGCGTTTATCAGAGGTGGAGCTGGATCGAGCTAGGATAGCTTTTTGATTCTTATATTTTAAACATGTATTTATTTATTTAATACATATTGTACTACATTTTGGATGATATTGATATTGGTGGTGTTTGCGTGTTTATATTGATATCATATTCTGTTTGTTGGTTTCTTTTGTATATTATGCGTGATGTGATTATGAATACTGCGATATATGTTCTGCGTGATGATTAATTTTATATATGATGTATATATTATTGTGCACAGGGCGAGAAAAAAATAGGCAGCCTTTTTTTATAAAAAAAACCTGATAATATGTACCTACGGATTTAACAGTAGGGCCCTTCATTGCCCCTACGGATTAATCCGTAGGGCCTAACAATGTACCTACAGATTTATCCGTAGGGGCAAAATATCAGGTATCCTGATATTTTGCCCCTATGATCTCGGTATTATGGGTAACGCATGCCCCTACGGATATATCCGTAAGGGCACACAAATGCCCCTACACTGGTATCCGTAGGGACAAAATATCAGGATACATGATATTTTGGCCCTATGGATTTACACCTACGCACTTATCCGTAGGGGCAACTACTTGGCCCTACGGATAAGTCCGTAGGGACACTTAATTTATTTTATAAAATCATAAATTAAATAAAAAAAATTGTCCCTACGGCGGAATCCGTAGGGACAACTGGACATACACATAACTACGTAGGGGCAATTTTTAGTCCATAGGGGCATGTTCAAGGCTGCGACTTGCACCTACGGCGTTTGTACCTACATGGTATTTTCTTGCCCCTACGGATATATCTGTAGGGGCAATGGTTTGCTCCTACGGATAAATCCGTAGGGGCAACCCTTATTTGTAGTAGTGGATGCAAAACTACTTCTAAGACGAAGCATTCTTTGCTCGCATCGGTCTCCATAAAAAAACCACGATAAATAATTTCCTTTTTCTCATTTAATTCTTATTCCGACAAACTACTTAGATTTGTGGTTAATTTGATTTAATTATAATTTAATAGTATCCAATTATTTATTCATTTTTTCCTACACATGTGAGTCCACATATCAAGATTAACCTAGATTCTATTGATAATATTTTTTTCCCGATGCGGTCCTTTTGTAGAATCGAACCGGCAACATCTTAAAAATAAAAGTTACCTAGTCCTTGGTAGATGCTATTGATAGCTGATAAGCTTTGTTTTATTTCTGAGCTTTTTTATGAGCTGGCCTCTTGGATCATTTGCCATCAAACGCAAAACCAACCAACCGAAAGAAACAAACAAACAAGCCATGTTTAATGCATACACAACAATAATCACGTAATAGTTAATGACGATGCATTTATGCTCTCAACTCCCCCTCTTTTAATTAACTGCCTCTCTCTTTCTGTCTCTCTCTCTCTCTCCCCCCCCCCCCCCCCCCCCCCCTCCTTTAGCCATGGGAGGATGCTGCAGCAAAAGGAGAGATGATGATGATGAAGACCATGAATTATGCAAGAATAAACAAGAAAGAGGATCATTTGAAGATTTGAGTCATGTAACTATCTATCATGATTGCTATGAGAAAAATGAGGAGAGTGGCACACGTGTGGCGCGTGTGAGATTGAAGGGGTCTTCAAGCTTCTCATCAATGTTTTCTCAACAAGGTTGGAAGGGTGTGAATCAAGATGCCATGACCATTTGGGAGGTAAGGTATAATATTCATTTCATATATGATTTTCAATTTACTTATGTTTGAATTCTTCTTCTTTTAATTTTTTTTTCCTTTTATTTGGTATGTGTATTATTTGATGCATACATGTACACTAGATCTTTTTGATGTTTGATGATATAGGAACGTTTTTCAATGTTGCCCATATTTCTTCTCAAGACTTGCAAATTTCATTTTAGTTAATTTAATTGATAGTTATTAACTTGTTTTTAGAAATCTTATACCAAAAAATACATCTGATTTTAGTTAGTTTCCATCATTTCTTACCTGATTTTGAACTATTTCAATGGCAAATGGATTCTAAATAATCTTTTTCTTAATGTGAGTTTTATTTCACAGAAATTTTGCCACAGCTTATAGTCTAATTGCATGAGCTACACAAAACTTAATTTTAATAATATGTTGCAAAATATTTGTCTAGTACAAGAAATAAAATGTTTAGTGTTTACAAAAACATAATGGTTAGAATTTATCAGTCTTCTATTTTTTCTACCGAAATTATCGGTCCTCCAGTTAGCACATAACTAGGAATATTGGTGAAAAAATGATTGTCGACTTCATGCGGCCAACAAAATACTTTGCTTTGGATGATAATGAATTTCATCTCCCAATTGTTATCATGCATTGCAATGACCATAAAACATCACAAGTTTTTAGTGAATATGTGCTGAAAAAGGAAAAAAAAATGATTGAGATTTCCATACCATTAATTAAGAGTAAATTTACTTGAAACGTTTACTTTTCTCATTTACTTTTTTTTATTCCAATAACATTGTTGTTTCATATATATGGCTATTTGGAGCATTGTTGCTTCTCTATTAACCAGCCATTATTAACGTATCATTTTTTTAATTACTACCATTTATCAATACTATAAGTCTATAATCATCGCATTAAAAAGTTATTTTCACTCAATTGCGGGTACTTAGAATTTGGTCAAAAATAATTATATATAAATTAACCAAACATTATCCTTAAGCTCCCACATGATGCAGTTGTGGACGGTCAACCAATTAATAAACATGTCAATTTTTTCCTCTTTTTTTTAAAATATAATTAATTTTCTTGAAAAGTACGTATCATCTTCCATAGCTTGAAGACATTTAAAGAATGTTACCTCTAGGATTCTAGGATTATGAAAATCCTCTTTACTGAATGTAGTTTTCAATATTAGAAACTTAGGATTAACTCAAAAATTAAAGATTAACATCAAGTTGATACCAATCCGATAATAAATCTTTCATATGAGGCTTGGAAAAATGAAAACCTATATCCAACTTCGTAATACTGGCTATTCTGGCTATTCGCTCGTCTTTTCAATATCAAACTATCTCAATCACATGCGAATTCTTAACAGGACTTTGGTGATACAAGCGGTAATATATTTTGTGGTGTATTCGACGGGCACGGTCCGTATGGCCACAGGGTTGCGAGCTACGTACGTGATCACCTCCCGTCGAAGCTGTCTTCAAGATCAAGCTCATTACAAGGTGGCGATAATGTTGACATGGAGTGTAATGGTAAGAACCATGTAGATCATGAAAGTGAATTCTCTTTGTGGAAGTCAAGTTGTATGAAGGCATTTGAGGAGGTGGATAAGGAGTTGAGGAATCATGCTGCCATTGATTGCATTTGTAGTGGAAGCACAGCTGTTACGATAGTTAAACAGGTATATATTGCTCAATTCTTAATAACAAAGCATTTATCTCTTGGGAAAAATGAGGCCCTTGGCTTAAGTCTATATATGTGTTTAAAAAGCTGGGCAATTGTCTCTGATATATATTTTTCATGTTTTTAGGTCTTCAAGGTTTTTTTTTAAGCCTTTGACCGATTTATTAAATATCAATAATATCGTTCTCTGTCTCCTATGTGCCGCCATGTGCATGCTGGATCAACCGATCAAAGACTCAAACCGTTGTTTTCAAATTACTGTACATAGCTGTTAACTACTGCACATAGCCGTTAACTATTACACAGCTAGCTGGTAACTATCAAACATTGCATGTTAACTACTACACATACTATGTGTAGTAGCTAATAGGTTGTGTAGTAGTTAACAGAGAAGGTCATTATGAATATTTAAAAAATCGGTTAAAGGACGGAGACTTTCAAACATGAAAAGTATGTATTAAAGACTTTTACCTAATTTTTTAAGCCTGGGTCGGCCTAAACCTACGGTCTTTTTTCTTTTCAAGGGACCTAGAACCATTTTTCCATTTTCCCCTTAATCTCTTTTATACCCTAATAATCCTTCTCATCTATTACAAGCTCTTGTTTTGGTTTTGGTTTTGGTTTGGTTTCTTTAGAGAGAACACTTGATGATTGCCAACTTAGGAGATTCAAGGGCCATTCTTTGCAGCAGGGATGATAGTAACCAGCTTGTTGCAGACCAACTCACAGTTGATCTCAAGCCAAATCTTCCAAGTGAGTTTTAGTATATGTTTGCTTCTAATTAATCATTTTTCGCTCATTTATAATCTCTTAACTAGCTAGGGTTGAAATGCACTAAAATTGAACTTAATACAACTCCTTAACCAACCAACTCCACTGGTAGTAGAGTTTGGTGATAATTAATCAACCAGAATATATACCTCTGGGTTTAAAATCCCAGGTCCAACTTAACTTAAAAAGAAATCGTGGTTTCAATACTTGTACGTACGTAGTCACATTAAGGACTAAACCAGTTTATCAACACCGTTCATTTATATCACGCTAATTATTGAAGTCATAATTGTAATTTCAACGCGATTAACAATATTTCATGCAAACAATTTATCCGTCTTCTATTGGATCAACTTAGGTGAAGCCGAAAGGATAAGGATCTGCAGGGGCAGGGTTTTCGCCTTGGACGAAGAACCGGACGTTCATCGGGTGTGGCTGCCGGACGAAGACAGCCCGGGGCTGGCCATGGCCAGAGCTTTTGGGGACTTCTGCCTCAAAGACTATGGATTAATCTCAACACCACAAGTCTCTCATAGGAAGCTTGAGGAGAGAGATGAGTTTGTGGTCCTTGCTACTGATGGAGTAAGTACTTGTTAACATTTAGTGCATCGTCAGCAATTAAATGCATGTAGGCCTCGTGATTTAGGCGGGATAGTTATTGAGCATTAAATTGTTATATATATGCTTTATTTGGGTAAAAGAGGCCCTACGGGATGTTGCATAGTTTCAGGAAATTGCCTATTTTTCGGATATTGGTGCACCAAGTAAGGTCCGAACCACCGCCGGGGGTGGGGGGCGTGGGTGGGTGCGTGGGGGGGGGGGGGGGGGGTTACCTCTCGCACCCTTAGGCCGTGGGTAAATAACCGTTCAACCTGTGACACGGGATCGACTAGTACGTGCTCGACCATATGGCTCGGCAAATAATATAACAGGGTTCGACAAGTAGTATAGATCACGTCACAAAATTCAAGATAGGCATAACAGAAATTATTGTATTATAAAAGAAAAAACTTATAACCAAGAGACTATTAAATAACAAGCTCATGGTAGTTGAAGATGAAGACATTGATAGATTATATGGTTCAGGATTAATTGTGATGGATGAGAAAAAAATTGATGCACATTGAGCAGAAACATCATGCTTCTAAAACTATTATATATGATTTTGAAATACATAATGCTTAGAAGGAAGATGGAGACATGCTTCTAATTTTGAACCTTGATATTATTATTATCCATGATAGGAAATTATGCTTGTACAAATGTGCTGTAATAGCTAGTTTTATTAATTTGTGCTTAGATGCCAACATAATGATGCTAACATGATTATGCTTTCCATTGTTTTTTTTTATATAGGTATGGGATGTCCTCTCAAATAAAGATGTGATAAAGATCATTTCCTCAACCCGGAAACGTTCTGACGCGGCTAAAACCCTAGTCCAGCAAGCTATAAAATCATGGAGGTCAAAATTTCCGTCCTCAAAGGTCGACGACTGTGCGGTCATCTGCCTCTTCTTAAAACCACCACCACTTCTCTCTTCAAAGCCGTCGTCGTTCAAGACTTCGATATCTCGAGAATCTTCATTCACAGATAGTTTCAAGACCGCGAAGAGCGAGGAGCAAGAAGACTGGAATGCCCTTGAGGGTGTCTCTAGATCGAATTCGTTAACGAAGCTCCCGAGGTTTGGTGGCGTTGTTGGTGTTTTGAACTGGAGGAAGAAATCGTTGAAGGTTTTGGAGGAGAAACAGTGAGCGAGGATGTTTGTGGAATTGTGCAAAATGAATTGTGATTTGAAGGAATAAACCTGAAAATTTCAAGTTGTAATTGTAGTCATGGATTAAAAAATTAAGAGCATCAATTTTAAAAGGCTAAATTTCACTATAATGTCATAAACTATCAGCGTTATCTCTTTACCTTTACACAACACAAGGTATTAGTTCAACCGACAAGTGTTGAAAGAGAAAGAGAAAGAGTATGCATACCAATCTAAAGTATCAAGTTGTACAAAAAATAGAGAAAAATTACTATACTAAGCTTAGCAACATCGACATAAGACCATTTCTGCCAATGATTGACGAGATGTCTCAGTGAACCTCCCGGATGAGCCCAGAAAAGATTGCAGTCGGTTGGATAATAATCAAGTGATGTTATTTCTTCGGTCTGACCAAAGTAAAACTTGCTATCATGAATACTTCATTGTATATTCTTTTATCTTGCAAAGATGAAAAGCCACAAAAGCATAGCTAGATCAATCAAATGCACAGATAACCATATTTTTGCAAGATATAACACTCTGGGGTTTGGAATATATAGCATAATGTAAATGAATTGAAAAGGAAGTAATTCCTTCATATTGATAACTTTTTAGATTGCCTCCACTGATAGTACTACTGCAGCACATGGTACTTCGGCAAGATTAAGAACTTGAATATATTCAAAGTACCATAAAGAAGTAAAAGGTACAGAGGAATAATGTGATAAAATAACAAAGGATCTTCAATGGCTTAAAACACTATTTTATGTGGAGAAGAAGATTTGGATACAACAGATAATCTTATTTCTCTTTTGTTCTTGTTTTCCTGTTACAATGAGATGCAAACCTATTTATAGCAAAAAATACAAACATTCCTACACCATAGAATATTAATACTCCTTAATACTAATTAAAGCAAATTTAAAACCATTCTCCAATACATGGTATTAAAACCTGGTTGTTCACTATTGAAATATCTGTCCGTTTCTTCTTGAAATGTTCTCAACGGATAATTTACTAATTATGGTGAATTAATTTTATTAAACAACACCCCTTTTTAAACTTAATTCACTTTTGTCCTTCTTGCCGAGTAGATTTCTCAGTTTCTCAAATAATCTTGTTGACAGTGGCTTTGTAAAGATGTCAGCTACTTGATCCTCGCTTTTCACGTGCATCAATTCAATCTCTTTTTCCTTCACATGCTCTCGGATGAAATGAAATTTCAGATCAATATGCTTGCTTCTTTCATGGTGGACAGGATTTTTCGCCAACTCAATTGCTGATCTGCTGTCCAAGTAAATTTGTGTGGCTTGCTCTTGAGAAAAAATTCAGCTCCTTCAGCAACCTTTTCAACCAGATCGCATGACACACACAACCTGCTGCTGCCACATACTCTGCTTCACACGTCGAGATCAGTGTCACGATAGTTTGTTTCTTCGACAGACATGTAAACGCCGTATCTCTAATATAGAATACAGAACCCGATGTGCTCTTTCTGTCATCGGTATCTCCGCTCCAATCACTATCTGAATAACCATAAAGTGCAAAGTTATTAGCCGATGAACCATATAACAATCCAAGGGATAGAGTTCCTCGGATATAACGGAGGATTCTTTTGACATCCTTCCAGTGTGTCGACTTTGGTTCCTCAATGTACCGACTCACTAGCCCGACCGCGTATAGAATATCGGGTCTCGTGCATGTCAGGTACCTCAAACTACCAATCAGGCTCTTGTATAGGGTCGAATCGATGACCTTCCCTTTGTCTCGTCTAGACAACTTCACGCCACATTCAACCGGTGTAGAAACCGGATTACAGTCCATCATGTTGAACTTCTTCAGCACCTCTTTTGCATATGCCTCTTGCGATACAAAAATTCCTTGATCTCCTTGCTTTATCTCAAGACCGAGAAAATAGGACATAAGCCCCAAATCGGTCATCTCAAATTCGCGCATCATTGTCTTCTTGAACTCTCCAACCATCTTCTCATTATTTCCCGTGAATATTAGACCATCCACGTACAAAGCCACTATTAGCATGTCTCCATTTTCGGCCTTCACATAAACAGCATGTTCGTATGGACACTGAATAAAACCATGCAATTTGAAATATTGGTCTATCCGAGTGTTCCATGCTCTAGGAGCCTGTTTCAACCCGTACAGTGCCTTCTTGGGTTTTAGCAGTTTACCTTCACTACCTTTCTTTATGAACCCGGGTGGTTGTTCCACGTAGACTTCTTCTTCTAGGATGCCATTCAAAAATGCTGACTTGACATCTATCTGATGGATTCGCCATTTTTCTTGTGCGGCAATGGAGATTAGAAGTCGAACGGTCTCCATTCTTTCTACTGGTGCGAACACTTCCTCGTAGTAAATCCCAGCTTTCTGTCTGTATCCTTTCGCCACCAGTCTCGCCTTGTGCTTCACTACTTCGCCTTGTGGGTTTTTCTTTGTCTTGTACACCCATTTGACACCAATCGCCTTGCAGGAAGAGCGGTTAGTTCCCACGTCTCATTCTTCTCAATGGCATGGATTTCTTCATGCATTGCGGTTTGCCATCTCTTATCTGCAATAGCCTCTTCGAATGAGATATCTTCTCCTTGAGCCAGTAAGCACACTAAGTGTAGCTCGCTTGTTGACTCATAGAGATCTTCCAGACTCCTTGTTCTCGGATTTCTTCTTTCATCATCTGATATAGTCGTATGAGAGGTTGTTTCTACGACTACTTCCCTGTCAGAATTAGCATTCACCTTCGGAATCAGTACTGGTGTGCACATCTTCTCTTTCTCCTCGTGTGACACTTCTGTCATGGCGCTCCAGTCCCACATCGCCTTTTCATTTACCTGCACATCTCGGCTTATGTGAATCTTCTTGTTTATCGGGTCGTAGAGTCTGTATGTCTTAGACTTCTCATCATATCCGACAAAGATCATCTTAAGACTCTTATCATCCAGCTTCACCCATTTTTGATCCGGTACGTGTGCATATGCAACACTCCCAAAAACCTTCAAGTGAGTTACCGCTGGTTTCATGCCGCTCCATGCCTGTTGTGGGGTTTTGTTCTCCAAACTTGCTGTCATGCACCGATTTTGTAAATAAACAGCACAGCTTACCGCCTCAGCCCAAAATTCTTTCGGTATCTTCTTGCTCTTTAGCATACTTCAAACCATGTCGAGTATGGTCCGATTTTTTCGCTCAGCGACTCCATTCTGTTGAGATGTGTATGGTGCCGTCAGGAAACGCCTTATGACGTGTTCTTCACAAAACTTGTTGAATGCGGCAGATGTGAATTCTCCTCCATGATCTGATCTCACGGCCTTGATGTAAAAGCCGCTTTGCTTCTCGACAAAGCTCTTAAACTTCTTGAATGTGACAAGCGCCTCCGATTTTTCCTTCAAAAAATAGACCCGGGTCTTTCGAGAAAAATCGTCAATAAAAGTTAAGAAATAACGTTTCTCACTAAAAAGAACTTGGAGTGATTGGTCCACAGATGTCGGTGTGAATCAATTCGAGAGGACTTCTTGTTCGAAATTCTGTCTTCTTTGGAAAACTATCTCTGGTTTGTTTTCCGATCATGCACCCTTCACAGAGTTCGTCGGGGATGTTGATTTCGGGTAATCCGCGCGCCATCTTCTTTCTTCCCATTTCTCTTGAACCTCTAAAATTCATATGACCGTATCTCAAATGCCATATCCAAGTGTCATCCTCTACACAGGCCTTCAAACATTTCTCTTGTGCATTAACCCGATTCAACTTGTACATCCGATTTTTGGTCATTTCAACATGTGTTATCAACTGGTTATTTTGATCACGTAAGAAAAAATCATTGCCTTTCATGAAAATTGAATAACCCGGTTCTGCAAGTTGTCCCAAACTCAAAATGTTGCATTTCATTTCTGGTACATAATAGAAATTTGAGATGAGTTTGTGGGTACCGTCTTTCAACCGTATTGAGATGTTACATCGACCTTCTACTCGCACCTTGGAGTCATTGCCAAAAGTAACTTGGCCATTTGAGATAACTTTCATCTCACAGAACAGGCGCTTGTGACCACACATGTGGTTACTTGCGCCGGAGTCGAGATACCATACGGTTTCATCTTTGGGGTCGTATTCCTTATTTGCCAATAATACAACCTCATTCTTTTTTACTTCTTCCACAAGATTAGAATTCTCTTCTACCTTCTTCTCTGACCAATATTCACTTGCATAGTGGCCATATTTGCCACAGTTGTAGCACTCCACATTGTGCTTGCTTGACCGGCTGACCCTACCACGACCGCGTCCTCAATAGTTATTGCTTCTTTCTTCATTTTCATCTTGTCCACAACCGCGGCCTCTACCGCGACCGAAACCACGACCTCTATGGCACCCATGGCCTTGACCTCTACCACGATCACCATAGTTTGGCTTCTCATCTTTTAGCATAGCCTTTGCTTGCAACGCATCTGCCAGAGATCGTCGACGGTCATCTCTTCTAAATCCTTCGACTTCTCAATTGCGCATACAACGTTTTCGAAATTCTCGGTCAATGACCTCAGAATCTTCTCCACGACCCTTGCATCAGTTAGGGTTTCTCCGTTGTGTTTGAGTTGATTCACCACCGTTTGCACACGCGTGATATAGTCAGATACGCTTTTCGACTCGTTCATTTTCATCGCCTCAAGCTCGCCACGTAGAGTTTGTAGTCGAACTTGTTTTACTCGGTCGACATCTTTGTACGCCTTCTCTAAAATATCCCACGCCTCCTTTGATTTTTTCGCGCCGGCGATCTTCTCAAAGCTGGATTCATCAACCGCTTGAAAAATGAGGTAAAAAGCGGTTTTATCTTTCATACGGGTCTCTTTAAGCGCCTTCAATTGATTCGCTGTCATAGTACCCGTTGTTTCCGGTTCTTCATAGCCGGTTTCTGCTACTTCCCACGCATCTTGTGCACCGAGCAAGGCCTTCATTTGTATACTCCAATTGTTGTAGTTATTTTTCGACCGACGAGGCAACGCCATATGCCCGAACGGAGTTACGCCGGTGCTAGCCATGAACTAAGCTCTGATACCAATTTGATAAAATAACAAAGGATCTTCAATGGCTTAAAGCACTATTTTGTGTGGAGAAGAAGATTTGGATACAAGAGATAATCTTATTTCTCTTTTGTTCTTGTTTTCCTGTTACAATGAGATGCAAAGCTATTTATAGCAAAAATACAAACATTCCTACACCACAGAATATTAATACTCCTTAATACTAATTAAAGCAAATTTAAAACCATTCTCCAACGCATGGTATTAAAACTTGGTTGTTCACTACTGAAACATCAGTCCGTTTCTCCTTGAAATGCTCTCAACAGATAATTTACTAATTATGGTGAATTAATTTTATTAAACAACATAATGTATGCCAAAAAAACCATATCAACTAGCAAACTTACAATAAACTGATGTCATGATTCTCATGCAGTAAGGTTACTAAACTACAGCAGAAACTCCTAGCCGAACTCATATACTGCTATTATCTCCCATTTGCTCCATTACTAATGCTATATACAAGGTTATCTATGTTTCTTCACTTTCATTATCAGAAATACAATACAAAACACATTTACTCAAAGAAAAGACATGTTTTTGACACTAGGAAATTAAATCAAATAGCAAAATATAAAAAGTTGCCATGAAAGGTCGAAAAAATAATAAAGTGGGCACCTAAACCTTATAGCCAATATCGATTATTATCGGTATATCCATATGCTCAATCGTGGCCATAATGCACAAACAGGCTCATCTTTCTTTCCACTAATTAACAAACGTAGCAAATTTAAATCAAGTTTCCATAACATCTCAATAACCCAATAAAAGATGCCATCCAACCCAAGCTCTAAGCAAATTTATCGATTGAGGAACGTATACCAATAGCAAAACTATAATTAAAGATAACGCGATGTCATTAAAAGCCAGGGGAAAAAATAATTGTCAGATTACAAACACGCTGGTCGACAAAGATTATTGTCTTATTTCAACACACCTAGTCTCTTATGGAAAGCTTGAAGATAATGATTTGGTTTGTGGTCCTTGCTACTGATGGGGTAAGTATAAAGTATTTATATTTATTTATTTCATGAGAAATTAGTATTTGAAATTTGTATTACATTAATTAAATGGTGATAATTTTGCGTTCACAAATTTTAGCATGCAGAAAGATGGATCAACAAGCTATCCACGCCTCTAACACATCGAATGATCATCGGTGTCAAGATTAAGGGCCCATATAAATATTGTTTGTGCGACCAGCCTTAAACCACATCATCGGGTCAATCCAACTTATCATGGGCTTTACCAATTTAGTAGTTGATCCAATTTTGTATTTGTTGGAATAGTTTAGAATATATTGTTATTAGGGTAAACCATACCATGATTGTAATCCCTATATAAAGAAAACATTGGTCACATAATAAAATATCTAATTCTCCTCTCTTTTATCATTGAATATAGTACCAGATCTTCTAAACCCTAACCTCGGTCCACAAAATTTTAATAAAAAAAAACCTAGCCACTGCCCTCCTCCATCTGTTCTGCTGCCACCCTCCCACTGCCCTCACGCCCTCGTCTACCTCGTCTGTGCCTCCCTCGCCTCCAAACCGCCACCTCCCGCGCCTGCGTCTCCAAGCCGCCGCCACCCTCGCCTGTGCAGCCCTCGTCGCCGCCTTTCCATACCTCTCCCCGTCTCCAGATCGCCTCGCCTCACCTTCAAGACGCCTCGCCTCCAGACCCCGCCTCACCTCGCCTCCAGCCCTTGACGCCTCTATCCTCGTTTTTCTGGATCTTTTTGATGACTCGACATTCCGTGATGAATTGATCTTGAGGTGAGATCTGCACTTTCTATTGCATACTCTCTTTATGTGAGACGTTCAATATGACGGACAACAACATTGATCCTCCTGCTTCCGATTACAAAACGGATCTCCGTCTAACTAGCTTGACTCTCTCTGGCTCTAATAATTTTTTGGAATGGACGCACGCCATTGAACGAGCCCTTAAAAGCAGAGGCCTTCATCACCATATCTTTCGAGAAGCTCCACCAATCTCCGATGCACAATAATCATCTTGGTCTCAAAATGACAACAAAGCCTGCACTTGGCTTACAAACTCGATGAAGCCTAGCTGTTATCGGGTTATTATGTATTTCCCTAGTGCGAAGGAAATGTGGTTCCATCTCAAATCTATTTACTCGTCGGAAGATAGTCTTCAGCGGCTCTGATATTTTCAATGAACTCACTACCACTATTCCAGATAAAAATCTACATGTCTTTAGGTCCCGGTTCCGGGAGTTTCTAGAAGAACGGAATATGTATCGACCCAAGAATAGAAAATGTATCAACCCATCTCCTCTGATTCAGCCGTTACCAAGAATCAGTGTAAGGCTCTTATTGGGACTCTTTATCTGGCAATGATGAAGCCTCGCTTGGATGGAATTTGTTCCTTTCTTCTCTCTCAGGACGGTATGCCTATCCTGAATAGTATTTTCGCTGCTGCTTATTGTATCTGTCTTCTACAGTTGAGGCTCTATCTTCTGCCCTTGTTGCTCAGGACAATAGCCAAGGATTTCCCTCTGGTCGTGGTCGTGCTCCTATTAGTACTCAAGGTCGTGGGGGATAAGGGCGCGGATATGGTCGTGGTTCTCTTTCTTGCTCTTATTGCGGTCGTACCAACTATACAGATCAATTCTGCTGGGAAAAATATGGCTATCTGGATCAGACTCCTACTGCCCAACAGAGTACGGCTCCTCCATCCACAGCGACCCAACCGCCAGCATTATCATCCTGGAGGATCTCTCCTGAAGACTTATAACACATGCATCATATTTTCTCTCATATCTCTATTGCCAACTTAACCACATCAGGCATATCTCTACTATCTCAGTCAAACCCTTGGGTTCTTGACTACGGGGTATCAGACCACATGACTGATATTGTTTCTAACTCTGTGTTTTCCATTTCACATAAATTCATTTCCATTGTCAATGGGGATGTTATTCTTATTTGTGGTTGTACCAATATTGATGTGATATCTTCCTTACCACTTAAAAATATTCTAGTTGTTCCTTCACTACGTACAAATCTGTTATTTGTTCGTCGTCTTACCAATGATTCAACTGTTCAATAACTTGTTCTTCTAATTACTTTGTGATCCAGGACAATCAGAGAAAAGAGCGGATTGGTAGGAGTAAAGAAGTTAAGGCATGTACTACTTGGATGTGCCACCTCTTGTATTTTCTGTTGTTTCTACCATTTGCCCGTATCGACATTTTAGACATTCACCTCTTCCTATGCTACGTATCATGTCACCTGATTTCTATTTATCTGTTTTTTCATGTGAATGATGTATTTTTGGGAAATATTTTTGTTTCTCTTTTCATTCAATTAATAAACGTATTTCGATATTTGAGTTAATCCATTCTGATATTTGAACTTCTTATAAGAATAATAGCATATTGGCTACAAATATTTCACTTTTATTGATAATCACTCTAGAATGATATAGCTGTTTTTTTTACGTGATCGATCTGAGTTACCATGTGTTTAAAATATTAATTAATGAAGTGGTTAATCAGTTTAATACGTCTACTAAAACTCTAAGAACTGATAATGTAAAAGAATACATGGGTAGTATTTTTCAAACTCTTTGTCAATCCCATGGGATTATTTATCAAACTTTCTGCTCATACACACCACAACAAAATGGTATTGCTGAAAGAAAAAACCGCCACTTACTTGACGTTGCTCGTTATATTATGCTTAATATATATGTCCCAAAACGTCTTTGGAATTTTCCCTTACTGCATATTTTTTTTATTAATCGCATGTCTTTCAGGATTCTTCAAAACCAAACACCGTTCTCTATTTTATTTCCTGACCAAGACCCTTTTTTCCTTCCTCCTAAAGTATTTGGGTGTGTTTGCTACGTTCATCATAACCGATTAACTCGTGATAAACTGGATCTTAGAGCTGTCAAACATATATTTGTTGGTTATTTTAAGACTCAAAAAGGTTACGTTTGCCGGCTTTCTTCTACATCTGCTATCGTAGTCTCTCGTGATATCACCTTTCTTGAGTATCAGCCCTTTTACCCTCAGTGGAAAGTCCTCATGTCCTGCCGCCGCCGCCGCCGCCGCCACCACATCCTATACATTCAGATGACCAATCAATTCAAACCGAATTTACTACTGTCGAAGTTTCTTATCCTCCTTCAGCTATGCATTTCTATAGTCGTCTACCGAGAGCAGTGATTGATTCAATAGTTGTAATACCCGGTTCCGTTGTGAATATTTTCCGTATTTATGAGTAAATGTCTTTCCCAAAACTTTTCTATTAAAATTTCATTTTTCCTATTCCCAATAATTTTCATTTTATTTCATATACTTTTCTATTAATCTCCTAAATATTTCCTCCATTTTATCCTAACCGATTATTTTTAGTTTTAAACTTAAAACCCTTTTAATTTTCCCTAATTCCTATATTTTCCCAGCCCAGACCCTCGGCCCACAAGTTCCAGCCCAACAAATCCTTTACTCCAAGACCCGGCCCGGCCCAACTGCCTCAACTAAACCCTAACCTTTCTCCCTACCCAACCCGACCCGTGCCGCTCCCCACCCGCTTCCTCTTTTTCTCGTTCTTCATTTCCCACCTTTCCAACGATCTCCCATTCCCCGCACCCACACCACGAGACCCGCGCCCATGCCCTAATGGCCGCGCCCACTTCCCCTACTTCCCCAGTAGCCGCGCCCACTTTCCCACTGATCCTCGCCAGCCTTCCCATCTCCCTCTCGTCTCCTCTTGCGACTTCTTCCTCTCATGAGAACCGCGCCTCCCCACGACCTTGCCTCGCCCCAACGTCCCACTCGTTTATGCGCCCCCCTCCTCCAAACCCTCAACGACTCTTCTCTCTCTCTACCACTCCTTCTCGTTCTCATTCCCTCACTCTCAATCTCCCTCACTCCCTCTCACTCTTCCTCTCTCTCCCTCACACCTCAGCGGAGCCACCCTCACCGTCGTCGCGACCACCTTCACCACCGACGAGCTCTTCCTCCATAACTTCCCTCCACTCCCAGCCGAGATAACTCCTCCCCCAACCATCAAGTGCCCGAGCCCCTCTGCCTACCTTCTCTCAAGCCGCCGGCTTCTGGTTGAGACCTAACTCCGGCCACCACGGGAGCCTCGACGCCACCGTATCAACCCTGCAACCCTCGATGATGAGCTCTATGATCTCCACCGACTCAGCAACCCCCAGCTCATCCACACCTCCTCTCTCAAGCCTTCTCCTACACCACCTCGCCGCCACCTTCAACATCGCCGACCATCGACGTCACCGGCTACCCCCATGCCCTGAACAACCACGACACCCTTCGAGCTCATCCTACTTCCTCCTTTCTCCCAACCACTCGAGAATCCGAGATTCCGAGCCTTCTACATCAGCCCCATCACCGCCATGCCACTGCTGAACTACCACCCGAGTTCTCACTGCCATCAACCACTCCAAGCAGCCACCGACGAACCCAGGGCCACCATCCCCCCATACCCACCAGCCCATAATCGCGGTCGAAACGTCGAGCCAAGCCCAAAACCCTAGTTGCCACGTGTGCTCATGCCGAGTTCGTGCTAACTGTTGCAGCCGACCTCGCCGTCAACCTCCCCAGAGCCAGAGCCCACACCCTCCTTTCTAGAATCCATGGTCGAGCCCAGTTGGTCGCTGTCGCGATCGTGAAGCGCCGTGCTTATGGTCGTGCCTCCGCCGTGTTCGTGTCCGTGCGATCGTCATCGTTGTGCCGCCGTAATAGGCAAGTGAATCTCCTTCACTTGTTCAAATCATACTATATACATATATAGTTTAATAAATATAGTCTAATAATTTAATTGGTAAAATGTATGATGAGCGTATGTAAAAGTAGATAGCGTTCACATACACGCATCGAGTGCTCAATGCGATTACCCTATCCAAGACCCTATTAAAAATCCCCCAATTTTATTATTAAATGTTTCGATTGCTGTTAACGAGTGACGCATAAGAAATTGGGATCAAATAATTAAGGCATCGAATATAAAATGACATCCCAATTGGTTACGTCAAATCTGAAAATCACCGTACATGTCACGTTGTAAAATTAGTAGTTAATTAAATATAAATCTAATCATGGTGTTCCAGGGCTCATATCGAACCTAACTAGATAACCTATAACTCTATGTAATTAGTTATTGAATATTTCAATTTCATGACACTGAAAAATGAAGGGAAATACGGCTCGGGACTGCAGTCCGGGGCAACATTCTAGGGGGGAAATCTGAATTTAAGCACCTATACATACCTGCATAAAACTGAAAATACGTGGAGCCCCATAGGGTCACGTAGATAACTTAATTATCTAACACATGAATCTGGTCCCGTGCATTTCCACCATCATTTGATATTTGAATTTATTTTTAGAGTGTCGCTGTGTTCTGCAGTTTCTGCAGTAATAATCCGTACACCGTCACATTAAACTGAACATAACTTCAACTACAGAAATGCTAATGATAATCCGTTTGATGCATTGGAAATTTAACTGACAGAACTAGATTTTATTCAACTAGGGAAATACCTGAATCTGAACATAATCACTGGTAAAATGCGTGCGGAGTTGAGCTTTCAGTTCTGAAACTGGAATTCTAGAAATCGATCACTGCCTTAAAATGATGATAATTCACTAACCTGAATTCGGATTGACATGAAATAAATTTTACTGTTTATAAAATCAAGTGTACTTCGTACTCCTTTTATATTATTTTGGTCGATTCTATACGTGTGATTTATCGTAAATTTTACAAGTTATATGGCATTGGTCGTCATTGAAATAGTGAATACCTGTTCAGTGCATTTCTACTTATTTTTCGTGTTTGCTTTATACCTGCTGCATAGTGATCATTCACATTGAAACCTAGCGATTTATTTTCATTGTCGATATATTAGGGTTAGTGATTGGGTTGTGGAAAATACGACAGTGATATTGATAAGTAGAAAAGTGATTGAAAGTGACAACGATACGTATTTATTCACAACCTATCTAATACATGAATGCATACTATAACTTAGGGCATGGAGAAATCAAGGTGGAATTGAACTCGTATTTAGCGAGGTACAGTGATTTAGAGGATGATCATTCGCTATCAGTGATATATATATATATATATATATATATATATATATATATATATATATATATATATATATACTTTAGGTCGTGGGCCTAGCGGTAGGGCTGACAGGGTTATGTCCCGGGCATAGTGGACCGTAGTCTCGGGCATGCACGAGGCCCTTGTTAAACACGAGCATCCTTTCCACCAATTGATTTCATTGACTTAATGACCGATAAGTAGTGACATGCACATGGCCTAGTTTATTGACATGATACCTACATGACACCATTCATATTTAGTCAATGTTTATTTTACTCATGTTCTGCAATTCATTGTACTCCTCATGTTTAATAATATTGCATGTCCATTATATATATGTTTATTGCTATATGTGTCGCCCTGACGATCTGAGTGTGCATGCTCAGAGGACGAAGTGGATCTAGCCCAGGAGTAGGAACAACCTTATATCGAAGATAGTGCGGACATCTAGATCAGCGACGCCAGCGCTATCTTTTACTTGATCTCTATCTGGTATATCTTTTATCTGTTTTGATAGAATTAGTGACTTTATTTCTCATTACCTGTGCTACAATTATTGATTACCACGTAATGCTAGAAGCGAAGTATGACTACGGCAGGATATTTCCTTGACCATAGGAGCATGGCTGTCCTTGTCACCCCTCGTTTCTGTATTTTGGGAAGCGGGGCGTGACATGGTTTTGTTGGTATCAGAGCAGCCAGGTTTATATTGGGATTACAGTTTCCGATTGGGGCTTGACAATTTAAGTCACCCTTTCGGTCTAGATTGTAAACTTGTTGTTTCTGACCTTGATTCATATAATGTGTTCTACTATATATTTTGACCTTATCCGGTAGAGTTTTGGGTGACTTAGTAGAGTTATGTGGTTGTAATTATGAACTGCAGCATAGTTACAATATTGTTCTCTGTTTGAGTGACTTGGGGTTCTATCTTTGATTCCCTTCTCGATTAAGTATTACCTTACCGCATAATCTTGTTTTGATCGTCAAATCTCTATCTCCATTTATATCTTATATCATTCCCAAGTTTTCAGATCTATTTTACATTTTCATCCTTATACTTTTCCTATTGATCCTACACCTGCTTATGTTTCTTATCGGACTCGTTGCATTCTCACGTCTTCGTTTCTTTAAAGTTATCGTATCGCGTTGCATATTTTAAGTTCCTATCCGAGTGGCGCAGCGGAAGGTAAAACCTGGCTTCCAATGACTCTTCTTCCGCTTCCACTCTCCAGAGTCAGGCCGTCGAGATTTTGGGCGTACTGCGAGGATTGAGAGAAGCCCGGGAATGGACGAACGATCTTTTTGCTGAGAGACTCAGGAGACAGCTAGTTCGAGCACCAGGAGGAGCCCCGATCGTAAGGGAATCCTTGTTAGTAGAAGAGGAGATATACAGATGAAGCAGCGGAGAACCCGAGTGTATGGTGTTCTCCGCCGGAATACAGAGACACGACCGCGTAGGTTCGTCTTGCCTGAATTTGGGGGTAGATGCTAATTGGTGCTATCCGTCCACCTTTCCGAAGATGCCGAGTTGATTTATGGCACCATGTATCTAAGGTTTAAACGGATGCGGCCGATATATCATACTTCGTCAGATTCCCCCTCATTGAGGAGTTTTTTGATTGCAGGGACGCTCTTCTCTGCAAGCGCAATCACCTGCAGTTAATTACGCTACCGCATCGCGGTAATAACTTTCTCCTTCTCCAGATGGTCATTTCATGTCGTGGGTGTTTATTTTATTTTTAGTTGCCCGTGGATTGTATACGGAGAATAATTTATATTGTCGCCCGTAGGGCGTGGATTAGTCTAAATCTGTATTTTCTTCGATTTGGGTTTGCGGTTGGGTTTAAAGATACGTTAGTCTCATTTGAGACTAAGATCAACTTAAACGTATGTTAAGGATACGTTAGTCTAACTTCAGACTAAGATCAACTTAACGGGATCGTTTAGATCCAACAAAAGAGCATTCGGGCTCTATTGTTTAGTTTTGGGACATTGCGGTCGATTACCAGTTTAAGGACATGGTGGTCCAAGGTTAAGGACATCATAGTCCATGGGTTTAAAGGACCCCACTGTCCGAGGTTAAGGACATCATAGTCCATGTGTTTAAGGACCCCACAGTCCATAGTTTAAAGACGTCATAGTCTATAAAGTGTAAGGACATCATAGTCCATGAGTTTAAGGACCCCACAGTCCATGGAGTGATTGGCTATCGGGACCCTTTACCTCTCTGAAGACGTTAAAGGATTACAACGACAAATATCAAAGGAGTGAAGAGATGTACCCTTGAATCAAAGTTGATTGGGAAAACTGTAGTCCAATTTGGGACTAAGATCAATTAATGGATTATGAGCACATGGGCTCAGTTAAATCTGAATTGAGGACTTATGACCAACTTGGTCTAAGTCCAATTAGGTTTGAAATGTTGGACCTTTGTTTGAACTGTTGAACATTTGTCTGGGTTCAGCCCCCCTCCCCCCATTATTTAGCAATGCTTAAACAGGGGTTTGGGGCTCTGACAACATTTTAATCTCTTATTGAGTGCTGAGCACTCATATTCCATATAAGATGATCAATTTTGGAAGGCAAGGATGTACTTGAGGCTCAGTAAAAAGGGAAGTCTTGCCTCAGAAAGACTTAGCCAATATAGTGTTAACCACTAGCACATATTTGACAGTCACGTGTTCTCACGTGATGTGCATAAAATAGTGTTAAATACTAAAAGAATGAAGTGCTTAAAATAGTGTTAAACACTGGGGACAAAATGCTCAAAATAATGTTAAACACTAAAAATGAGGCAGTCACATGGGGTCACGTGAGGCGCCTGAGAATTGAGCCAAACCTCTTTTATTTTACTCTCGAATCTGCAAATAAGTGTTAAACACTTAGCCTTCGTAATCATCACGTGTGGACACGTGATAGTGCCAATGTATTGGGTATTAATTCCTCCATTTTCCCTCGTTTGCCCCTTTTTAAAAAGGTGTTTGTCAAGGGTCACGTGTGAGCACGTGAGGCATTGCCTCCAAGCTTTTTCTTTCTCATCTTGAGGAATCTATTTAAGGGTCATGTGGGGGCACGCGACCTAGTCTTGTTCGTTCTTTTTTGATCATTGTGGGGGAGGGTCATGTGTTGCCACGTGACCAGGTTGGATACTGATTTCATTACGTGCATGGAGAGTTTTAAGTCCCTTGTTTTAAGAATTAAATTCTTTGGCAGGGTTAAACCCCAATTTTGTTTAGAGGAATTAAATTCCTATGTATATGGAAGAATTAAATTCTTTAAACCCAACTCTCCCTCTAAGTTTTGGATCTGCATGGCAGAATCTTCCCGATGAGAATTAAATTCTCAACTTATGGGGAGATCTTACTTCTGCAGATCTTCAACCATGAAGAAAAGTTCTTGTTTTAAGGGTTAAACCCTATTTCTGTTGGAGGAATTAAATTCCTAAATATTTGGAGGAATTAAATTCCCTAAACTCAATTCTCCCTCTAAGTTTTGGATCTGCATGGTAGAATCTCCCCGCTGAGAATTAAATTCTCAACTTATGGGAAGATCTGCTTCTGCAGATCTTCAACCAAAAGAAGAACTAAGTTCTTATTCAGAAGAGTTAAACTCTTAATTTGAGAATTAAATTCTCTTTTTCTTTTGTGGGAGCTTATAGGATGATCTCTCACCTAGAATTTCTTTCTTTTCTCAAGAGACCTTCTTTCTCTCTGGAGAATTAAATTCTCTTTTCTTTTGTATTCTCTCTCTGTTGTTGTCTCTCTCTTTTTTCCTCTCTTTGGCTTCTATTTATAGGAGAAAGAAAAGAATCAGTTTGTTTAATCAATCATTCATTGAAAGATTTTAATTGATTTTGTAACCAACATGATCTTTTAGATCACTCAGTGAATTTTATTCAACATTGGATTTTTAATCCAAAAGATATTCTGTCTGTTATTCTTGGTAAATTTCAGGAAAATCTTTCCTTGTATAAAATCTTTCTATAGATTGGTGATTTTTAATCACCATTGGATTTTTAATCCAACGGTGCTCCACTTTACAGAGCACAATCTTTTTTGTTTGGAAAGATTTAGAGAAACATTTTTTCAACTAGGGTGTTCGATTTCCCATAATTAGAATTTAATTCTATTAGTTCAGAAAGTTTAAGAGCTTGTCACGTGTTAGCACGTTACCCCACTGATTGACCATTTAATTAGAATTCAATTCTATTAATTCAGAGATCTTAGGAACCCATCACGTGTTGGCACGTGACCCCCTGATTAAGCATTTAACCAGAATTTAATTCTAATGTTCTAAAGAACCCAGGAACTTATCACGTGTCAGCAGGCGGCCCTTGGTCATGTGTGAACACGTGATGCCCTATTGGGGTTTTCTCTTGCTGTTTTATTATACCTTTTAATTCCTTTCATTGGGTTTAAAGTCCCATCACGTGTTGGCGCGTGACTCCATCTCAAGTTGTGTATGTCAGCGCCTATAACTTTGCCCATAGAAGGTCACGTGTCCCCACGTGATACCCGATCACGTGTGGACACGTGATGCTTCTCCTGTGTATTTCTTTGCTGCTTTATTCAATTGCCATGAGGGGAAAAAAATGCCCCCACAGCGTTGTTCTCATGTGTTTGCACGTGAGTGCAACGCTGTCATCTTTTGTGGCCTTTGGATCTGCCTAGGGAAGGGGGTAGATGAACCGATTCCCATCACATCCTATAAATGCAAGTGTCTCTTCAGAAGCGCCTCCACTTTTTTCCATCTTCTTCCTTTCTCGTTTTCCTCTGTGAATTTAATTCTCTTTCCTAGAGCTCAGTTCTCTGTTTCAAAAATTTTCAGAGTTTAACTCTGTCAACAAAAGATTTCCTTTTTCAGGTAAGGATCTTGAACGGCCGAAGAACTTTTTTTAGAAATTTTCTTTGGATTTTAAATCCACACCAAGGGTTTTTTCCCTTTAACAAGAACCCATCTTTCTAAGTTCTTAAAAAAAGTCCAATCTTTAAATCATAAACCCCTTTTGCTAGGGCTTCTCTGATCTCAGGGATCGATGATGATACTTGTCTTCTCTCTGGAATTTAATTCCATTCCAAAGAGCTTTAGCTCTGAAAAAGTTTTCTGGGAATTTAATTCCTCTGTTCAAAAGGAATTTAATTCCTCTAAAGAACTTAGTTCTTAAAAGAAGACTTCTTAGAATTTTTCATCCTGAGTTTTTCTTGCAGAGATCCTTCTTGATTTGCAAAAAATTCCTGTAATGGGTTTTCCCCTTAGGGGAATGTGTAGAATCATTTGAATTTATTGAGAATCTTCCTTTTGTCCTCATGATGATTGCTCAGCATCATCATTAGTGAGCCGCCATATTGATTTTATGGGCCCCTTGTGTTTTGTAACCAATGGTCCTATAAACTTAGTTTTTTGTTGCTTTCTTCCACTTTCTTTTTATATATATACATTTATAAATATACACACACACACACACACACACACACACACACGTGTTGGCTTCACTAACAGTTTCCCCTTCCTTTATTTCAGGAACAATGGCTTCTCTTTCATACTTCCCTTTCACCCGCTCGGAGGCTGCCTTTCCTCAGTCACCGTCTGATGAAGAGGTGATGGCGATGATTAGAGCTCACGACCCTAATTGCACCAACTTGCTTTTATGGGGGACCTGGTACGGGCACATCATTCGGGGTCGCCGCAGCTTTCTTTGCGAGATACCAACAGAGCCTACCTACCCATTTTTGCCGATGGAGTGTCCACAGACCGCCTTTGCTGTGGAGATGTTGAATTGGACCCCCGCGGGACGGCTTGAGCCGTCGACAACTGGGATTCCAAACCACCCTATGCCGGATATAGACATCTTAGGGCGTCGTATCTTCCAAGATGAAGCCCAACCCTGGGCACAGGTTTACAAAATAGGGCTTACTCCTCGACATCCTACGAGCTACCTTCTCTGGGCTCGTTATATCCTATCTTCCCATCGTGCACGACTGCAGAGGGTCGGGCTCTATCAGGCGGTGTACGCGTCTCTCTTCCACTACCAGTCCCCCTATGTCTCGTGGGTTAAGGCTTTCCTAAATCAATGGAATCTTCCCACCAACACCTTCTTGCTAGGGGACCGTGAAGTTTCAATTTCTCTGGAAGAGTTTCGCGAGATCTTGGGATTGCCGATCAGGGGGACGCTTTATGAAGAACTGCTGCCTCCTGATGAGTATGTTTTCGAAGATGAGCCTGCTATGCTTGACGGCTTGTCGACTGAAAATTCCGTCCACCACAAGCACCCAAGTCTAATCAAGGCTCTGAGAGCTGTTCACAGAGTCAGAAGAATAGGGCGTCACTTTCTAAAGCTTTATCGCCCGCTTCCTTCGTGGAGACGTTCTATCAAAGAAGGCTCCGAAGTTCGCGAATATCAACGACCCCTTCGGGTTCAGTTTAAATAAGCTACCAGCTAGAGAAGAGGATTTGCCACAGTTCTACATTCCAATCCTGTCGGCTGTACCTTTTGAGTCGATCGCAGCTCCTAGCATAGACGAAGAGACTTTCTTCGTGGGTTTCATTAGCGTCTGGCTCAGTTGGTTCGTTATTCCAACGCACCGTCGATTCATGAGAGCTTCGGTCATTTACCCTGCTCATCACATCACCGGAGGGGAGCGACTAGCTGTGGGTATTGTGGGGCTAGCGCATCTGTATCATGGGCTAAGCGCTGCAGCCAATACCTCAACCCCAGGCATGAACGTAGTGAGTTTCTCTCTTCATTAATTCACGTCATGGATTGAGATGCACATGCTAGGGGCATTTTCCGCACATCAGATACCCGGCTTTTATGATGCCTACACTTTTCCGCCGCTCATGAGGTTGGTGGACGCTTCTGCTCCTGATCCGCCTCAGTCTGGAGCTATTCGTGTGCTGCTTAATCCCTATGCCAATGCGGGCGGGATGGTATTTAACGATCGAGTCCTCTCTCCTCCTTCAGGACCGATTCAACAGCTTTTCGACTCGTCGAAAGAGGGAGCACCCTCCCTGAAGCCCAAGGAAGCTATACACTTATATTCGATTAGGCCGGGTTATCTGGTGTTTCGTCAAAATGGTGCGGCCCTTTTTATGCGTACAACCCACACCGCTTTGCTCGGTAACTGGGATATGACCAGGGTGTCCCCTTTGAGGCGTTTACAGTGGAGCCCAGCCCATCGTCGGAAGTTGTTCGTGACGCCGCTCATCACTTCATGCGGCTGAACACTGGCTCTCGCTTCGTGATTCCTGAGGCTGACTACATTCCTCGATGTGTGGGGGCTTTCACAGGATGGTACCTCCACCGAGTCAGTCCTATTATTGTTGAGGAGAGGAGGATGCTCCTTGGATATAAGGTTCCCATTCCGATCCAGGCTACGGGAGTCCCACCACGACCGCGAGCAGTGGTTCGCCCTCCCCTAAGAGATACTGGTATTGTGCTTATTCCTGAGATGGCGGAAGTAGATCTAACTCCCACAGCTGGTATGCCGTTGCGTACTAGAACTCAAGAAAGGGCCAATAAGGTGCCAGTAGCAGTATCATCAGCTGCGGCGTCAGCAATGGCGGTGTTGTCATCGGTAGCACCGCCGAGTGAGGACATTGAAGGCGAAGTGGGTCAACGTCGCACCAAAGCACCAAGGGGAAAGAAGCGATCGTCTTCTAGTGTTAGTTCTGGGTCCAAGAGGTGAAGGAAGACGGTCACCAATCTGCTCGACTTTTTAGTAGAATCCGAGCCTATTCTTCAGAACGAGCCAATAGCCACGCAAGAGCCGGATGGTGGTCTTCCTTTTCCCGGTTCATCTGCCGAGGAAGCCGCACAATTGGCTGAGGCTATAAGACGCTCCCAGGATGAAGCTGAGAATGTAAGGGTCCCGAAGAGGCCTTATCCTGCTGTCATCTTCTACGAGGATCCTCCATCGATACGGCAGATATTTATAGGTCCTTTAGAAGAGGGAGGCTAGATAGCCCTTAAGCAGCCTATCTCGGCCGACGCTGAAGACACGCTGTCGTTGTGGACTGGTGGCTACGAGTTTACCCTCGCACCCCGGCGAGCACGAATCCTTGAGAAGGAACGCCGGCTTGAAAAAGCCATACTAGAGGCTCCTTTGCGCATTGGTATACTCATATATATTTTTGTAATATTTCTCATTGCTCATATATATATATATATATCCTTATCTTCGCGAAAACTTTGCAGGGACTTCGGCAATAGCGGAGGATCTGAGTTCGAGTCACGCTTTGACTATGGACTCTGCAAAGATCCCCGATGAGACACTAGTAAGTGTGGAGGGGGTCGATACAACTGTTGTTCCTACCACGGAGCTCCCATCGGTGATTCCTGCTCCCTCGGTGCTTGCTCCCCCGGAAGAGGAATCTTCATTGGTCACAGATTCAATGGATCTTTCTGGGAACGGCCCGGAGACTATGGGACAGGTGGTCGAGGCCACCATCCTTTCATTGGATCCTGCAGCGATGGCCACTGCTCCTCAATCAGAAGTTGTTATACCGGCCCACGTCCCCGATGATGTGCCTGGGGGCATGGAGGAGGCCGCTGAAGCTGCTATCCCTCCAGTCCAGAGTGGGAGGAGCATCGAAGGTATTCTTCTATCTTTTATTTTAATGATCTCTTCATTATCTGAACCTTTCTGTTTTTTCAGAGCTGCGAGGATTGGCGGCGTCCATCGTGGACTTGTCCCCCACGAAGTCTTTTTAGCGTCTGTTAGAGATGGCCGCTCTGCAGGCGATATCCCCTCAACGCATCGTCCTCTCTTTTGGGCAAGATTAGTGTCATTTGCCCTCTCCTGATGGAATTATTATTATTTCATATAATATCACTGATGTCTTTTACAGTTCTTGAAGCCGATGACGAAGTTGAGATTCTTGACGGGCCTGAGGATCCTTCAGACCCTTCTTGCATGACCGTTGGAAAGTAGAGTTTCAATGTTGTTCCACCCGCTCTTTACTTGCGAGTCTCGCTGATTGTTTTTTATGAATCTTAACAGCTTTGCCCGTTCTTACCGCGCTGGAATCTCGCATCGTGATGCCGCCCGGCCCCTACGCTCTACGTGCTTCGGAACAGATGGCAAAGCTAAGCCTTCAATCCTTGTCAGCTCTGATCGAAGAACTTCGCGCTGGTGGTTTGATCATGGCCGAAGAATTTTCCGCCGAAGCCAACAGTTCTCTCCCCTTTCTTGCTGCTTATCATAGCAAAACATTGGTGCAAGTCTGGGTTGAGGTTTGTCGTCAGGTGGAGGCTTGCTTACATAGCCTTGAGTGCTCGCGTCTTTCTTCATTGATTGTAGCTACAAAGGAGAGCTTGCGAGGGCTGATCGAACGATGCGCCTCAAATATGTTGTCCTGCGAGAAGAGGCTCAGCCGAAAATTTTCAGAGAGGAAACTGGCTTCAACTGTGCTGGGAGAACTTCAAGCTAATCTTATGGCCAAGACCACTCGGGCGTATGAACTCTGGCGGGTGCTTCAAGAAGCTATACGAGAGGTGGTAGCCATTGATAAAGCCGTCATTTTCACTCGCGAAATGGTCGAAGCTCATAAGGTTACCGAAAAAGAGATTGAAAGTCGGCTTGCCTCGTACCAGGCCCAGCAGGCTCAAGCGGAGGCCCGTCTCTTAGCGATAATGAATCATGAGGCCGAGGCCTAGCGGAAAAGAGATGAATTGGAAAATCTATTGAATCGTCCGCCGGCTTAAAGAATTGTATTTTTTTATTTTTATTCTTCTTTTGTACATACTCCTGAATGAGGGTATTTTTTGATTCTTTCATAAATTGTACTTTGTATTCATTTCGATTCATGAATAAAAGACATATTTCGCTTCATGATGGTGTGTCCCTTTTAGTAAATGCATTTTGTGGATAATCTATTTTGATCTCCTTGTAGGACAGTGATGGCTTATGAGTCAGGTTCAGATCTGCCTCCTAAGGCTTTCCAACTTTATGAGCCGTGAGGGTTTTATAAAGGTTTTTCTCCTTACAAGTCTTGAGGATCTTGTAAGTGTAATTTCTCCTTAGGAATCGTGAGGATTCCTAAGTGTATTCTTCTCTTGAGAGTCGTAAGGATCTCAGAAGAGAATTTCTTTCTTACGAGTCGAGATGACCCGTAAGTGATTGTTTCCTTTCTTGTCAGAGAGTGTGGCCTGTAGAAAATCTACCTTGACCTCCCTATGAGGCAATGACGGCTTAGGAGATAGGGTTAGGATCTGCCTCCTAAGACTTTCCAATTTTATGAGCCGTGAGGGTCTCATAAAAAAATTTCTCCCTACAGATCGAGAGGATCCCGTAGGTGTAATTTCTCCTTAGGAATCGTGAGGATTTCTAAGTGTTTTCTCTTGAGAGTCGTAAGGATCTCAGAAAAGAATTTTCTTCCTTACAAGTCAAGAGGACCCGTAAGTGATTGATGAGTTGACTTGCTCCCGAATCAAAGAATTTCTTTGACGGGGAAGTCGAGGGTTGACTTTATCTGTATTTCACGGAGTCAGGGGGTTGCTCTGGACGTTTCCTACGGGGTCAGGATTGACATTAGCCGTGTTCTACGAGACCAGGATGTGCTCTAGATGCTTCCCACGGGGTCAAGATTGACATTAGCCGTGTTCCACAGGACCAGGATCCGCTCTGGATACTTCCCACGCGGTCAGAATTGACATGAGACGTGTTCCGCAAGGACCAGGATCCGCTCTGGACGCTTCCCACAGGGTCAGGATTGACATAAGCCGTATTCCACTAGACCAGGATCCACTCTGGACGCTTCCCACGGGGTCAGGATTGACATTAGCCGTGTTCCGTAAGGACCAGGATCCGCTCTGGACGCTTCCCACGGGGTCAGGATTGACATTAGTCGTGTTCCATGAGACCAGAATTTGCTCTGGATGCTTCCCATGAGGTCAGTATTGACATTAGCCGTGTTCCACAAGGACCAGGATCCGCTCTGGACGCTCCCCACGGGGTCAGGATTGACATAAGCCGTATTCCACTAGACCAGGATTTGCTCTGGACGTTTCCCACGGGGTCAGGATTGACATTAGCCGTGTTTCGCAAGGACCAGGATCCGCTCTGGATGCTTCCCACGGGGTCAGGATTGACATAAGCCATGTTCCACTAGACCAGGATTTAGGGTCAGGATTGATATTAGCCGTGTTCCGCAAGGACCAGGATCTGCTCTGGACGCTTTCCACGGGGTCAGGATTGACATTAGCCATGTTCCACGGGACCAGGATTTGCTCTGGACGCTTCCCACGGGGTCAGGATTGACATAAGTCATGTTCTACAGGACGAGGATCCGCTCTGGATGCTTCCCATGGGGTCAGGATTGACATAAGCCGTGTTCCGCAAGGACCAGGATCCGCTCTGGACGCTTCATACGGGGTTAGGATTGACATTAACCGTGTTCCACGAGACCAGGAGGGGTTGACTCTTGGTTGTCTATGCATCGTCGAGTCATGGAACTGGGAACTTTGCCGCAGCTCCGATTTACTGATGTTGCGTCTGTTGTTATGAGGAAAACGTTGAGATGATCTCCAGGCTGTCTGTGAATCGTCGAGATTTGGCTTCTTTTTCTGATGGAGCCTGGTGGGATGGTATGGTTCCCCTTTTGTTTGTGCCCCTGGATTGTATACAGGAATCAATATGATCTCACCTGTAGGGCAAAAAGTTTTGTTTTATATATTTTCTTACCGCGATGCTCTATCATTTCAACTTTTATATTGCGGAAGTCGCGATTGCCCAATCATTTTGGCTATTTTTCGCGGTGCCTAATCATTTCGGCTATTTGTTTTATTTACTCGATGTTTTTTATTGCGAGTTGCCCAAACATTTCGGCTATTTTGTTTGCATACATTTTTACTTGCTGATTTTGTTGCAAGTTGCCCCATCATTTCGGCTATTTCATATACATTTTCCTCGCTGACTTTTCACCGCGAGTTTGGGATTTGATACCGATTTAGGCATCAGCATCGCTACAACTGGGATATTACCCGGAGCGAATCATCATTTGCCTTTGTCGATGTCGAACAAAGGTGGTTTAGTAAACAGGGTTTGGATCCTGTCGACTATGGCTTTTGACTTCATGAGCCGTAAGGGTCTCATAAAGGTATTTCTCCCTACGAGTCGTGAGGATCTCGTGGGTGCGTTTTCTCCTTAGGAATCGTGAGGATTCCTAAGTGTGTATTCTCTTATAAGTCGTAAGGATCTTATAAGAGTGTTTTCTCCTTATAAGTCGAGAGGACTTACAAGGGCCATCCATTGTGTAAACATATCCCTAGTCGCGGGTGGGACTTTGTTAGGGAAATGTTTATTCGCGCCCGTGGATTGTATACAAGGGTCAGTATTGAACCGATTGTAGGGAAATGCTGGTGGTTGTGATGGCTTAAGAACAGGTTCAGATCCCTGTAGCTTAAGGCTTTTGAACCTTATGAGCCGTATGGGTCTGTCACGACCCGCAGGGTACGGAACGTGACTGGCACTTAAGTTTACGAAACGTCTCAAGACGTCCATAAAATAAGTAAGCCAAAGCCCAGAAAACCAAAACCAAAAAAAGCAGAAGAGTGAAGAAAACCCAATCAATTGAAAGCGAGTTTATCAAATAAGTCATATAAAACCCTTTTTAAAACAATATCAATTTTTCCGAAAATTTCGGCAGAGTCTCCTTTGTAAATACTGGCCCCCCAAAATGGATACAACAAGAATATAAATGAATCCAACAAATATGGCATCCCCAAGCGGGAGCTAGCTCTTCGCCACAAGGCGGTCACAAATCCCACGCAATATAAAGCAACAACATGCGAAATAATCATAATGAAGCATAAGAAAAACAGCATGTCGACTCAAGTGAGCTCGACCCTAAAATACAGCATAAAAGTCCACAAACCTCACAGTCTCATCTCTAAGTCAATATACAATAATACTGGTAGATACAGTAGATGGAGTACTCTAGATACAAAGAATATACAAGGTGGTGCAAAAATAATAATATAACCCACCTAAGAGCAAAACCTCGAGTCCAGGCAAAGGAGGCAAAAGAAGCGGTGCGCCCGCTGCTACTGTGCTGACGGAGCGGACCTGCAAAAGACTGTGGCACAACGGGGGTGAGTTTCCAACTCGTGAGTAATAAATAACATCTATAGAGGCTATCGCAAGTATGCACACAAGCATCCTAGCATCTATAATACAGGTATGGCAGGATATAATAACAGGTATGTATGCAATATGACTATACTAGCAAGTATGTATGCAATATAAATATACTCGTGATCCGCATATGTAAGTATAAGAAATCATCTTTTTCCTTTAGGAATCTCCTTTGAAATATCAGCACAATACCAATAGAACCAAAAGAATCCGTGTCCAGCAACAACACCTCAAACTGTCTGAAATCTCATATCAAAGTATCTCTGGCCTCAGCCGTCCGGCTGACCCATCTCAAATATCAATATCTCATCATCTCACGGCCACGGTCGGTATCCTCTGGATATCCGCCGTGCCAAAACAGTCACCGGTAGGTAATCCATCCCCTGCCAGGCTCAACGTCAACACCACATTCATCTTGCCCCGGGATACCATACCAGGCCCACCATGTACCCGAGACGGTTCATCCAACTCCTCGAAACGGGTCTCGAAAACCACAGCAAACTCATGGTGGACGACACTTACATCACTAGAAAACCGCAATTTACATATTTTAAAAATATAATAAGTTTAGAAATTTTGCGGCTTTCCCCCGAAATCCAGAAATATCATAAAATCTCAAGAAATTCTCATAAGTGCATATGTCAATGATAATGAATGCATATGGTATCAATAATCAAGTTGCGATGTGTGATTAATAGACTAGGCATGAACAAATAATATGATGAGGTACATGCACATGAATAGCAATCTTACGATTTCATTTTAAGGAATTAAAGGCAATAGCACATGTTTAAGTGTCAATTATAGTAAAAGGTTTCAATTTAAAGGTTATCTAGTGTGGTGGCATGGCAATTACCAGGGTGTGTGTGTAAGCATGAATAGTGCTCGTACTGCATATAAAAACCCTGGCAATGGTGCAGGTGTCCTATAGAATGGGTTTGTATATGTATGGCAATATAAGGCATGAATGTAGCAAATAATCATACAAGTATTACACCCCTAATTACTAACATTACTAAGAATCTTTTTAAGCTACTAAAACTATCGGGCGAGTTGCGCCATCCAACGATAGTCCCCCGTAGATGTTACATCTACTCACAGAGATCCTCAGCTAGCTACGTCCGATCACCGCTTTCCCTTTTCGTGCCGCATCCGAAGCCTCCGCGACCGAACCTGGAATTTACATCAATACAAGACATAAGGTTACATATCAAGAACGACGCAATTCCCTAACGAAAATACCATAGTTCACAAGCTAGGTACAACGTGTACAAAGTGCGTGGAACACACGCGAAAATCGCAAAAATCTACTAAAATGTCGATTTGGTCGCCCGGAAAAACTAAAACCCGAACACTCAAAAATCCGCACTCACACATCCTAAAAGTCATAGGATACGCTAAAAATGTCATCAAGACATCGCAATTAATTCATCACAATATTTTAATAAAAACTAGTAAGCTAGAATTTGCGATTCGGTGCAAACATCGACAATTAGCGACAAAGTTAACACAATCCAACACAACAATCCAAACTAACCCACTAGATATCCACTACACTAATTTTAAACCATTAACTATGCTTCAAAACATATTTTCCACAACCAACCCTTCTCTTGATTTTGGTAAATAGCAATCACAATCAAAATTTCACACTAAATTAACTTAGATTAGCAAAATTTGAAGCCACTTAAGCAAAGTAACCTCAAGGATTGGTTTAGTAAACAACTAGATAGCTAATTAGCTTTAATTAACTAAATAATGGTTTCTAAAATCCTAATTAAAATTCAAGCCATGAACTAAAAAAAACTAGGTTAGAAATTAGCACTAAAAATTAACACATTCAAGTTCTAATTAACACACTTTAAACTACAAATTAGCCATGGATTGAAATTATACCTCAACTAGAGATCTAGCAAGAACAATATGCCTCCAAAGATGCCATCTTTCTCCAAGATTTGAACCAATTAGGTTAGAGAAGAGAGGGAATAAGGTTTTGCTTTGAAATTGTGAAGGAAATTGTGGATTTTGATGGATTTTTGTGATAAAAATGAAGCAAAAAGGGAATGAGAATTGGGGAATTTTCTTGGGCTGTTGCTACAGGATTTCTGAGCTGAGGAGGGAGCGGGGAGAGGTGTGGGGGAGTTGGGGAAAAGTGTAGAGAAGTTTCAAAGTCAAAAGACCAAGTCAAACAACAAAACCCATACCCAATTTAATATATTAAAGCCCTTATCTTATCATTTTGTTCAAATGAGATGGGGAAAATTTTGTGGGCTTGCTACTGAGGTAGGGCCGGCCTAGGGGTGAGGGGAGGGTGAATGGGGTTTTACAAAAGAAATTTTATGCAAAAAGACCCCCTACAAGTCCAAAATTGCAAGTTTTAGCTTAAATTCAATAAATTTCGTTTTCCATAATAAAAATTAGTTAAAACTTAAAATAAAATACTAAAAATTTATGTTACAACTAGATTTTAAAGCTTAAATTTAGCCCATTTAAATTTGCATTTATCGCTAATTTAATGTATTTTCTTACCGGCTTAAAATAATATTAAAAATTGAAAAATTAGGTAAAATTTTTAAACGACCAGAATTTCATAATTAACTCATTTGCTACTAAAAACTAGCAATTACCTATCCAAATTAGGTATAATTAGTCCTAAACTGCAAAATAACAAAAAAGACGGTTTTCGGAAAAATACCGAATTTTCACCGATTTTCAGGAAAACACCAAAACGACTTTTCAAGGCGTTACAATCTTCCCCCCTTAAAGAAATTCGGTCCCCGAATTTAAAAAATATAACTACGCGTACCTTCAAAGAGATGGGGATATTTCTTCCTCATCTCGCCCTCGGTCTCCCAGGTAACCTCCTCGCTGCTCGGGCTACGCCAAAGGACCTTGATGGTTGGTATAACCTTCGATCTCAACTTCTTCACCTGCCGATCCAGGATGGCCACCGGCTGCTCTGCAAAACAAAGGTCGCGCTCCAGCTGGACTGTCGGGTGCTGAATCGCATGCGAAGGGTCGTGAAGGTACTTGCGGAGCATCGAAACATGGAAGACGAGGTGAACATCGGGAAAGCTGGGTGGAGGGCCAAACGATATGCAACAGCGCCGACACGCTCGAGGGTATCGAAGGGACCCACAAATCTGGGACTAAGCTTTCCTTTCCGCCCAAATCGCATCACGCCCTTCATCGGAGAGACCCTCAGAAAAACATGATCGCCAACTGCGAACTCTAGTCTGCGACGGCGCCTGTCTGCATACGATTTCTGCCTGCTCTGAGCCGCTCTCATCCGGTCTCGGATCAACTGTATCTTCGCTGTCGCCTCCTCAACAAGATGCGGCCCCAAAATGCTGCTCTCGCTGAGCTCTGTCCAACAGACGGGCGATCTGCATCTCCTCCCATACATTGCCTCGAAAGGTGCCATCTGAATAGTATCCTGGAAGCTGTTGTTGTAGGAGAACTCCACTAGAGGTAAATGACGATCCCAGCTACCGCCGAAGTCTAAAACGCACGCTCTGAGCATGTCCTCGAGAGTCTGAATGGTCCGCTCTGACTGTCCGTCGGTCTGCGGATGAAACGCTGTGCTGAAGCTCAAACGAGTGCCCAAAGCCTCCTGAAGTCTCTGCCATAGTCGGCTGGTAAACTGAGTGCCTCGATCTGACACGATACAAGTCGGTACGCCATGCAACCGCACGATCTCGTCGATGTAAAGCTGGGCATACTGAGCGGAGCTGAAAGTCGTCTTCACTGGCAGGAAGTGAGCCGCTTTCGTCAATCGATCTACGATCACCCAGATGGAGTCGTACCCTCGACTGGTCCTGGGTAGACCCACAACAAAATCCATCGAAATCTGCTCCCATTTCCACTCCGGAATGGGTAACGGCTGTAGCTCTCCTGCGGGCCTCTGGTGCTCGGCCTTGACTTGCTGACAAGTCAGGCATCTCGATACAAACTCCGCAATGTCCCTCTTCATCCCGTCCCACCAGTAGGTCTCTCTCATATCATGGTACATCTTGGTGGAACCGGGGTGGACACTATACACTGATCGGTGTGCCTCCTCAAGAATGTCGCGCCGCAATCCATCAGCATCTGGTACGCACAGTCTAGATCCATATCGTAAAATCCCCTGATCGTCAATCACGAACTCGGAAAATCTGCCCTGTCCCATCTGTGCCATGATCTCTGAGCAACGGTCGTCACTGCGCTGTGCCTCATATATACGGTCAAGCAACTGAGGGCGTGCACGAACATGCGCGAGCTGTCCCCCTGTCTGAGTGAACTCGAACTCAACTAGGCTGTCACATAACATCTGCCAATCTGCTGACGACTGCCTCTGCACTGCGCGCAAAAAGGATAGACTACCCCCGGGCCTCCTACTCAACGCATCTGCCACCACATTAGCCTTGCCTGGGTGATATAAGATCTCGCAGTAGTAGTCCTTCACCAACTCCATCCAACGACGTTGTCTGAGGTTCAGGTCTCGCTGCTGAAATATGTACTTTAAGCTCTTGTGATCTGTGAATATTTGGCACGACTCGCCATATAGGTAATGTCGCCAAATCTTCAATGCAAAGACCACTGCAGCCATCTCCAAATCATGAGTAGGGTGGTTCTGTTCATGCTTCTTCAACTGCCGAGAAGCATAAGCGATCACCCGGCCATGCTGCATCAATACGCATCCTAATCCCACTCGCGAAGCATCACAGTAGACCACAAATCCGCCTGATCCCGAAGGCAAAGATAATACCGGCGTCGTAGTCAAACAAGTCCGCAGCTGCTGAAAACTGTGCTCGCACTCCTCTGTCCAAACGAAAGGAACTCCCTTCCGGGTCAAACCGGTCAAAGGTGCAGCTATACGGGAGAAGTCCTGAACAAAACACCTGTAGTAGCCCGCCAGGCCTAGAAAACTACGGATCTCAGTAACCGATGTAGGTCGGGGCCACTGCTGAACAGCCTCAATCTTCTTCGGGTCCACACATATGCCGTCTCTCGTAACCACGTGACCCAAGAATCCGACGCTGTCCAGCCAGAATGCACACTTGGAGAACTTTGCGAACAGCTGGTGCTCCCTCAGAGTCTGTAACGTAATCTGCAAGTGCTGCTCGTGCTCCTCTCTGCTCCGGGAGTACACCAAGATATCGTCGATAAACACGATGATGAACAAGTCAAGATACGGCCTGAAAGTACGGTTCATCAAATCCATGAATGCTGCTGGGGCGTTGGTGAGTCCGAACGACATCACCAAAAACTCGTAGTGGCCGTAGCGCGTGCGGAAAGCTGTCCTCGGTATATCCTCCTGTCGAACTCGCAGCTGATGGTATCCTGATCGCAAGTCGATCCTCGAAAAATATCCCGCACCCTGAAGCTGGTCGAACAAATCATCAATGCATGGCAACGGATATCTGTTCCGAACGGTAACTTTGTTCAGCTGGCGGTAGTCGATACATAAGCGCAAATTTCCGTCCTTCTTCTTGACAAACAGGACCGGAGCACCCCACGGAGAAACACTAGGTCGAATAAGCCCCTTATCTAACAAATCCTGCAACTGATCCTTCATCTCCCGAAGCTCTGCCGGGGCCATCCGATAAGGAGGTATAGAAATAGGCCCCGAGCCGGGAATCAAATCGATGCAGAACTCAACGTCGCGCTCAGGTGGTAGCCCAGGTAGCTCATCAGGGAAAACATCAGGGAACTCACAAACAACCGGGACCCGGTCCAACGGAACCTCTGCATCTCGAGTATCACAAATAAACGCTAAGAATCCCTGACATCCCTTCCGCAAGAGTTGACCAGCGCGAAGAGACGAAATCAAGCTGGGAAGGGTGACGCTGCGGTCTCCCTGAATAACAAGGACTGGCTCTCCCGGAAAGCTAAATATGACTGCCTTCTCACGGCAGTCCACCGAAGCATAACAAGCGGCTAGCCAATCCATGCCCACAAGCACATCAAAGTCCAACATATCGAGGAGAATCAAATCAACTGATGAATCCCTCTCCCCGATATGAACGGAACACAAACGAAATACAAAACGAGCGACAAACGACTCGCCTACCGGAGTAACAACAACAAGCGGATGATCTAACGGCGATGACTCACGGCCCAACATCGGTGCAAAGTGTGTAGAGACGTACGAATGTGTGGAACCTGGGTCAAATAATACCCGTGCGTTGAAAGAACATACGGATAAGGTACCTGTCACAGTGGCATTGGATGCCTGCGCATCCTGCGGTGTCAAAGCAAATACTCGGGCCTGTCCTCCACCGATAGCGGGCTGACCTCGACCTCGGCCTCTGCCTCCTCGTCCTCTCTGAACAGGCCCGCTGCGTCCACGGCCTCTGGGTGCACCTAACTGGCGTGGAGCATCGCCTGTGGTAGGAAGTAGGGCTCTCTGAGGAGGGGGTGGTGATGGTGGTAGGGTCACATGCGGAACGGTCGCCGCTCCCTGTCGTCTAGCCGAACAGTCTCTGACAAGATGGTGCGGACTCCGGCACCCAAAACATCCTGGCGACGGCTGCTGTCCCTGGGGATAAGAACCATATAACTGTCCCCGACCAAATCCTCTGCCAGGCCTATCTCTCGGAAAAAATCTGGTGCGCTGCCTCTGAGACGGTACATTGGTGCGAATCCTCTTCGGCCCAGAAACGGCCGAAGTCTGTGATATGCGTGCCTCCATCCGTAATGCCGTATCCATAGCAGCTGAATAAATGTCGTAGTGCTGGGCGCCAATGGCAAGATATAGCTGGGCATCAAGTCCCTGTACGAACCTCTTCACCATCTTCTCTTCGGTATCCACCAAATACGGAGCATATCGGGATAACTGTGTAAACTGAATGTCATACTCAGACACCGTCATCCCAGGTGTCTTGACTAAGTCCTCGAAGCTACGAGCTCTGGCGTCACGAACGCTCTCTGGGAGGAAACGAGCTAGAAAGACCGCTGTAAACTCGGCCCACGTCATAGGCTGTAGACCTGCAGCTCGACCTCTCAAGACTGACTCCCACCATGTCTGCGCGAGACCCTCTAGTCAGAAACTCGCAAGCTCCACCCATTGATCATCCGAACATCTCAGCGAACAGCAGATCCTGGCTAAACTGTCAAGGAACGTCTATGGGTCCTCCGCTGCCTCGGTGCCGGTAAATACTGGAGGTCTCAGCCTCATGAAATCCTGCAGTGAAACCGGGATGGTCATGGCGGTAGTAGTAGGAGCAGGTATCATAGCAGTCTGGGATGTGGTGGGTGCGTCATCCGGCCTCGGTGTACGACTGGCTGCAACTAGGGATCCTACCATCTGACGTAGCTCCTGCATGCCCCCCATCATCTGTCGCAACTCCTCCATACTAGTCTCGAGCCTATCCATACGGCCTGGGGAAGGTGGATCGGTCTGTCCCTGAGGCGTACGTATACCACCCTGCTCGGTTCTCATCTCGGACGAGCCTGCTCGGATCTCATCTCGGGCGGCAGCTCTCTGCGCTCTCATAGCCTTCGGTGGCAAAGTGGCTGTTCTGAGAACAGGATGATAAGAACAGTGCAATAGAATCATAGGATACACGGAATTGAAGAAGGAATTTCAAGCAAGTATATCCTAAAGTCACTTAGGCGGAGTACCGTAGCGCAAGTATGCCGCGGACATACACACGCTACGTTACCCTACTTAAGTCACTTACTCCATCTACCAAGGGTCAACCTACACTCAAAAAGGTAAAACCTATCGCTCTGATACCAACTTTGTCACGACCCGCAGGGTACGGAACGTGACTGGCACTTAAGTTTACGAAACGTCTCAAGACGTCCATAAAATAAGTAAGCCAAAGCCCAGAAAACCAAAACCAAAAAAAAGCAGAAGAGTGAAGAAAACCCAATCAATTGAAAGAGAGTTTATCAAATAAGTCATATAAAACCCTTTTTAAAACAATATCAATTTTTCCGAAAATTTCGGCAGAGTCTCCTTTGTAAATACTGGCCCCCCAAAATGGATACAACAAGAATATAAATTAATCCAACAAATATGGCATCCCCAAGCGGGAGCTAGCTCTTCGCCACAAGGCGGTCACAAATCCCACGCAATATAAAGCAACAACATGCGAAATAATCATAATGAAGCATAAGAAAAACAGCATGTCGACTCAAGTGAGCTCGACCCCAAAATACAGCATAAAAGTCCACAAACCTCACAGTCTCATCTCTAGGTCAATATACAATAATACAGGTAGATACAGTAGATGGAGTACTCTAGATACAAAGAATATACAAGGTGGTGCAAAAATAATAATATAAACCACCTAAGAGCAAAACCTCGAGTCCAGGCAAAGGAGGCAAAAGAAGCGGTGCGCCTGTCGCTACTGTGCTGACGGAGCGGACCTGCAAAAGACTGTGGCACAACGGGGGTGAGTTGCCAACTCGTGAGTAATAAATAACATCTATAGAGGCTATCGCAAGTATGCACACAAGCATCCTAGCATCTATAATACAGGTATGGCAGGATATAATAACAGGTATGTATGCAATATGACTATACTAGCAAGTATGTATGCAATATAAATATACTCGTGATCCGCATATGTAAGTATAAGAAATCATCTTTTTCCTTTAGGAATCTCCTTTGAAATATCAGCACAATACCAATAGAACCAAAAGAATCCGTGTCCAGCAACGACACCTCAAACTCTCTGAAATCTCATATCAAAGTATCTCTGGCCTCAGCCGTCCGGCTGACCCATCTCAAATATCAATATCTCATCATCTCACGGCCACGGTCGGTATCCTCTGGATATCCGCCGTGCCAAAACAGTCACCGGTAGGTAATCCATCCCCTGCCAGGCTCAACGTCAACACCACATTCATCTTGCCCCGGGGTACCATACCAGGCCCACCATGTACCCGAGACGGTTCATCCAACTCCTCGAAACGGGTCTCGAAAACCACAGCAAACTCATGGTGGACGACACTTACATCACTAGAAAACCGCAATTTACATATTTTAAAAATATAATAAGTTTAGAAATTTTGCGGCTTTCCCCCGAAATCCAGAAATATCATAAAATCTCAAGAAATTCTCATAAGTGCATATGTCAATGATAATGAATGCATATGGTATCAATAATCAAGTTGCGATGTGTGATTAATAGACTAGGCATGAACAAATAATATGATGAGGTACATGCACATGAATAGCAATCCTACGATTTCATTTTAAGGAATTAAAGGCAATAGCACATGTTTAAGTGTCAATTATAGTAAAAGGTTTCAATTTAAAGGTTATCTAGTGTGGTGGCATGGCAATTACCAGGGTGTGTGTGTAAGCATGAATAGTGCTCGTACTGCATATAAAAACCCTGGCAATGGTGCAGGTGTCCTATAGAATGGGTTCGTATATGTATGGCAATATAAGGCATGAATGTAGCAAATAATCATACAAGTATTACACCCCTAATTACTAACATTACTAAGAATCTTTTTAAGCTACTAAAACTATCGGGCGAGTTGCGCCATCCAACGATAGTCCCCCGTAGATGTTACATCTACTCACAGAGATCCTCAGCTAGCTACGTCCGATCACCGCTTTCCCTTTTCGTGCCACATCCGAAGCCTCCGCGATCGAACCTGGAATTTACATCAATATAAGACATAAGGTTACATATCAAGAACGACGCAATTCCCTAACGAAAATACCATAGTTCACAAGCTAGGTACAACGTGCACAAAGTGCGCGGAACACACGCGAAAATCGCAAAAATCTACTAAAATGTCGATTTGGTCGCCCGGAAAAACTAAAACCCGAACACTCAAAAATCCGTACTCACACATCCTAAAAGTCATAGGATACGCTAAAAATGTCATCAAGACATCGCAATTAATTCATCACAATATTTTAATAAAAACTAGTAAGCTAGAATTTGCGATTCGGTGCAAACATCGACAATTAGCGACAAAGTTAACACAATCCAACACAACAATCCAAACTAACCCACTAGATATCCACTACACTAATTTTAAACCATTAACTATGCTTCAAAACATATTTTCCACAACCAACCCTTCTCTTGATTTTGGTAAATAGCAATCACAATCAAAATTTCACACTAAATTAACTTAGATTAGCAAAATTTGAAGCCACTTAAGCAAAGTAACCTCAAGGATTGGTTTAGTAAACAACTAGATAGCTAATTAGCTTTAATTAACTAAATAATGATTTCTAAAACCCTAATTAAAATTCAAGCCATGAACTAAAAAAACTAGGTTAGAAATTAGCACTAAAAATTAACACATTCAAGTTCTAATTAACACACTTTAAACTACAAATTAGCCATGGATTGAAATTATACCTCAATTAGAGATCTAGCAAGAACAATATGCCTCCAAAGATGCCATCTTTCTCCAAGATTTGAACCAATTAGGTTAGAGAAGAGAGAGAATAAGGTTTTGCTTTGAAATTGTGAACGAAATTGTGGATTTTGATGGATTTTTGTGATAAAAATGAAGCAAAAAGGGAATGAGAATTGGGGAATTTTCTTGGGATGTTGCTGCAGGATTTCTGAGCTGAGGAGGGAGTGGGGAGAGGTGTGGGGGAGTTGGGGAAAAGTGTAGAGAAGTTTCAAAGTCAAAAGACCAAGTCAAACAACAAAACCCATACCCAATTTAATATATTAAAGCCTTTATCATATCATTTTGTTCAAATGAGATGGGGAAAATTTTGTGGGCTTGCTTCTGAGGTAGGGCCAGCCTAGGGGTGAGGGGAGGGTGAATGGGGTTTTACAAAAGAAATTTTATGTAAAAAGACCTCCTACAAGTCCAAAATTGCAAGTTTTAGCTTAAATTCAATAAATTTCGTTTTCCATAATAAAAATTAGTTAAAACTTAAAATAAAAAACTAAAAATTTATGTTACAACTAGATTTTAATTAACATGGTTTTAAAGCTTAAATTTAGCCCATTTAAATTTGCATTTATCGCTAATTTAATGTATTTTTTACCGGCTTAAAATAATATTAAAAATTGAAAAATTAGGTAAAATTTTTAAACGACTAGAATTTCATAATTAACTCATTTGCTACTAAAAACTAGCAATTACCTATCCAAATTAGGTATAATTAGTCCTAAACTGCAAAATAACAAAAAAGACGGTTTTCGGAAAAATACCGAATTTTCACCGATTTTCTGGAAAACACTAAAACGACTTTTCAAGGCGTTACAGGGTCTCAAAAGGAAATTCACCTTACGAGTCGTGAAGATCTCGTAAGTGTAATTTCTCCTTAAGCATCGTGGGGATCCCTAAGTGTGTTGCTCCCTCGTGAGTCGTAAGGATCTCACGCAGGTATTTTCTTCTCACAAGGTCGAGAGGACCTTGCAATTGTCTTTTAACGAGATTGCGCCCTTTCGGGTTTTAACGACACTCGCCAATAGCCCTGCTGTTTTTACTCACGGAGCCCTTTCGGGTTTTCATCCGTGCCCATTTTGCTTATGGACATACCATTTTCTTCTTTTTTTTATTTTTTATTTTTTATTTTTTGTGTCAGCCTTCGGATGCTGCGGTCCGTAGTAGTTTATCGACGTTTCGGTCAATAGCCAGTTTTAGGACATAGTGGTCCATTGTTAGTTTAAGGACGTTTCGGTCCGTGGCACCGGCTACTACTTATAGATTTTGGGTTTAGGAAGATAGCGAGCGGACATAGGTGTCGTCATCTATCATTGACCTAGGCCGTGACTCGTTAGGCGTAGTATTTTTTCAGGAAGCGATCGTTTATTGGCCTGAAAGGTCTTTCACCATGCGTGTCCATGAGTAGATAGGCTCCACTATGGTAAACTTTGTTTATGATATACGGGCCTTCATAATTCGGCTCGAATTTCCCCCTTTTGGCACGATTAGGGATCATAGGTCTCTTGACCACTAGCACGAGTTCTCCTTGGCGGAATGTTCTCGTCCTAGTCAATCTCTTATATGAGCGCGTCATCTTTGCTTTGTAAGCCTTCAGATTTTGTTGCGCCATGAGCCGGGTTTCATCAAGGGCGTCGAGTTCCTCAAGCCGAAAGTGAGCATTTTCTTCGTCTGTTAGCTCGTAATGAACTGCAACTCGTAAAGAGGGTAACTCTATCTCGAGGGGGAGTACCGCTTCTGTGCCGAATACCAATGCATACGACGTTGTGTTTGTGGCTGTTTTGAACGTAGTTCGATACGCCCAGAGAGCTTCATGAAGTCTCTCGTGCCAGTCCCTCTTATTTCGAGACACCGTCTTTTTCACGATCTTCGTCAAGGTTTTGTTAAAAGCCTCAGCTAGACCGTTAGCGCGGGGATTATAGACCGAAAAGTATCTCTAGTCTATGTTATGCTGTTGCGCAAAGCGCCTGATTTTATGGCTTCTATAGGCTGGCCCGTTATCAGAGATAATCCGTCGCGGAGTGTCGAACCGGTAAATGACGTGTGTCTTGAAGAAATGGAGAATATTCTCCGTCTTCACTTCTCTTAACGGTACTGCTTCTGCCCACTTAGAGAAATAATCAGTTTTCACCAATATGAACCGATGTCCTCTGGACGATGCTGGTTCAATGGGCCCAATTATGTCGGTTCTCCACATTTCGAACGGCCAGCTAGCCACCGTCGGATGTAGTGGATTTGGATGCTGGTGGATAAAGTTCTCATGAATCTGGCACAAGTGGCATTGCTTCGCGTATTCGAGGCAGTCTTGGATCATCGTGGGCCAATAGTAGCCATCATTTTGATTTTAAGCTTCATCTTCGGCCCGGCTTGGTGAGAACCGTAGAGTCCGTCGTGAGTTTCTTGGACGACCCTCCTTGCCTCTTCAGGTCCCAGGCATCTTAGCCACAGATAATCAAATGATCTCTTATACAGAGTATCATTGACAAAGGCGAAGGATAGAGCTCATTTCATGAGTTGATGTCTTGACTCTGGAGATAATTGTTTTCTGCGGACAACTCTGGAGATATTTCTGCCGGTGCAAGAACCCGACGGCTTTGCACAACGATCCTCACGTCATCGAGGTCCTTGTCAGCCAATTCTTTAGCGAGCTTGGCTAATGCATCCGCCTTGCTATTTTCCGCATGCGGTATGCTTTCCAGGGTGTAGGAAGAAATTTGAGTTAGCAGTTGCTGCACTCTTTCGCCGTACTTCACCAACTCCGGCTTGCACGTTTGATAGTCGCCGTTTACTTGATTAACGATCAGCTGGGAGTCTCCGTATGTGAGGAGGTTCTCAATTCTCATGTCGACGGCAATCTCAAGACCTGCTATCAAAGCTTCATATTTGGCTTCATTGTTTGTTGTTCATCACAGAAAACTGCATTTTATACCGCCCATTCTTATGCTCGTTTGTTTATAGGCAGGTGCTTTTAATCCGTGTTTGCTACATATTTACAGGCTACAGGTTTCTAGTCCAAAATAACGCAAATGATACAAAATCTTTACTGTTACGCTAAAATCCAGGACATCTGTTGCCAGCAGAAAAAAGCCGGGTTTCGATCATCCGTATCCGTCCAGTGCCGCGTACCTGTTCCAGAGACAAGACAAATGACAGTGGTCATTCATGTCTCAGACAAGCACAAAGCATGAGAGGGGCAGCACAAAGCACGAGAGGGTCAAACACAAAGCACGAGAGGGACATGCACAGAGCACGAGAGGGTATGGTGCATTCAATGCATAAAGTGTTGATGTGATTCAAAAATTCAAAAATTCAAACTTCCCTCCAAATTTTGGATGAATTCAAATTCAAATTAAAGGAAAGGTCTCTTTCTTTGCCTATAAAAGCAAACCATGGGCAAAGGAGAAGGGAGTCCAATTTTGTGTCCACTCTTTTGTAGTTTTTTGTATAATTTTTCTTCTTTTTCTTCATTCTTTTTCCATGAAATTGTAGTGAGAGCTTTTGAGTGGGAGATTAATGAAGATGAGGGTTTTGTATCATTCTCTTGTGTTTCTTCTTCCCCTTGAGATTTTTGCTTTCTCTTGCTCATTCAACCTCTTCATTGAGCTTGAATGGTTAAGGGTTAGTTATTGATCTCAAGGGTCGTATTTTCTCACGGGACTAGCACTTCATTTCACATGCGTTCTCTACCCTTCCCTTGATCTTGCAACCTCTTCATTGAGCTTGCAAGTTTAAGGGTTGGCTATTGATCACATGCTTGTCTTGAGTCCTAGTTTCGTATTCTTTTTATCGCTTTTTATTATTCGCAATTTATTACCTTGTCTTTTATTACTTGCAATTTACTTACTTGCAATTTTATTCCATGTACTTTAATTACTTGTATCTCTTCTTTTCTTTGTTCTTTTCTTTTTGTCCTCTCTTTTTGGTTCTCTTTTGTGAATGTGTGTAATTATTGTTGTTAAGATAAAATACGGTATTATAAGTTAACATTTCTTTGCCAATTCCTTTTCCCGTTATTTTCCATTTGAACTTCGCCCAAACCATACGCAAGCGCTCCGTTAGGCACCGTACCCTGACAAGGTAACGGTGATTCCTAACCGCGACCGGTTGCGTTCGGTTTGGCCGGAGGCGAAAGCAAGAGACAAGAACGGAAGGACAAGGGTAAATAAGCCGGATTCCACGAATACCGCGCTTAAATCCCCTAATCCACGTTGTTGCCAATTGCTTAGCTTCAATTGGTCAAGACTCGGCTCAAAGGTTTTGAGTACGGATTTCTTAGCTTACAATCTCGTATCTTTTCTTAACAACTTTATACTTGCAAATAAACACATAGGTTAGAATCAAACAAACATACAGATTCTTTATTGACTCGTCTAAGACAAGAAGGTAAGATACCACCATCTCCCTGTGGACCGACCCGTGCTCAACCGGCTAGCTGCAAAGCGACACCGTCCTGATCGCGGTTATACTTTAATTCTTTGAACATCCGACACGCCAAAAGCGTGCGATCAAATGGCGCCGTTGCCGGGGAGATGGTAGCGTATTTTCTTTCTTGTTATTCGGGTTAATATTCTTTTTGTATATATATAAAAAAAAATATTCTTTTTGTTTTTCTTTTTTGGAAAATATTTTTGTGGGCAAGTGTGCAGATTTTTGCAGATTTGCAAACTGCGATTGTGGGGAGCAAAGTGTGCATTCAAGGCAAGGGTGGATTACGGAGTACAGTGCCAAAGATCCGGGTAGTTTGACCCGCGCAAGCAAACCTTTCAAGCTTACCGGATTCGATTCAACGGGGGTTTCTTAACCCAAAACTTAAACGGTACGTACTTTACTAACACCTTCTTCTCAAATCCGACGCTTCCAATGTACTATTCTTTGCAGGATTCTTTGCAAGTTCGCTAGCAAACGCCAAAATTGACTAACCCGTATTTGTTGCAGCGCCGCGCTTAAAATTAAAAAAAACGATTGTTTGATTCTTTAAAGAATTTTTGAATTGCGCATTGCATACATTAATACGGACTTAAGGGCAAGCGAACCCCACAACATACGGTAAAGGATTTCATCACCTTTTCTGTGGCCCACAAATCACGAACTTGAGCATAACGATAACCCGCACAAATTTTAAAAGAAATTAGACTTTAAGCCTTAAGGAATTCGCGCTCACTAGGAGAAGTTAACTGTATTTAGAAGCTTGCTTAACGGTATATTGTTTACGGGGTGTCTAGGAAAGTGTTAACGGCGCAACCGCCAAAAGAGAAAGGGTTATTTAATTAAGGAACTTCGCGAAAGCGTTGGAAAACCTCCCCTTATCTCTGCACTTACCTGGCCTCGTGATCAGTGTATTTTTAAGCCTGTTTCTCGACACAGTTGTACTTCGACAATCAAGTTCTTGAGCAGGTCTAGTTGACCTAGGTGAACCCTAGAACGATTAGGTGTGTGGTATTTTTTTTGTGTCGTGATTATTTTGTCCATATTCTTCTTTATGTATATTTCATTCTTTTGCTAACAACTAACTAAAAAAAAAATATTACATTCTCTTTCCCCTCCTTTTCTCTACCTTTCTCTCCCTCTCTCTTCATATCATGGGTACCCCTCCTCGCAAAACTCTTGCCGAACTTTGGTACCCACAACCAGACATCACCTCATACGGTTCTTGTTTTGGTCGAACTTCAAACGACCCCTCCATGCCAAAAATTTCATTGAAAGATCGGATAGACGCGTCTAGGACAAACAATTTGACTCCGCAACTCACTTCGTATCAACCATTTCAAACAGTCACCCCTTCTTACGTTGATACCCCTTCTTCGAGTCATGTTGCAATTCCAAGACCTATGTCTATTGCAGAACGTATTGAACATTCTCATAGCCGATCTTTCACTCCTTTCACCACTTCAAATTCTTGGGATCAACAATGCCATTCACCTTCATATCCAAATGTTGATCCTGCTCCTGTCCAGCCATTCAACTCCTACCAATCCTACCCTATTTTTGCACCTTCCCTAGACATTGCATCAGAACAGCCATTTGGGAGCTTTCAGTATCCATGCCACTTTGAATCTTTTACTGAAACCCCTTCACAACCAATGTCTAGTCTGGAACAATCCTTGGAAGACTTTAGGGTAGCGTCAAGCCAACAGATGATGGATTTGAATGCGTCCATGGCCGCCCTCATGCAACCGAGTGACCCGGTAGCTAGTTTTCAACTAGCTCCAAATTTTTTAATGTATGATGCGGTGGCAGGACAGGCTGTGAATTTGAGTGGAGAGAGTGAGATATACCCCCTTCCAAATCAAACCTACCCATCCCAAATTGAATCCGACAACTCCTGTTTTGAAAGTCTATCGAGTATCCCAAATGAATTATCAATTGAAGATAGAATGTTTAATGAGTTGTGCGACTTTGTAGTGTTTGATTTGCCCGATTGTGAAGGGTCCCTTTTGAGTGAAACCATACCCAATCCTCTTGACCTCTACACCTCCACTCTAGAACCTGAATTGATTGATATCCATGCTTTTGTTGAGGTGTCGGAGAATTTTGATTTTCACTTGATTGAGGATATCGACGCTGGGAATATTTTGGATGATGAAACCGTAGATTTGGCTGAGTTTATCTCTTCAAGTCATCATCCCGAGTCGTTAAATGTTTTTCCCGAACTTCATATGCGTCTGGATTTTGAAGAAATGCGCATGGATGTGCTAAATTTTGAGGAGAATATTGAGGATAGTTTTGAGGATGAACCAGTTTTAATTGATGAGTCGGATTTTCCAATTCATCCTGTCCCTTCCACTGACTGTGTACACCCTCCTGAACCTTTAACCGATAACCTTCCTCAACCACTTCCCTCCATCCGTTCCATCGTTCCGACCTTGCAAGAACCCGTCTCACTTACATTTCATATGTCTGGTTTACCAAGTTCGGCGTACCCATGGTTTCTTACGAATCTTGAGGGATTCGACCCAATTTATCGACGAGTAAATATATTAGCACAATCACTTTTCACACATCGCTCATCACAAATTGTGCTAATCTATTTACTCCATTTGCACCCTCAAGTTCGTCTTCCACTTCTTTGTCCCTTCCGCCATTCTTCTTCCTCTCATCTACCGAGACCGTATTCCACTTCTCTCTACACGCGGTCTCGCGTATTTTCCATCTCTTTCCTCTTCACCTTCTTTCACCAACCACTGCTTTACCATGATAAAATCTTTGAATGGTTGGTGTTAACTTTTAGCCTGTGTAAGGCCTTGTATAGATGGATACTGTTCTTTCCCCCCTAATCCTGAATTTTCAACGCTTAACAGTAGAAACACTGTTTTACTTAAGTTTGGGGGGGACATTTTTTGTATATATTTTTTGTTTTCCTTTTTTGTTTTGTATATAATTTAGGAAGCGCCGGCAATTTTGACCCTCTTAGTATAGCCTGACAGTGAGGGCACTGTCAAGTTTAAGTTTGGGGGTGTGCTCGGTAAATTTTCTTCCTTCGCATTCATTTGTATATTTTGCATCTGCATATTAAACCCATAAAATCCATAAAAATCTGAAAATTTTCTAAAAATATAAAAACTTTTTTGTCAAGTTAGCTTGTGGAAGAACTCTGATTCAACATTCGACGGTTTTTGTTTGAAAAGATAGGAATAACTAAATCTTATGTTTGGATTTTGAAAACCTGAAAGATAACTCTCCTTTGAAGTTAACTATAGCTGATATACGTCTTTACATTACACTACACGTGTTGTGAGTCTTGGAAATTAGATGACAAGTCTTTTATGTTTAAAAAACTTTTAAATAGATAAATGATTTTCTGAGGATCAAATAGGTTTGTTCTGAAATAAGTAATATATCAAGAATAGTTTATGAAGTAAGTGAATATGAAGGAATGTTATTGATGCCTTAATTGGAACTAAGTCTGAAAAATAACCCATCTGAAACTTGATTTGAATGATTACACAACCGAACCCACTAAACACGTCTTTTATCCAAAAAAATAATTGAACTACCGGTTATATCTCCGTTCGTATTGAATCATCATGTTTTTCACGCCAAACTGTCTTTTGTTTTTGGACCTAGGTAACTTGAGTAATTAAGTCCGCTGGGGTGTTTCTACACCTAATGCCCTAAAACCAACTGGTTTGGGTGCATTGGCCCAAAACTCGCTAAGAAGCCTAGAAAGTCCAGATAAAAACAAAGTCAAGCAAGTGTTCTCTCCGAGTTAAAATTCCTAACGGTTCTTTGTGTGAGAATAATCTTGATAAAAGACAGGTTTTTATAAAAAAAATTTTAACGGAGATATGAAGGTTTTATTCTATGATAAAGACTATTGCACGTTCACAGTGGTGTGTATGAAATGAAAATAAGAAAAAAGTGGAGTGAAGAATAAGACCTAGTTTCCTGTTAGGGAAGATAGAAATTCTGAAGTTGAAACTTTACTGGAAAACGAAACTTGAAAAATGCTTAACTCTTTATAAAACTTATGTGATCCTTTTAAAATTGTTATCTGGGCTTTATTGTGTGACATAATGACTTTATTCGACCTTTCGGGAACATAACGACACTATTTGCACTACACGTAAAGACATATAAAATCTGTAGTTAAATAAGAAGCGAGGTGTGAAAAATAAAGGTTCGATAGTCTAGACTTAGGATAATAGAATTGTTATTTTCTGAAACAAAACTTTAGGGGTTTGAATCTTAGTTACTTTACAAAACTAGCTTGACTGGATTTTGTGGGTAGTATCCGCTGAAAACCCTCAGGAGACAACACTCCTCCTACTAGGGACACCTGGAGGTTTAACGGCTTGTTGCACACGCTCAGTGCAATCGCATTCCCTGCGAAAGTGCGGTTAGGATTCTTTTTTGTGAATAAATGGTTTTGCTCGGGGCGAGCAAAAGATAAGTTTGGGGGTATTTGTTCATCACAGAAAACTGCATTTTATACCGCCCATTCTTATGCTCGTTTGTTTATAGGCAGGTGCTTTTAATCCGTGTTTGCTACATATTTACAGGCTACAGGTTTCTAGTCCAAAATAATGCAAATGATACAAAATCTTTACTGTTACGCTAAAATCCAGGACATCTGTTGCCAGCAGAAAAAAGCCGGGTTTCGATCATCCGTATCCGTCCAGTGCCGCGTACCTGTTCCAGAGACAAGACAAATGACAGTGGTCATTCATGTCTCAGACAAGCACAAAGCACGAGAGGGTCAAACACAAAGCACGAGAGGGACATGCACAGAGCACGAGAGGGTATGGTGCATTCAATGCATAAAGTGTTGATGTGATTCAAAAATTCAAAAATTCAAACTTCCCTCCAAATTTTGGATGAATTCAAATTCAAATTAAAGGAAAGGTCTCTTTCTTTGCCTATAAAAGCAAACCATGGGCAAAGGAGAAGGGAGTCCAATTTTGTGTCCACTCTTTTGTAGTTTTTTGTATAATTTTTCTTCTTTTTCTTCATTCTTTTTCCATGAAATTGTAGTGAGAGCTTTTGAGTGGGAGATTAATGAAGATGAGGGTTTTGTATCATTCTCTTGTGTTTCTTCTTCCCCTTGAGATTTTTGCTTTCTCTTGCTCATTCAACCTCTTCATTGAGCTTGAATGGTTAAGGGTTAGTTATTGATCTCAAGGGTCGTATTTTCTCACGGGACTAGCACTTCATTTCACATGCGTTCTCTACCCTTCCCTTGATCTTGCAACCTCTTCATTGAGCTTGCAAGTTTAAGGGTTGGCTATTGATCACATGCTTGTCTTGAGTCCTAGTTTCGTATTCTTTTTATCGCTTTTTATTATTCGCAATTTATTACCTTGTCTTTTATTACTTGTAATTTACTTACTTGCAATTTTATTCCATGTACTTTAATTACTTGTATCTCTTCTTTTCTTTGTTCTTTTCTTTTTGTCCTCTCTTTTTGGTTCTCTTTTGTGAATGTGTGTAATTATTGTTGTTAAGATAAAATACGGTATTATAAGTTAACATTTCTTTGCCAATTCCTTTTCCCGTTATTTTCCATTTGAACTTCGCCCAAACCATACGCAAGCGCTCCGTTAGGCACCGTACCCTGACAAGGTAATGGTGATTCCTAACCGCGACCGGTTGCGTTCGGTTTGGCCGGAGGCGAAAGCAAGAGACAAGAACGGAAGGACAAGGGTAAATAAGCCGGATTCCACGAATACCGCGCTTAAATCCCCTAATCCACGTTGTTGCCAATTGCTTAGCTTCAATTGGTCAAGACTCGGCTCAAAGGTTTTGAGTACGGATTTCTTAGCTTACAATCTCGTATCTTTTCTTAACAACTTTATACTTGCAAATAAACACATAGGTTAGAATCAAACAAACATACAGATTCTTTATTGACTCGTCTAAGACAAGAAGGTAAGATACCACCATCTCCCTGTGGACCGACCCGTGCTCAACCGGCTAGCTGCAAAGCGACACCGTCCTGATCGCGGTTATACTTTAATTCTTTGAACATCCGACACGCCAAAAGCGTGCGATCATTTGTCCTCGGTCCGGTTAAGGAGAAAGCAAAGCGCATTATTCCTTCTTGTGGAGTCACGAAAATGAGGCCCACCCCGGATTTGATTATGGGGGTGCTTTGTTTGCGCTTCTTCATGGAAGATGCTCCATCGAAATAGAGTTCCCACCGGGTATCATTCTCTCTTCTCTCCCCGCCGATCGTGTCAAACGCGTACTCGTCGGGCAATTCGCAGTTCAAAGGAGAATCAGCAGGTATCGGATGCTCAGCGAGGAAGTCGGCGATGGCCTGGCCTTTCACTGCCTTGAGGGGACGATAAGTTATCGAGAACTCCATCAAGAGCAGGGCCCATTTAGCGAGCCGTCCTGTTAGTATGGCTTTTGACATCAAGTATCTGAGAGGATCCATTTTTGATACGAGGTGGACCTCATGCGCCAAAGCATAGTGTCCGAGATTCGTTATCACGAAGATCAACGCCAGACAGTGTTTTTCAATCGGGGAGTAATTGTTTTCTTCCTCTAGGAGAACTCAACTCAAATAGTAAAGGGATCTCTCCTTCCCTTGGTCATTCTCTTGTGCCCATAGCGCGCCTAAGGAACCTTCAAGGGCAGTTGTATACATAATGAGGGGCTTTCCTTTAACGGGAGCGGCCAGTACTGGCGGATTTTGCAGGTATTGCTTGATTTCGTCCAGTGCGCTTTGGCATTTGCGATCCTAGACGAACGGGATTCTCTTCTTCATTAGGTGACTGTAAGGACGGCACTTGCCTGAGAGATTAGCTATAAATCGCTGGATATACGCAAGCTTCCCTTGGAGAGAACACAGTTGCTTGAGAGTCCTTGGCGGAGGCATTTCCATGATCGCCTTGATCTTCGATGGGTCTATCTCGATGCCTCGGTGTCGGACGACGAATCCTAGGAATTTGCCCGAGGAAACTCCGAACGCGCATTTGAGAGGATTCATCTTCAAGTTGTATTTCCGAAGGCGTTGAAACACGATCTTCAGATGATCTAAATGTTCCTCGTATGATTTGCTTTTAACTACGAGGTCGTCAATATAGCATTCGACGATTTCATGTATGAGGTCATCGAAAATCTTCGTCATGGCCCTCTGATAGGTGGCACCGGCGTTCTTTAGACCGAAAGGCATCACCTTGTAGCAGAATATGCCCAAAGGGGGTCCGGAAAGCGGTATGCTTCTGGTCCTCGGGATGCATCTTTATCTGATTGTATCCTGATGAGCCGTCCATGAAGGAGAAAACTTCGTGAGTGGACGTATTATCTATCATCATCTCAGTGACCGGTACTGGAAAGTCGTCCTTTGGGCAAGCTTTGTTGAGATCCCGAAAGTCCACACATATGTGCACCGTCCCATTTTTCTTCATCACCAGGACGATATTGGCGATCCAGTCAGGGTATTGAACTTCTTGGATGAAGCCGGAGTCGATTAGCTTCTTGACCTCGGCGTTGAAGCTCATCTCAAGCTCAAGCCGCATTCTTCTTAGTGCTTGTTTGATCGGCTTGACGTCAGGAGAAATCGCCAATTTGTGGACAGCAATCTCTGGATCTAGTCCCGGCATCTCGGAATAGTTCCATGCGAAGCAGTCTTTATACTGCATGAGCACGTCTTTAAGTGTAGCCTCCTTTTCTTCAGACAACAGTTCACTGACAAACGTCGGCCGTGGGTCGTTTTCCGTTCCTAAGTCGATTTTTCTGAGGTCGTCTGCAGTAGTATGTATCCCATCTTCTAGCTCATTTGGCGCCGGTGGAAATTCTGAGATCAACTTATCTTCATTGTTTTCGAAGCACCAGGAGAGGTCATCCATATTCTCGGGTTCTTCTTCTGACAGCGTTATCACGTGACAGGTACGAGATCGCTTCCAAGACCGATGTTGGTCCGGTTCTACTCTCATCGCATAAGTGGCTTTTAATTCATGTTTCCGTGGCGGACTTACCCTCCAACTGCTGCATAGAACGAACCTGCCTTATTGATATTGGTTTTCGACCCAGTTCTTGAAGGTGAAGCAGTCTTCGAGAGGATGTCCTATTACTCGGTGATAGGAGCAATAGTCTGGGTGAGAGACCTCTTTTGCTTGCTCGGGGTACTTGGACTCCGGGAGTGTCATCATCTGATGTTTTATGACAAGATCGAATATCTTCTTTGTTTTTTCTTAGGGAAAAGAATATTCTCGACCCATCTTCTTTATAAGAGACGGATCCCGGCTGCTCGATTCTTGATCGCGTGGCTTCTTATAGACCCAATTGGCCGCTGTCGAACGTTTTTTCCGTTCTTTGGTTTATTTTTGCCTCTGCGCTGGGTCTTTTGTATGACGGGTTGGTGTTGAAGAGCATTGTCATTCTCCGCGGCCTGTTGAAGGAGGCGATGCGTCCTGGCTTTCTCGTAAATTGTCATTTCGCGGCTATGGTCATCCCGGACCTTCTGACCCGCTTCCCTTATTAGTTTATCCATCTGTTCTTCAAACGACGGACTTGGCATTTTGATGGCGAGACCTCGTTTTGTTTCAGGGTTAGCATCTTCTAACAGAGCATTTCCTTCTTCATCGAAGTCATGTATAACGTAGTAGTTATGGAATTGTTCCCGTTTCTTGGATTGAACATATCCAAGCCTGATCGTTTCCATTCTCCCGTTGGGCAATTTTCGTTGAGTTCTAGGGACGCTCCAGATCCTGTTGTAGAACTGAGCTTGTCGAGCAGTCTGTTTGAAGGGTACACCTTGACGCTTCAACAACCTTTTTATTCCTTCTGTGTAGTATCTGGGCAGACGGATGGGCTGGAGCCTGTCAAGTGTCGAATTAACACCATGCCAAACTTCTTTCTCCACTTTGGTTTCCGTTGATCGATAAAAGAGGATCGCCTTTTCATCTCTCGCCTGGGAGGGACATAGAATGTCTACAGTTCCTGCACATTATAGGTATTAAGTGCGTCGAGCTCTTTGTAATGCTCTTGCGGAACCATGGCGATTTGCAAACTCCGATCATCGCCAGCGAAGGCTTGTATTGATGGCCGAACGGAAAATACGATATTGACCTCATCTTCCGAGTCGCTGCCGAAGATTAACATAGGGGTGGACGGTCCCGGCTTGTTGCATTGGGGCGGCCCTGAATAAACTATTTCTTCTTCCTCCTCAGTGTCACTCCCGAAGACTGGAATAGTGGTAATAGCTTTGTTCTTCGATTTGTGACATCTTTCCGTGTCTTCGAAATCTGGTAAGAAGTATTTTGCATCTTCGTACTTTCATACTTCATTTACGGAAAATGGGTTCAACTCCACCGTCACAGTATATTCGAGACCATCCTTGAAATACTTCATACACTAATGTTGTGGAGAAGGGATGATGTTGTACTCGTGTAACCAAGGCCTGCCGAGCAAAGCATTGTTACATGTCTTAGCGTCAATGACGTGAAATTTGATATCGGTGACGAGCAACCCAAAGCATAATGTCAGTATCATAGACCCGAGCGTCTGTGATGACTGGGAGTCAAACCCGGAGATGGTGATTTTATCACGAGCGAGGTGCTGAACGCTCATGCAGATTTCCTTCAACACTCTTACATTGAGGAGGTTGACGGAGGACCCATTGTCAACCAGGATTTTTCCTATCTTGATATCATGGAGACATAAAGGGGACGGTTATGCTCGCACGTCCCGAGGAGGAGATCCTCGTTGTTGAAGGTGATATCGGCCGTGTGCACTTCTTCCAGCTCGTCCTTCATCTTTTCTTCGGCAAGGAAAGCTTGGAACTGCTCGGGCTCTTGTAGTGCTTTGATCAAAGAATTTCTCGCCTCTTGGATAGCAGAAGGGCATCGAGAATGCTTAGCTGTGAGGGTATCTTCCTCAGGTATGCCAGAATGTTGTAATCCACCTTGTTATTCTTGGGCGGATCCTTGGTTGTCAGCTCTTCGACGGCTTGGTCATTGAGGGTGATATCCTCAGGGACCTTTTGTTTCCCCTTATTCTTTTTGTCCGATCCCTTACTTGCAGGTCCGAGATTTCATTCAGGTAATTTGCGATTGCGCAGCTGAATGTTCACAGAGCTCTTCGGTTCTTCCTCTTTTCCTGAGGTGGATTCTTTGAAGAGAGGGCCGAGAGTCATTTCTTCGTCAGAGTCGCTCCTGAAGGTGAGAACTTGCGATTTCCTGTAGTCAACCATATGGCAGTTGCCAGCAGTTCTTTTGCGCTCATTTGTCGCGCTTTTCCGCTGTCGACGAGCTTCCCGTTTCATCCTTTTGAAGTGTTTCCTGTGAGCGACATATCCCTTCCACCATCTTTTAAAAGCATTTCACTCTTCAGTAGGGTGTGTAACCTTTCGATGATATAAGCAGTAGCTAGGATGTATATCCGCTTCATCAGGAGTGTTTTCTTTGGAGGGAGGCAGCTTCATTCCCATCGATATGGCTTTGGCGAACTTTTTCCTCGTCTTGAGCCTGCTTTTATTTGCGGCGGATGTACTTTGACCTGGTGGGAGTGTTTTGACCCTTTCATCTAGTTGCCGACGTTTGGCCTTTTCAAATATTGCCATCTCGCGCTCCCGATCAGCTTTGCTTTTCAAAAGAGCTTCGTTTAGGAATGCATCAATCATTCCGTCTGATGGTCCTAGAAGTTCCAGCTCAGGATCTGCCACCAGTTTCTCTGCGTAAAGAGCTTCTTCATCATCTATCGACGAATGAGAAATCACATGGCAGCTTGCCATATAATCTTCAGGCTCATTCGACGAGTCTTCTCGATTGTCATCATCTCTGTCCTCAAGGACGTGGCTGAGAAATTCTTGGAGTGTGAATGGGGTCCGCGCTTTCTGGTTATATTCTTCCAGCGCGTCGATATATTTTTGCAGGTCCGTGCGCTTGTCATTAAGCTTCACGGACTTTTTGGTCTTCTTCTTCTTCTTCGAAGACTTCGACGTCTGGGTGTGGGCGCTTTGACTATCACCACCAATTTTTGGAGTTGGGCGCAACTTCAGCATTCCCTCGATGATTTCGGGTTCTAGCTGATTTTTCCATCTGATCGCCAAGTATGTTTGGAGATCCTTCAGCATCCTTTTCGTTTTGGCGGAAAGAGCGACCTCCCATGGAGCTTCTTCGACAAAAGAGCACGATGCCCCCGATGTTTCCCCTCTTTTAAGAGCGTGCAATTGAGGCGGGTTTACTTTCCAATTCCCGGACAATGCGAATTTGCCCTGTTGGTATTGATCTTCAATCCATCCTTTAAAGACGAAGCAATTCTCAATTGGATGGCCTATCGCTTAGTGATAGGGGCAATAATTAGGATTATTAGCCTCACCGGGTTGCAATGGGCGTTTTGGATTCGGCAAATTAATGAGCCTGTTGCACACCGCCAGTTCGAACAATCTCCTCGTTTTATCCCGGGGAAACGAATAAGGGCGTTTTATTTTCTCATTATAGAATCGTCGTCTCTCTTCTAGACGATCCGTTAATTTTGGACCACTAGGCTGCAGTTGAGCATTGGCGACGAAGGTCGCTTTCCCTTTCCCTTTTTCATTTCGCGGCTCCGGCTTCGAAGAGAAAGGTTTGTGTCCCATCTGGTCTATTTGGGCCAGCTTATCAATCAAGGACTGGAAAGTGGTCGGCTTGAAAAATATCATGAATTGGGAGATGTTCGCTTGAGGGTCAAGACTGCCCACGAACATGCCCACCGCAGGCGCTTCTTCGATGCGCTGCTCGCACTTCGACCATAAATTCCGCCACCGTATCGTGTACTGGACCCAAGTTTCTCCAGGCTTCACCCTGGCATTGATCAATGTCGTGATTGGGGTACGTTCACTAACACTCGCGAAACGCTGGGTGAATAACAGCTCCATCTCTGCAAATGTCTTGACAGAGTCGTTCGGGAGTTCAGAGTACCATTCGAATGCTGTTTCCGACAAGCTGCCAACGAACTGGCGAAGTTTATTGTCACCTCCAGTGTTGCCACATAGAGCCCTGAACTGGGCGACATGCTGGTGGGGATTGCCCGTCCCTTTATATACATGGAATTTAGGGATTGTATATCCCGGCGGGTACCTTGTTTGGTCATACCAGCCTGGATAGGATCGTCCAGTCTTAACGATCTGCTCTACCGTTTCGCTCGCATGATGAGCTCATATTTGCTAAGCGATATAATCATCCAGAGCGGCCTTGGAGATGGTCTCCTCCTTGGCTGCTGAAATAGCCGGAGGAGGGTTCCATGTCTCCCCTCTATCGTCTTCAATGATAATCGGGGGGTCTTCAGCTGGAGGTTCCGGCTGTAACATCATCCCGGCCATGTCTTGGAATAAAAGAGCCATTCATTTTATGCTGGCCGCCTGTTCCGTAGCCTCTTTTTCTTTCCTCTCGAGCATTCTTCGGAGGAATTCAGCATCAGTTTCTTGTTCCTGACGCTGCTCTGAGGTCTTTAGATTTTCTTTCGGCCCAGTGAGTGCGGCCATTGCAGTCAGCATCTCCTGAAGTTTTCATTGATGTTGCTCCTGAGCCTTTGTTATCGATCGGGTAAGCGGTCGATGACCCGTAGAAGCACGGCTTTCCTCTTTTCCGGACGCCATGTAGACGGTATGCACCACCAAGCCCTCAGACTTAGGGCGTTTAGGTTCAGTGGTCTTGTGATTCGTCGCAGACTCATGGATTTTCTCCGGCCTTCTCCTCTTGTGAGCGGTTGAAGTTGAGGGGGCCGTTGCAGTGGGCACCCAAGTGGCTGTCGCCTTTTGTGGCTTGACAGAATGGTCTTTCTCGTTGAACTTTCACCTTTTCCTTCCGGCAAGAGTAATCTTGATCAATTACCGATTCCTGAACCTGTCGCCAAACTTTGTAAATTTTAGAGGACAACCGCTGAGGGGGCTGCTCTAGCTTCTCCTTTAGGGCATTCTCCATGGGTGGAGGAGATCTCTTCAGCACGGCAGTCGAAGAGTTTTTGTGCACCCTCCTTAGTGGTTCAAAGCTGTTCCCAGTTGGAACAACAGTATCGACCTCCACCGTTGGAGCCGGCGGAGTCAGTCCAGAAGGAGAGTTGCCCCCAGCCTTCCTTACTCAGTGCCAGTGGCGACATCGAGCGTGTCGAGCCGTTGGGATTGTCTCAGCTGTAGGGGTGACTTCCTCATGCCCCCCGTGTTGGTCAGAAGTTATCGTTGTCAGCCTATTGAAGACTGATGTCCGCTGAGTGGGGATAACCAACCTATCGAAGGCAGACTTCCGAGCAGGGGAAGCAGTCTTGACGATTTCGCCTGGAACATGAGCTGAAATAGTCAGTCTTGTGAAGACCGACACTTTGGCAGGAGAAGCCACCTTGAGGACTTTGGGAGTAGGAATGGCTATTCTCTTCGGGATAACGCCTTCTGGTATTGCGGGCTTCTTCACAGGCCCATCTGAGCTTCGGCCCAGTCTGTTGAAAACCGAGGCAGTGGACTTGGGCGACCCGTTAAGAGGGGCCGCAGTAGTTGCAAGCCGATCAAAGACCGACTTCTTGTGATGGTATAGGAGCGCTGAAGCTCGTTGGCGGGAGCATGGTCCCGAAGAATAGTCCAGTGGTGGCCTGAGTCACCTGCTCTACCGGCATAGCGAAGATGGAGGCCGCTTAGGGCCCGTAAGTCACTCTTCCGGACTGGACGGAGCGAGAGTTACAGTTGCAGTTAGCGCAGTTTGAGGCCATTGATGTTCTTTTTTCTGCACGGGAGCAAAACCAAATCTTAGTACCTCGAACCCAAGGGCAACCATATTAAACTGCGATTCGTTCGCGAACACGACACACGAAGTGTAGAGTGGAAAGAGGAAGAGGTCCCACCGGGCGTGCCAGAATCTGTTCTCTGTCGGAATACAGATACGCGATCGCGTAGGTTCGTCTGGCCTGAATTTGGGGCAGATGCTAATTGGTGCTATCCGTCCACCTCTCCGAAAATGCCAAGTTGATTTATGGCACCATGTATCGAAGGTTTAAACGGATACGGACGATGTAGCAGACTTCATCAGATTCCCCCTCATTGAGGGGTTTTTTGATTGTGGGGACGCTCTTCCCTGCAGGCGCAAGCCCCTGCAGTTAATTACGGTACCGCATCGTGGTAACAACTTTCTCCTTCTCCAAATGGTCACTTCGTGTCGTGGGTGTTTATTTTATTTTTGGTTGCCCGTGGATTGTATACGGAGACTAATTTATGTTGTCGCCTGTAGGGCGTGGATTAGTCCAAATCCGTATTTTCTTAGATTTGGGTTTGGGGTTGGGTTTAAGGATACGTTAGTCTAATTTCAGACTAAGATCAACTTAACGGGATCGTTTAGATCCAACAAAAGAGAATTCGGGCTCTATTGTTTAGTTTATGGACATTGCGGTCGATTACCAGTTTAAGGACATGGTGGTCCAAGGTTAAGGATATCATAGTCCATGGGTTTAAAGGACCCCACAATCCGAGGTTAAGGACATCATAGTCCATGAGTTTAAGGACCCCACAATCCATAGTTTAAAGACGTCATAGTCTATAAAGTGTAAGGACATCATAGTCCATGAGTTTAAGGACCCCACAGTCCATGGAGTGATTGGCTATCGGGACCCTTCACCTCTCTTAAGACGTTGAAGGATTACAACGACAAATATCAAAGGAGTGAAGAGATGTACCCTTGAACCAAAGTTGATTGGGAAAACTGTAGTCCAATTTAGGACTAAGATCAATTAACTGGATTATGAGCACATGGGCTCAGTTAAATCTGAATTGAGGACTTATGGCCAACTTGGGCTAAGTCCAATTAGGTTTGAAATGTTGGACCTTTGTTTGGACTGTTGAACATTTCTCTGGGTTCAGCCCCCCATTATTTAGCAATGCTTAAACTGGGGTTTGGGGCTCTGACAACATTTTAATCTCTTATTGAGTGCTGAGCACTCATATGCCATATAAGATGATCAATTTTGGAAGGCAAGGATGTACTTGAGGCTCAGTAAAAAGGGAAGTCTTGCCTCAGAAAGACTTAGCCAATATAGTGTTAAACACTAGCACATATTTGACGGTCACATGTTCCCACGTGATGTGCATAAAATAGTGTTAAACACTAAAAGAATGAAGTTCTTAAAATAGTGTTAAACACTAGGGACAAAATGCTCAAAATAGTGTTAAACACTAAAAATGAGGCAGTCACGTGGGGTCACGTGAGGCGCCTGACAATTGGGCCAAAGCTCCTTTATTTTACTCTCGAATATGCAAATAAGTGTTAAACACTTAGCCTTCGTAATCATCACGTGTGGACACGTGATAGTGCCAATGTATTGGGTATTAATTCCTCTGTTTTCCCTCATTTTCCCTTTTTTAAACAAGTGTTTGTCAAGGGTCACGTGTGAGCACGTGAGACATTGCCTCCAAGCTTTTTCTTTCTCATCTTGAGGAATCTATTTAAGGGTCACGTGGGGGCACGTGACCTAGTCTTGTTCGTTCTCTTTTGATCATTGTGGGGGAGGGTCACGTGTTGCCACGTGACCAGGTTGGATACTGATTTCTTTACGTACATGGAGAGTTTTAAGTCCCTTATTTTAAGAATTAAATTCTTTGGTAGGGTTAAACCCTAATTTTGTTTAGAGGAATTAAATTCCTATGTATATGGAAGAATTAAATTCTTTAAACCCAACTCTCCCTCTAAGTTTTGGATCTGCATAGCAGAATCTCCCTGATGAGAATTAAATTCTCAACTAATGGGGAGATCTTACTTCTGCAGATCATCAACCATGAAGAAAAGTTCTTGTTTTAAGGGTTAAACCCTGTTTCTGTTGGAGGAATTAAATTCCTAAGTATTTGAAGGAATTAAATTCCCTAAACTCAATTCTCCCTCTAAGTTTTGGATCTGCATGGCAGAATCTCCCCGATGAGAATTAAATTCTCAACTTATGGGGAGATCTGCTTCTGCAAACCTTCAACCAAAGAAAGAACTAAGTTCTTATTCAGAAATGTTAAACTCTTAATTTGAGAATTAAATTCTTTTTTTCTTTTGTGGGAGCTTATAGGATGATTTCTAACCTAGGATTTCTTTCTTTTCTCTAGAGACCTTCTTTCTCTCTGGAGAATTAAATTCTCTTTTCTTTTGTATTCTCTCTCTGTTGTTATCTCTCTTTGGCTTCTATTTATAGGAGAAAGAAAAGAATCAGTTTGTTTAATCAATCTTTCATTGAAAGATTTTAATTAATTTTGTAACCAACATGATCTTTTAGATCACTCAGTGAATTTTATTCACCATTGGATTTTTAATCCAAAAGATATTCTGTCTGTTATTCTTGGTAAATTTCAGGAAAATCTTTCCTTATATAGAATTTTTCTATAGATTGGTGATTTTTAATCACCATTGGATTTTTAATCCAACGGTGCTCCACTTTACAGAGCACAATCTTTTTTGTTTGGAAAGATTTAGAGAAATATTTTTTCAACTAGGGTGTTCGATTTCCCTTAATTAGAATTTAATTCTATTAGTTCAGAAGGTTTAAGAGCTTGTCACGTGTTAGCACGTGACCCCACTGATTGACCATTTAATTAGAATTCAATTCTATTAATTCAGAGATCTTAGGAATCCATCACGTGTTGGCACGTGACCCCCTGATTGAGCATTTAACCAGAATTTAATTCTATTGTTTTAAAGAACTCAGGAACTTATCACGTGTCAGCACGTGACCCTTGGTCACGTGTGAACACGTGACCCTTGGTCACGTGTGAACACGTGATGCCCTATTGGGGTTTTCTCTTGCTGTTTTATTATACCTTTTAATTCCTTTCAGTGGGTTTAAAGGCCCATCACGTGTTGGCACGTGACTCCATCTCAAGTTATGTATCTCAGCGCCTATAACTTTGCCCATAGAAGGTCACGTGTCCCCACGTGATGCCCGATCACGTGTGGACACACGATGCTTCTCTTATGTATTTATTTGCTGCTTTATTCAGTTCCCATGAGGGAACATGTGGTTATTGCAAGAGACTGGGGCACCTCCAGAGAGACCGTTGCCAGACCAAAGGACAATGTTTGATTTGTGTATCCGACGAACATCTTGTCAATGGTTTCCCTAGAAGGAAGGAGCTGCAAGGTGGTGATTCGTCAACGACCTCTATATCTGCTCGAGCGACTTAGTTGTTTTCGTACTTTAATTTCGAGGACGGCATGGACCCACTACAAGATTCAGACTTGCCTTACGAGATTGCAGAGATTTAGATATCGACGCAGAGTTATCACCTTTTCTGCTTTCAATAAAGATATTGTTACTCTATTCAGTAGATGTTTCCTTTCGTTTAAAATCTTGTATCCGTTGAACTTCTTAGCTCGTATGCAATAAAGTTGTGAATTGTGACTAACTTATTTTGTTTGGCTAACTATATTTAGACACTTAGCTTAGTCGACATCATGGTTCATCACCGCACCCCCGACTCTCCTTTCGATTAAGTTGTATTTTGCCGCATACCCCCGTCTAAAATTGTCAAACTCTATACTCTTTCTAAATTTATCTCTCCCTGATTCTTGAATCTGATTTTCATCCTTTATCTTTATATCATTCTGGACAACCCAATTCCTCCTCACATTTCATCCATTCGGGTGCTTGCCTGCGGCGTTGCTCTTCAATATATATACCACAATCCATTCTCCGGCTAGTTTACTGTATATTACCAGTGTTATTATTCCGTTGATATAATTATAATTAGTACGTTTACTATTTAAAAAAAACTTTAGAGTTTTGCCTATTTATAATAAGCTAGATTCTATTATGTGTTAATAAGTATTTTTAGTTTTACTACTGTCCCGAAGTTCTCTACTAATTCCAAACTTTTAAATTGTTTTGATTTACATTATACGTTTTATTTTTTAGTGAATTTTCCCTACTAATGCATTCAGTTTACCTGTAACTTTTGTTGTTTTCATTACTAGCTCGCTTATTCTTCATCTTATTTTTGACTCTTTTTCCTTATAAGTATTCTAAAGTTATTTTTGTATTTGTTTGAATTGTGATTTCACCAAAGTAGTTTTGATTCTTAAGGCTTATCAGCCGATCCCTCACTATTGTTTATTATTATTATTCTATTTTTCCTTGTACTTTATATATATAATTTGTCATTTTAAATGGTTATGACTTGTGCTTACTTATGATTATTATTTAAGCTGCGCTATTTCTTATATATAAAATTATGATTTTTATTTAGCTGCCTTTACGTAAATCACTATATAGTAATATTTGTTTTATTGCTTTTCGCATGACATTTTATAGCTTACCGTTCATTTTAATTTCGAGAACGAAATTTTCTTTTTAGGTGGGTATGATGTAATACCCAATTCCGTTGTGAATATTTTCCGTATTTATGAGTAAATGTCTTTCCCAAAACTTTTCTATTAAAATTTCATTTTTCTTATTCCGAATAATTTTCATTTTATTTCATATACTTTTCTTTTAATTTCCTAAATATTTCCTCTATTTTATCCTAACCGATTACTTTTAGTTTTAAACTTAAAACCCTTTTTATTTTCCCTAATTCCTATATTTTCCCAGCCCAAACCCTCGGCCCATATGTTCCAGCCTAACAAATCTTTTACTCCAAGAACCAACCCGGCCCAACTGCCTCAACTAAATCCTAACCCTTCTCCCTACCCGACCCGACCTGTGCCGCTCCCCACCCGCTTCTTCTTCTCATTCTTCATTTCCTGCCTTTCCAACGATCACCCGCGCCCCACTGTTAGTTATATGTATGCCCTAGAGGCCATTACTGTACATTGGATGTATATTGTAGTGGATGTTGGGACATATATAGGTAGGACTTTCTTGCTCGACATGATAGTACGCTATCTGGTTGCTCTTTATCTTAACATGTATACTTTCTGTCTTTCTGTTACATGTTGATAAAGCCTTAGGATGTGTACTCGACTTCCAGGACTGTGATGCAGATCATACTAGTGGGGCCTGGATAATCCATGAGTACATCCTTCAATGTTCCTAGTCGAGGGAATATCGAGACGGAGCATCGATATTCCAGAGTAGACTAGCGTATATCTTCTCGACCCATGCGATGGGCGATGGATGATCCCATATCCATTGGTGTTTGACATCAGAGATGGTATACGGGTGCTCAGTGGAGACTGGTTACACTGAACGGACTCGCCGAGAACTCCCAGATGGTATTATACCTCACGTCAGATGGCAGTTCTCTGGTGACACAGGTACAGCTTAGTCTGTTGACCCGAGATCGTCATAGAGTCTTGTGTGTCTCCCACTGTGCTTTGATTTCCACCCTACCACGGCTCTACTGAGTCATGCAAACAGGTGGTTTTTGGGTACAGTCCCGATTCACATGGAGGCAATGAGCGATAGGAGGGGATTCGTCTCTCCCGGTATTGGGGGTCGATGTTGCGCTATGCACGACTGGCCATAACAGGAAATCCCTGGCCAGGGTTGCTGTGATATTCTGGTAAGAGTTATCAGTAGTTTCACGGATGTTATGGACCCTACGTCAGCATGACTTATCAAGCTATTGGGGTCTGACGTTTACTACCCCTAGGCGAGATATGCGGCATATCAGACGAACAGACCGGACTGTACGGTAAGTGTTACTGGTTGGATTCACAGGAGTGTGAGCGGGCTTGCTTATCGATCTTCTGATCGCTCAATACCCGGGTGGCCGTTACGTTTAGCAGACCGCTTGCGGCTTGTGGGTGCTTGATATGATCATCATCTGCTGCCGGCGTATTGACGAGTCTTTAGAGTCCTACACAGAGGTTTCCTGGCTCAAGCGAAATGAAATAGGAGCGCATATGAGATATGTGCAGGACCGAGAATAATGCGTGTATGTGATATCGTATTTCATTCTCGCGATGAATGTATCGATTGGTTATATGCGATATAACCTAGTTATCGAATCAAGGATTGATTCGATAAGCCGATACATAGGATACTGGTCGGTTATATGCGATATAACCGGATCGTTAAATCAAGTGTTGATTTAATGATTTAATGTATAATTATATATTTGATATATTACTTTGCATTAACTAGTATTGGTTCACTTTAAATGGATTTTCTCACTTGAATTGTGCAAGTTGTATATGTGATATACTTTTGTGCACTTGATTGTATCATGTTTGATGATACATGTTTACTTGGTTAAGTGTAAAGAATTAAGCCATGGTTTAAACTAATGATTAGGGTTTTGTTATCTATTTATTTATAATTCTTATTTTGGAAAAGATAAAGAAAGAACGGTGGGGTTTTTGTTTGCTAGTTGAAGCTTCATGAAGCTTTGACCAAATCCACCATTCTTGTCTCATGCTTAACCCTAACCATTAAAACTAACCATGGTCTATTCTCTACACTCAACCAAGGTTAGTAAATGATAAGTGTTGTTTTTATTTTCTATTTTGAATAACACTTATCATATCTTTTCTTCTTCTTCTTCATCTTGAGCAAGAAAGAAAACCTAGCTACCATCAATGGCAACTAGTGGAAATGAGTGAGAAATCCAATTCTAAAGTGAACCCACTTCCTATTTCTTCATCCTCTACCTCTTGCCAAGTAGTATAGGGTGTTTTCTTCACAAGTTTCATGACTTGGTGAAGTGGGAGTTTGATCTTGTGATGCCTCGACGTAGATCATCTTCGGCATCGAAGCCGACGATCAAGCCCGCCCCTTTTCCGATGAAGCCGATGCTAGAGTCCGGAATCCGATTTGGACAGCGGAGGGACATCATCGCGGAGCTTAGGAAGTGGTGGACCGGATCTACAAAGGTTGTACCCCCTTTCCTTTTAAGTTAAAGTCGTTAACTTGCATCGCATAGCCTATATATCTAGTTAACGATCCGTGTTAGGGTTTCTCGGCACTCATAAAATTTAAATTAGCCATGTTTGATGCCTTGTGAGACTTCATTAGTGTGCCTTAGGAACCCTACAGTGGTATCAGAGCCTAGCTAGAGCCTTAGGCGATGCGTAGACGGAATTAGAAGTTCGATCGAATCAAAACCCAAACCCAAATTTGCTCTCTGGACAATTTTGAAAAACTGGGTTTTTTCCTGATTAAAAATATGCAGAAAAACCAGCAGGAGATTATAAGAATTACTGAGAAGCCCGTACCCTTGAATCCACCAAAGTGCGGCGGAACCGCGGCATTAGCATGGCTATTGCGGCGGTTCCGCGGCCATGTGGTCTCTTCTTGCGTTAAACTTTGCACAGTAATTCTTAGTTTGCAGTGCTGGTTTTCTTGGGAATTTTTGATATTTTTTCAAGAGTTGAATTTTCTGGGTTGTATTGGGGACTCGGTGTATCGATCGGATTGTCTAATTTTGTCAGTGTGTTTTTCCGGGTATTCTTAGAATATGTTAAAAAGTTCGACCAGATATAAATACCCACTTTTTCCCCTACCGGAAAATTTCCAAGTGTTGGATTTTTCCGAGGTTTAAAGACGTTCTAAGTAGTGCAAGTAACGCGATGGACCCTTTAGAAGACAACAAACCTTAACTCGATTATGTGACCGTCTTGAACTGCCCTTTGAACCTTAGGGTTTGAGGCAGTACGGCGTGCCACATGTGAGGCGTTGGCTTGACCCTTCTACAGATGGACCGTTGGTACTGAGGCACGAACTGAATGTTTTTAGACTTATTTCATATGTTGAGCAGTATCGGGAAAACTTGGGTGTTCGATTGTTTGATCGGAAAGTTTAACATTTTCTATCTTATCCGGAATGTGATACAATAATTGGAATTCACAATAAGTTATGAGATAACTGAATGAATGTTATAAATCTAGCGGTTTAGTCTCACTTGATCGGTTGCCACGGAATTTTGATGTGATCAGAAGTCCGTCGCAATCACGTAGTATACGCGGATACTCGCCGGGTAAACTTAATAGACAGCCTCACTCCATAGCCCCGACCAAGTGACTGTAGGAGAACCCCGTCGCCGAAAGCATCCGTCCGGGTGCTCGCGGCAGCGGTGTTCCGCCTTGGTGCACTTCGTCGACGGTATCAGGGGTGCGGCCGCCTACTAAAGTTTGCGACGAGCATTCGATCAGTTTTTCGGGAATCTTGTTGAATTGCCCGACTTGATATTGAAAAGTGTTTTCGATAATGAGACTAAAATGCGGGGTTTATAATTGTTAGGCATGCGATGTCTAAGGAATTCATTTGATTAGGCATGCGATGTCTGAAGAGATTGCGGATTCCAACTGTTGTAGTTTTACACTTTCTTTTCTGTGACCGTAAGTGTAATATGTGATATCGCCGGTTTCGTTGCTATATGTCAACGACAATTGGGATGCGCATATTTACTTATGTTGGTGACATGTGATGTTATGTGTTGCTGGATATGTTATATTGGATCGTCGTGTTTGAATAGCCGGGGGGTTTTTATGTGAGATGAGTGTTTTTCATTTTCATTCATGTAAAAACTTATATGTAATATTCTTTTATTGGGGCACTTCCAGATTGTGGAAGTTGTCACCGTTGTTGTATATTATTTATTTTTCCGCATTAGGATAGACCCAAGGAGGGGAGCATAAGTAACCGGGTTCTGGGGTCTAGAGGGAGACCGTCTCGAGGAGTCGAGTCCGGGTCTCCTAACCCTAGAATTGGTAGGGTTGCTTGCCGCTCTCGTAGGGGTCTAGGGGTGTGGGATTGGCTATTCATCACGACCGTGGAATCCGTGTTTTATACTGGCTCGTATTGAAAACACGGACGTCCTAGTATATCCAATATTTCATATGTATTTTCTGCTGCGTTATCTGTGATGTGATCATGTGATGTTCTGTGATAGATATAATATATAGTATATATGATATATTATATAGACGTTGCTTATGTTTTACACCCGCGCTAGCCCTGCCACCATCTGCCGTTAGTTACCTAACCTAACGGTGCAGACGGGACATCGAGGCGAATGCGGATGGCATAAGCGTACGTTATATTTATCTGTGATGATTAGGTGGACTTAAATGATGGGATATTCATTAATGAGATTAATGAAAGAAAATAAACCTAATTGATGTTGTGGAATCGAATTTCAAAATAAAACAGGTAGCTACAGTTCTTGCTTTGCATCGCGGTGTTCCTTGTAGAACATCCTGCACCTTATTCGATGAGGAAAGGACCGAGATCCCTTCACCGGGAGTGACTCCTTTAGCAATAACTGGCAGATGCTACAACCCTCGGTTTGTCTTTTGATCGCTTCTATAGTTTCTGCTTTGCACAGTGATATATATGATATATCCTGCACCTCATTCGACGAGGAAAGGGCCGACGATCCTTTCACCGGGAGTGACCCCTTTAGCAAAACTAGAAAAGCCTCAAAAACATTCCATTTAAAAACCATTTGATTTCGCAACGAGATCAAGTTCAAAGCGTTAAAGGTTTTCATAAAAACCATTCGCAACCCTCCGTCATTTTAGGAAATAGAGTACTTAGTATTCGTGCTGTGTTTGTTGACCATAGTCAAGGCACAGTGTACGGTAGCTAAGTGATGTCTTCCTATACCGCATATGATGCGATTAGTTAGGACAGTCGCGTGACTTTGTTGACCTTAGTTAAGGGTCATGTGGGTGGGTCTAATTAATCACGAAATGACGGGTAGAACTTGACTAGTACTTATGATTTGTTGACCATAGTTAAGGTCATAGGTGCTAGGGGTAAAAACCTTTATCGGGAGTTTCAAGCGTTGAAATTTGCAATGAGATTGCATACCTTCTATATGATAGTTGGATCCCGATACCCACTGCGAGTAATTGTTACCCCTGGGAGAGTTTTGCACTTTACAATTAGCCGATCAAGTAGGTGTCTAGAAAGGTGTCAACGGGGTTACGCCTCTGGGAAAGCGAGGTTTACGGTAATTAGGTCCGTGCGAAAGCACGGGGAACCTCCCTCAAAGTGCCGACACTGGCCTGGCTGAAAGATTGGCGAACTTGTAGAGTGCAATTAATCCCGACTAGTCTTTCCTTTTAGGGTTTGAAGGAAGATTTGATAAAAACAGTGGGAGCCATCCTGATTAGATAAAATATATAACCAATCTAATCTTGCAAGAGCGCACGCAGAGTGTTTTCTTCTCTCTCTCTCCAGGTAGCGACCATATCACGCCTTAATCAAGATAATAATATGGATGAATTGACCGAACCCCCTTGTTATACTGAGCTGGGGAACGTTGGTCCCGCACCAACTTATAATTGTTATAAGACAGAGCAGGAAATAGGGAATACCAGGATTCCCATGCCGCCCAAACGAAGAAAGTGCATGAGATGCATCTCCTTCGGGTGTGTTCATTACAAAGAACTGTTTCTCAGTATCCTCTGCATCCTGGGTATTTGATACCGGATCAGGATCCCAGATATGTAATCTGTTATATAGGGCTACAAAAGGGTAGAAAAACTGAGAACGGGTGATAAGTTTCATGAGACAGAAAATGGGGCAAGTGTTGCAGCCAAGTCTGTTGGTCACCGTCACCCTGTATTACCAATACATTGATTCTGAACAAATGCTATTAGATACCGAACCTGATATACAAAATCATATCAGTCACTTTATTAGTAAAGAAATGATAAAATTTTGTATTGATGGATAATGTTCTGAACATTTCCTATATCAAAAGTTGATCGGTTCAGGCACGTTATCTAAAAGCATTGATGTTCTAAATCAAACTACAGTTCCTCGTATACAGAACACACACAAGAGGAAGAGTTCAGAAATGAACGAATCATTCTTGAGGCATTGTAGACTAGGTCATATCAATGCGACCCGACTGGCTGAAGTTGCATTTTAGATGCATATTTAAATCAGTTTGAATTTACATCTTGTGAAACTTGCCAGTCATGTCACAAAGATTAGATGACCATAGCCCTGTTTATAGGAAACAAAGAAAGAGTTAATGAACTCTTGGGACTGATACATGATGATGTATGTAAAGTCTCCTGTCTACACATGCCAGGACTGGTTCTTTATACTTCATTATATTCTCTGATAATCTCTCAAGATTCAGTCATATGTTCCTGTTGAAACATAAGTCCGAAGCTTTTGAGGTATTCACAGAATATAAGTTAGAAGTAGAGAACCAATAACCGGGTATAAGTATTATGTCCTATGATGAGATCAGGGAGGAGAATACTTGTGCATGGCATTCTTGGACCATTCTAAAGGAAAATGAGATTCTCTCTCCGTACTACTCCTCTGAATACACCACAGCACAACGGTGTATCAGGGCGGAGCAATCGCACAATATTAGATATCGTGTGCTCTATGATGAGTATTACTGAGTTACCTATTTCCTTTTTGGGGTTGTGCACTTGAGAAGCTGCATACCTATTGAATTAGGTTCGAATCAAATCAGTGCCTACCATTCCATATGAGATATGGTATGGGAAGAGCCTATCTCTTAAGTTAAGATTTGGGATTGTCCGGCCTATGTCAAATGCAAAATCCGGACAAGCTCGAGGCAAGGTCAGTTATGTAGAACTGGAAATGTTCCAGCTATACAAACTGCAGCTGATGATTTGACAGAACCAAAGGATTCAATAGTTCCCGACGAACCTCAGCCTCTCCGCCGATCTAGCAGGGTTCGTCACCTGCTTAAGTGATACTTCGGTTTCTCGATGACAGTGGGAGCAAGGATTACATCATGAGATGATGACCCAACTAGTTTCGAGCAGGCCATCAAGAGTAGGGACTCTGTAAGAATGGCTGGATGCTTAGCAATCTGAGATGGAATCCATATACACCAACAAAGTATGAACTTTGGTTGCGATTTCTGAAGGGTTAAATCCCCATCAGGAGCAAGTATATCTTGAGAAGATTACTTGGTATAGATGGAAAAGTTGAGGCTTTCAAAGCTAGACTTGTTAAAGGTTTTCGTCATCGACCAGGCACGGATAATGATGAAACCTTTTCCAGGGAATATGCTTAAGTCCATCCAGATCCTACTTGCCATGGCTACATACCATGACTACGATATCTGGTGGTTGGGTGCCATGACTACTTTTCTAAATAATGATTTAGAAGAGAACGTCTATAAGAACACAGCCAGAGGGCTTCGTAAACAGTGGGAGCAGCGGAAATGTGTGCAAGTTGCTTTACATAATGAAGCAGGCATCGCGGAGTTGGAACGTCTGTTTTGATGTGATAGTCAAAGTGTTTGACTTCATCAAAATGGTAGACGAACCTTGTATATACAAAAGGATAGTAGAGAGTAAGGTGGTCATCTTCGTATTGTACGTAGACAACATACTCTTGATAGGAAAAGAGTTTCCTATACTACGATCGGTCAATCTCCTCTTATCACATAGATTCTCCAATAGGATCAAAATGATACCTCCTAAATCCTGAGTTTTCATCTATGAGATAGATGTAATTGGATGCTAGGATTCTCACTAGATATAGTGAGATGGTATCAATCGATCCTGGGGAGAATCACTGGAAGGGTTCCAGGGTGATAAAGACGACTGAATGTCAGTCGCAGGCATTGTCTTTACCCTCAGTAAAGGGACGGTATGTTGGAAGATTTCCAAGCTAGATACCGTGACAAACTAGACGATAAAGGCTGGTAACATCGCTATTGAAGATACTACCAAAGAGGAAGTTTGGGTATATATTGGTTCATAAGATGAACTAGGTTCCTGCCATTGTATGACAATGGAAGTGTGGCTTCGGCCCTGGAACCCTGGTCCCATCAGTGACCCAGACAAATTCTGAGGCAGCATCACCTGATCATGGAGATAGTTGATCTCCAGGTTGATCGAGGTTAGGAGAGTAGACTCAGAGGACAACACGGCGGATCCACTCACGAAGGCCATTTCCCAAAGAGAGACTTTTAGGGGATGGTTGAGTATGTGATACTGCAACCACTGCTACAGATGGCCCTAGTGCAAGTGGGAGATTGTTAGTTATATGTATGCCCTAGAGGCCATTACTGTACATTGGATGTATATTGTAGTGGATGCTGGGACATATATAGGTAGGACTTTCTTGCTCGACATGATAGTACGCTATCTGGTTGCTCTTTATCTTAACATGTATACTTTCTGTCTCTCTGTTATATGTTGATAAAGCCCTTAGGATGTGTACTCGACTTCCAGGACTGTGATGCAGATCATACTAGTGGGGCCAGGATAATCCATGAGTACATCCTTCAATGTTCCTAGTCGAGGGAATATCGAGACGGGGCATCGATATTCCAGAGTAGACTAGCGTATATCTTCTCGACCCATGCGATGGGCGATGGATGATCCCATATCCATTGGTGTTTGACATCAGAGATGGTATACGGGTGCTCAGTGGAGACTGGGTACACTGAACAGACTCGCCGAGAACTCCCAGATGGTATTATACCTCACGTCAGATGGCAGTTCTCTGGTGACACAGGTACAGCTTAGTCTGTTGACCCGAGATCGTCATAGAGTCTTGTGTGTCTCCCACTGTGCTTTGATTTCCACCCTACCACGGCTCTACCGAGTCATGCAAACAGGTGGTTTTTGGGTACAGTCCCGATTCATATAGAGGCAATGAGCGATAGGAGGGGATTCGTCTCTCCCGGTATTGGGGGTCGATGTTGCGCTATGCACGACTGTCCATAACAGGAAATCCCTGGCCAGGGTTGCTGTGATATATTGGTAAGAGTTATCAGTAGTTTCACGGATGTTATGGACCCTACGCCGGCATGAATTATCAAGCTATTAGGGTCTGACGTTTACCACCCCTAGGCGAGATATGCGGCATATCAGACGAACAGACCGGACTGTACGGTAAGTGTTACTGGTTGGATTCACAGGAGTGTGAGCGGGCTTGCTCGTCGATCTTCTGATCGCTCAATACCCGGGTGGCCGTTACGTTTAGCAGACCGCTTATGGCTTGTGGGTGCTTGATATGATCATCATCTGCTGCCGGCGTATTGACGAGTCTTTAGAGTCCTACACAGAGGTTTCCTGGCTCAAGCGAAACGAAATAGGAGCGCATATGAGATATGTGCAGGACCGAGAATAATGCGTGTATGTGATATCGTATTTCATTCTCGCGATGAATGTATCGATTGGTTATATGCGATATAACCTAGTTATCGAATCAAGGATTGATTCGATAAGCCGATACATAGGATACTGGTCGGTTATATGCGATATAACCGGATCGTTAAATCAAGTGTTGATTTAATGATTTAATGTATAATTATATATTTGATATATTACTTTGCATTAACTAGTATTGGTTCACTTTAAATGGATTTTCTCACTTGAATTGTGCAAGTTGTATATGTGATATACTTTTGTGCACTTGATTGTATCATGTTTGATGATACATGTTTACTTGGTTAAGTGTAAAGAATTAAGCCATGGTTTAAACTAATGATTAGGGTTTTGTTATCTATTTATTTATAATTCTTATTTTGGAAAAGATAAAGAAAGAACGGTGGGGTTTTTGTTTGCTAGTTGAAGCTTCATGAAGCTTTGACCAAATCCACCATTCTTGTCTCATGCTTAACCCTAACCATTAAAACTAACCATGGTCTATTCTCTACACTCAACCAAGGTTAGTAAATGATAAGTGTTGTTTTTATTTTCTATTTTGAATAACACTTATCATATCTTTTCTTCTTCTTCTTCATCTTGAGCAAGAAAGAAAACCTAGCTACCATCAATGGCAACTAGTGGAAATGAGTGAGAAATCCAATTCTAAAGTGAACCCACTTCCTATTTCTTCATCCTCTACCTCTTACCAAGTAGTATAGGGTGTTTTCTTCACAAGTTTCATGACTTGGTGAAGTGGGAGTTTGATCTTGTGATGCCTCGACGTAGATCATCTTCGGCATCGAAGCCGACGATCAAGCCCGCCCCTTTTCCGATGAAGCCGATGCTAGAGTCCGGAATCCGATTTGGACAGCGGAGGGACATCATCGCGGAGCTTAGGAAGTGGTGGACCGGATCTACAAAGGTTGTACCCCCTTTCCTTTTAAGTTAAAGTCGTTAACTTGCATCGCATAGCCTATATATCTAGTTAACGATCCGTGTTAGGGTTTCTCGGCACTCATAAAATTTAAATTAGCCATGTTTGATGCCTTGTGATACTTCATTAGTGTGCCTTAGGAACCCTACACCCACGCCCACGCCACGAGACCCCCACCCACGCCCCAACGGCCGCACCCAATTCCCGTACTTCCCCAGTAGCCGCACCCACTTTCCCCTGATCCGCGCCTGCCTTCCCATCTCCCTCTCGTCTCCTCTTGCGACTTCTTACTCCCATGAGAACCGTACCCCCCACGACCTTGCCTCGCCCCAACATCCCCCTCGTTCACGCGCCCACCTCCTCCAAACCATCAACGACTCTTCTCTTTCTCTGCCACTCCCTCTCGTTCGCATTCCCTCACTCTCAATCTCCCTCACTCACTCTCACTCTTCCTCTCTCTCCCTCATACCTCACAGGAGCCACCCTCACCGTCGTCGTACCACCCTCACCAACGACGAGCTCTTCCTCCATGACTTCCCTCTACTCCCAGCCGAGCTAACTCCTTCTCCAACTATCAAGTGCCCGAGCCTCTCTGCCCACCTTCTATTAAGCCGTCGGCTTCTGGTTGAGACCTAACTTCGGCCACCACGGGAGTCTCGACGCCACCGTATCAACCCTGCAACCCTCGACGACAAGCTCCCTGATCTCCACCGATTCAACAACCCCCAGCTCATCCACACCTCCTCTCTCAAGCCTTTGCTTACACCACCTCGCCGCCACCTTCACCATCGCCGTCCATTGACGTCACCGGCTACCCCCATGCCCTGAACAACCACGACACCCTCCAAGCTCACCCCACTTCCTCTCCCCTCCTTCCTCCTCTCTCCCAACCACTCGAGAACCCAAGATTCCGAGCCTTCTACATCAGCCCCATCACCGCCATGACACTGTTGAACCACCGCCCGAGTTCTCGCTGCCATCAACCACTCCAAGCCGCCATCGACGAACCGGGCCACCTTCCCCTCATACCCACGAGCCCATAACCGCTGCCGAGACGTCGAGCCAAGCCGAAAACCCTAGTTGCCGCGTGTGCTCATGCCAAGTTCGTGCTATCTGTTGCAGCCGACCTCACCGTCGACCTCCCCAGAGCCAGAGCCTACACCCTCCTTTCTAGAATCCATGGTCGAGCCCAGTTGGTCGATGTCGCGGTCATGAAGCGCCGTGCTTATGGTCGTTCCTCCGCCGTGTTCGTGTCCGTGCGATCGTCGTCGTTGTGCCGCCGTAATAGGCAAGTGAATCTCCTTCACTTGTTCAAATCATGCTATGTACATATATAGTTTAATAAATATAGTCTAATAATTTAATTGGTAAAATGGATGATGAGCGTATGTAAAAGTAGATAGCATTCACATACACGCATCGAGTGCTCGATGCGATTACCCTATCCAAGAACCTATTAAAAATCCCCAAATTTTATTATTAGAAGTTTCAATTTCTGTTAACGAGTGACGCATAAGAAATTGGGATCAAATAGTTAAGGCATCGAATATAAAATGACATCCTAATTGGTTACGTCAAATCTGAAAATCACCGTACATGTCACGTTGTAAAATTATTAGTTAATTAAATATAAATCTAATCATAGTGTTCCAGGGTTCGTATCGAACCTAACTAGATAACCTATAACCCTTTGTAATTATTTATTGAATATTGTAATTTCATGACACTGAAAAATGAAGGGAAATACGGGTCGGGACTGCAGTCCGGGGCAGCATTCTACGGGGGAAACATGAATTTAAGCACCAATACATACCTGCATAAAACTGAAAATATGCGAAGCCCCATAGGTACGCGTAGATAACTTAATTATCTAACACATGAATCTAGTCCCGTGCATTTCCATTATCGTTTGATATTTAAATTGTATTTTTAGAGTGTCGCTGTGTTCTGCAGTTTCTGCAGTAATATTCCTTACACTGTCACATTAAACTGAACATAACTTCAACTACAGAACTGCTAATGATAATCCGTTTGATGCGTTGGAAACTTAACTGACAGAACTAGATTTTATTTAACTAGGGAAATAGCTGAATCTGAAAATAATCACTGGTAAAACGTGCGCGGATTTGGGCTTTCAGTTCTGAAACCGGAATGCCAGAAATTGATCGCTGCCTTAGAATGATGATAATTCCATAACCTGAATTCCGATTGACATGAAATAAATTTTACTGTTTATATAATCAAGTGTACTTTGTACTCCTTTTATATTATTTTGGTCGATTCTATACGTGTGATTTATCGTAAATTTTACAAGTTATATGGTATTGGTCATCATTGAAATAGTGAATACATGTTCAGTGCATTTCTGCTTATTCTTCGTGTTTGCTTTATACCCGCTGCATAGTGAGCATTCACATTGAAACCTAGTGATTGATTTGCATTGTCGATATATTAGGGTTTGGGTTGTGGCAAATACGACAGAGATATTGATAAGTGGAAAAGTGATTGAAAGTGACAGCGATACGTATTTTTTCACAACCTATCTAATACATGAATGCATACTATAACCTGGGGAATGGGGAAATCAAGATGGAATTGAACTCGTATTTAGCGAGGTACAGTGATTTAGAGGATGATCATTCGCTATCAGTGACACACACACACACACACTCACTTTAGGTCGTGGGCCTAGCGGCACGACTGACAAGGTTATATCCCGGGCATAGTGGATCGTAGTCTCGGGCATGCACGAGGCCTTTATTAAACATGAGCATCCTTTCCACCAATTGATTCCATTGACTTAGTGACCGATAAGTAGTGACATGCACATGGCCTAGTTTATTGACATGATACCTACATGGCACCATTCATATTCAGTCAATGTTTATTTTACTCATGTTCTGCAATTCATTGTACTCCTCATGTTTAATAATATTGCATGCCCATTATATATATGTTTTTTGCTATATGTGTTGCCCTGACGACGTGAGTGTGCATGCTCAGAGGACGAAGTGGATCCAGGCCAGGAGTAGGACCTACCTTATATCGAGGATAGTGCGGACATCTATATCAGCGACGCCAGTATTATCTTTCCCTTGATCTCTATCTAGTATATTTTTTTATCTGTTTTGATAGAATTAGTGACTGCATTTCTCATTACATGTGCTACAATTACTGATTACCACGTAATGCTAGAAGCCGAAGTGTGACTACGGCATGATATTTCCTTGACCGTAGGAGCATGGCTGGCCTTGTCACCCCTCGTATTCCGTATTTTGGGAAATGGGGCGTGACAATAGTAGATACTGAAGATCCTCCATATATACAGCTGGAAGCAGACAAGCTTTCACCTCTCCTTCCTTCTGATAGTTTGTCTGATGACTTACCAATTGCTCTCCGCAAATGTAAATGAACATACACTACTTCTCATCCTCCTGCTTCATTTATTTCATATCATCATCTTACTCCAGCTCTATATCAGTTTGTCTCTTCCTTATCTGTTGTTTTCCTTCCTAACTCTGTTAAGGAAGTTATAAGTCATTTAGGTTGGTATAAAGCTATAATGGAAGAGTTGCTGGCACTGAGGTCTAATCACACTTGAGATCTGGTCAGCCTCCATTCAAAGAAAAAGGTGGTTGGTTGCCGGTGGGTCTTTTCTATCAAACATAATCTTGATGGCAGTGTATCTCATTTGAAGGCCCGCCTTATTGCCAAAGGTTATACTCAACAATACGGTGTCGACTATACTGACACTTTTCTCCAGTGGCCAAACTCACTACTGTTCGTGTTTTGATCTCTCTTACGGTTACCCGCAATTGGCCTCTATATCAGCTATACGTCAAGAATGCCTTCCTCAATGGCGATCTTTCTAAGACGATTTATATACAGCAGCCTCCTGATTTTGAGCGTGAGGGGGAGTCTCTTGTATATCACCTTAAAAATCTATGTATGGGCTAAAACAATCTTCACGAGTATGGTTCGATAAATTCAGCATGCTCCTAAAAAGATAAATTTCACAAGAATCTCGGTAGATCTATCTCTTTTTATATATAGATGGAAAAAAGAAATGGTTATTCTCCTTATTTATGTTGACGACACAATCTGTCACGACCCGAAATTGGCACGTGATGGCCCTTAAACTACGCAACGTCTATAGGCGTAATGCAATTTAAGTAAGCCGAAAACCCAGCAATCTAAACCATCAAAAGTAGTAAGAAATAATAGAAATTTTAAAACCTTTGAAATCTCAACCTAAATTCTTTAAATGTCCAACTTTATTTCCTTTAAAATTTTGGCAGCACCTCCATTGTAAAAACCAGCCCCAAAATGGGTACAACAAGAATATAAGTAAAGCATCCCCAAACGGGAGCAAATATACGCCCAAAGACGGAAAACAACCACCACAACAGATATACGACGCCGTAGCGAAGAAATAAAAGACGATATAAATAAAAGTGCATAAAAGACCTCCAAGTCACAAAAATATAATATACAATATCGTCCTCATATCAAGTCTCTAAGTCATACAAGATAATGGTAGATGGAGAGTACATGATACAACGAATATACAATAAACATGAACGGATAACCACAAAACCTACCTAAAGTAAAACTGCACACTGTGAGCCGAAGCGGTATCCGCAGCAAAAGATGATATGATAGATGAATAGCCTGCCTCGACTACTCTGGGGAACAACCTGCAAAACATTGTGGCACAACGGGGGTGACTTGCCAACTCATGAATAGTAAATAACATATGCAGGTAATCGCAAGTATGCACGTACAACGCGAATCTAACATATGCAAGCTAATAGCAATAAATGGTCATATATATGCAATAGTCATGAAAGGTACTCTATCAGGTACTACTAATACATGAAGCAGTGAATAAACACTAAATGCGGAGTATGGGATAAAACATGTCATTCCCACGGAATCCTGACCTCATGGTAGGACCCAAGTCCATCAAGACAACCCAAATCCCAATTTCCTCAAATCAGCCTCTAAATTGGCTCTCATACCATGTAAGTCCCATAAATCCTGAATGTACAGTATCCAGTAAATCTCATATATCCTGAATGTACAAAATCAAGTAAATCTTATATATCCTGTAGTGTCCAATATCAAATAATCTCATATATCATGAATCCAATATCAAGTGAATCTCATATATCCTGAATAAGTATATTTGCATGAATAATAATGATGATGTATGAATTGATATGTATACATATATATTAGCGTCCCATTCCACTAATATATATATAGATATGCATATATAACAGCGCCCCATTCCACTGTTATATATACTTAGGAGTAAAAATATCATGAAAACCTGTGTCAAGCATCGACACATAAATACTGATCTATCAGGTGTTGTCACCATGACTGACCCCCTAATAGGTACGTATCATACGCTATCCCGAAAACTCGAATGCCCAGCTTCGACCCTCGCCTTTCGACGTATCCATACGTACATGACTCCCGTCGGTATCCCCACGATAACCGCCGAGTCATAGGTACTGTCACCGGTAGGTATGGTTTCCCCACTAACTCATCGTATGCTCCACGAAAATCTTGCCCCGGGGTACCTCCGGGCCCCACCATGTACCCACACACGGCTCCCTCCGTTCTTCGCGTGGGGTATATATATATCAGAACCGATAAATCTCATGGTAGATGCTGAAATATCATATCAAGAGAAACCGGGTTTTTCAAATAATGCATAACTTCATGAAACTACCACGGTCCTTAAATCCAGAAAACATCATGAAAAATCTATATCTCAATGCAAAAATCCATGAATATAATATATGCAATAGAAAACTGTAATGTGAGCATATAAAGGAAAGCCGCTATTTAACCGCAACTAGTTAAAATATATATCATGCGGTTCCTAATTTCTCCAAGTCTATATAACATAAAATAAAGGTAAATATGTAGCTATAACCAGATATATGTGTAAACATAAAGGTATAGCAAGATATATGTATCTACCTATCAGTAATGATGTAATATACCCTCCAGGTATAAGTGAAGTATGTATGCAAGGTATACATGTAACTATGTCTCATATGTGGATATACATATCTCCAATGGTACAATACCATATAGGTATACAGGTAACGAGCATGTAAGCATGTCAAGGCATATGTGTAAGCATGTAGGTATACAGGTATGCTATACGTCATATGCAACAAGGAATATGATCAATGTCTCAATATCCCTAACCAAACAATATCAGATATGTATGTGTGTTGTGCGTGTCATAGCAATTATTGACGGTGTGTGTGGCATACAATCAGTGCTCGTGCAACATGAGCCGTCAATAATAGTGCAGTGTCCTAAGGGTACAAGTCCAAACACAACAAGTAACTAAGCAATAAGGTGTATGCGCAACTCTATATATGCAATAGAATATGCGACAATATCATGACATATCTATCTCAGACACATAACGCCATGCGGGCGATTCCCCTGTAGATGTTAAATCTACTCACCAACCATCCTGGCTAAGTAAAGCCAACCACCTGCTTCCCCTTCTTCGCAGCGTCCGAAGTCCCCGTCTGCGATCCTATTATCACAAAACAACAAAGCAAGTATATATTAGCAAACGACCAATAACACGTACAAAATACGTTTGACTGACGCATCAACTCAAAACATACTCTCAAGTGTTTGTATTATGGCTAACGTGCGTAGAGACACTACGAAACCAACCCAAGAACAAAAGCAGTACAAAGTACACAAATCGTGTCGGATAACGTATCGCGCGTAGTCGTAACACAAGAAACAAGCTATGTGATCCTAGATTTTGTATACAGAGAAAACCCAAAAATCAAACAGGACCAAACACACCCAAACCAAAGCAGACACCTACCCACAAAAACCCACACCCTAACTCAACCCAAAAACCGGGGTCGCCGGATTTCCCTACCGCGTCGCCAGCCATGGTCCGAGCAGGGGGTCTCGTTCTTCAAATGAAGCCTTATGGTCTCAGGTATAACACAACTATATTGTTTGGTTTTCTAGTGTACTCTCGGGGTCACAGCAGATCACAGATATCATAAATCGACACTAAAAATACGATATTTGCCCGAAACGAAACCATACGCGATCAAAACTGAAACTAACAAGCTACGCAACACAATAAACACTTAACTAACAGAAAGAGATCATTACCTACTCCCACAAGCTCAAAGATCCTAGCTTCCCAAGCTCCAAGGCATCCAAGAGGCAAATCAAGGCAAAAGATGTGATTTTTGTGAGTTTTGATGAAGTTTTGTGTAGGTTTAATGAAGGATTAGCAAGTGTTCAGTTTAGATAAGAGAGAGATGAAGAAAATGAGAAGGGAATGAGTGTGAGAGAAAGAGAGAAGGAAAAGATAAAGAGAAAGATAGAGGTGAGTGTAAGAGGTGAGTGCACCTTCCAATAACTCACCATTAATGCATCCACACTACTCACCATGCCACCTCCTCTCACATCCAAAAGAAATATCTCTCTTCTCAAACAAATATCTAGGGGTTTAGGTTAATGGTTAAAGCAAGGATTAGGATTAGGGTTAAGTGTCATGGTCACTAAACTAGATTACACAAACACACCCTCACATAAACATGCACATGTGTGTGCATGCCATAACAAATAATAATAAATTATTAATTAAATGTTATAAAATGTGAGGAATCCAAATTGGTAAACTTTTTACCAAAAACCCGCATTATCGTCTAAACTAACACTAATGGAAATCTAAGGCGTTACACAATCATCATTGTAGATGATTCCGAAGGTATATCTAACGTCGAAACTCATTTGGCCTCACATTTTCACACCAAATATTTTGGTCTTCTACAGTACTTTCTTGGTATAGAGATATCTCTAAATAAGAGATCGTTATTTCTCTCACAGCGGAAGCACTCTCGATCTTTTTAAAGAAACATGATTTCTTGGCTGTCGCCCTGCTGATACTTCTATGGATACAACAGTAAAGCTCTCTCGCGTTTGCTCACCTGATGACCAACCACTTTCCGATCCAGATCTGTATCGATGATTAGTTGGGAAGCTGATCTATCTCACGATTACTAGCCCAGACATATCCTTTGCAATCAGTATAGTGAGTCAGTTTATGCAGACGACTTTAGTTTTCCCATGTTCCAGCCGTTGAGCATATGCTCCGTTATTTGAAGCGTGCATCTCAGCAAGGTCTTCTGTATAAACCATGTTCTAACTTGTCTCTTATAGCCTATGTTGATGCTAATTTTATCGGATTTGTGGATGACCGTCGTTCCACAAGTGGATTTTGTGATTTCTTTGCGGGGAACTTAGTTACTTGGCGCAACAAGAAATAACATGTTACACGCTCATCAGCCGGGACTGAATATATGGCTATGGCCCATGCCGTCTCAAAATTGATGTGGCTCTTCACATTCCTTCGAGATCTCGGTGTTAGTTCTACAACACCAGCATTCTTGTTCTGTGACAATAAATCTGTCATTCATATTTCAGAAAATTCAGTGTTTCACAATCATACAAAACACATTGAAGTGGGTTGTCACTTTATCCGGAAGAAAATTGTTGAAAAGAAAGTCAATCTCCATTATGTTTCTACTCTAGCACAGATTGCAGATATTTTGACGAATCTCTTTCAAAACCCGCATTTGTTCATCTATTGTCCAAGCTATGCATCACTGACATCTATGCTCCAGTTTGAGGAGTGCTAGAATAGTTTAAAATATATTGTTATTAGGGTATATCGTACCATGATTATAATCCCTATATAAAAACACCATTAGTCACATAATAAAGTATCTAATTCTCTTCTCTTTTATCATTGAACGGTATTGTTAGTTGTTAAGTCCAAAAGAAGTTGAATATCTCAAAATGCTTGTCACCTTAACGGGGAGTCTCCTGACTTAAATAACCAATTTTTACTGAAGTGAATAGGATGATTATTTCGAAATTTTCGATAAAATATTATTTTAAAAAATTCTTGACTTTAATTTAAACCCTTCATTGGTAACCCCCGCTCATCCAGGATGTTTTGAGCACATCCGCCCATCTTATATGAACTATTATGTGTCCAATTTAACATTTGGTTAACAATGAGCAAAGTTGTAAAATTCAGAATAACCGGATCCGCTCCCAAAACGAATAAGAAATAAAAAAATCGGGTTCTAGATCCGCTCAAACCCGATATCTGGCGAATAAACCGGATATCCGGTCGATTGAGGAAATAGGGCCTGCAGGCCCAAACTGCAGTGGCCACACATGAGCCAGTGGGCCCGTTAGCTATTTTGCAGTTAGGCCCCTAAAACTCAATGGCTCATGTGAGAGGTCACTACAATTTTGGGCCTGTAGGGCCCTGCAAGCACCGTTTTCTTCTATAGATTATGACTATATATAAGTTTCATAATTTACATGTCCATCAAGTGTCTGTGAATTTGTTCCATTTAAAATGTGAACTATAAACCGAAAGTTGTGAATTGTATGGTTATGAGATGAAATCTATAGGAATATGAAATAATGATGTGAATCATAGTTTTGAAAGTAGGGGCTACGGTGTTTTTAAGAAAAAGATATCATTTGGAAATCCGTAACGTCCCTCAAGGTATCTTTTTAAAAGATGCATACGATTCTTCAGTTTGGAAAAAGGTATGGTTCGCATGACACATTTACGTTGGCTATCTAGTCTTATAGTATCCAATACAACAATATCATCGAACATCACCCTCAAATCTCATCATCACGCATTAATCGTATCATATTACTTCTAACTATCCTTTAGTTTATAATATGGTTTTTCTAACTATCCTTTAACTCTATCCATAGTTTTCTATTAAAAGTTCCCTTAACCATATTCTATATATAAATCGGTTTCCATCAAAGTTTGCGGGGGTGCTATACGCCATCCACCCGACTTCCGCCGTAGATATAGATCTACTCACCTTGATCCTTACTTGCCAAAGTCAATGACGCCATGTTCCGTTGCCTCGGAATCCACGCGAAGGTACCTACAATAATACACAATCGCAATCGCTATTAAAATCGAATCCGGAAAACCAATACGGCACACGGTTCGCTCATAGGTTAAAACCTATAGCTCACGCATGCAAAACCAACCAATCATCCCTTGTTGTTGATGTACAGACATCCAACAAAAAAATACAAATCCAAATATCACAACCTAGCATTCAAAATACGGAAAACATAACCAAAAATCACAACAATGTGCTCCCATATTTTGACTCAGGTCAAACTAGCCAATTTTGCATATGGGGTTGCTCTAGATACAGGATAACAATGCCCCAGACCAAAAATCACAAGGTTTCACTCCGACTTGGCCGCAAATTGCGGCCTATAGCAATAAATCTGCGGCCAGATGAATGAGTTAAGGGCCCGGGCTTCAAGGGTTGCTTCTATGTTGCCTGCACGTCTCACTGTCAAGGGAACTTGTTTTGTAGTGGTCTCGGGTCATCCGAGATTCACAGATACACTCACAAACCGTCAAATATCGACGTCGGGGAAATTCTAAGTCCGTGTTTTGGGTTCTATTCTCTGTTCTAGATCGGTAAAAACACCATTCAAATCTTGTTAACAGCTACTACATCACCACAACACCGCTCAAATCCTAATCCCTCTCTTGAAATTTCTAACTTCACCAATCCACATTAAATCAACTTCTAAACTAAACTAGAATATAACGAACTAAAAACTAAACTAAAAGGAAGAAATTATACCTCCTTTGGGCACATCAAGAAAAACCATAGCTTCCCAAAGTCATCAAAATCTAACTTTGCTTGATCTATTTTGTAGAGGATGAAGAGGGGGTCATTTTTAATGAAAGGGGATTAGGGTTTTGATGAATATTTGGAGACGGATCTTAGGGTAGAGGTGGAGGGAGATGAGTTGAGGAAGATGAAGAAAGAAAATAATGGAGGAAATGAAATAGGTGTGGCTTCTCTCTCTCTCTCTTTCCTCTCTTATTCTCACCCCCAATCACTCATTTCTCACTCTCTCCAATCATTCTCTCTTTTCTCTTTTCTTTTAAAAACCCAAACCACATAACACCCCAAAAACAACACAAGAACAAAACATGTAACCAAAATGTAACATGACATGGTGCACTAGCCATGGAAAACTGTAGAAACACAGATTTGACTTAATCGCAATTAGCAGTGCACTAATCGAGTTTTCATTTAAACTGCATATAATTGATTTTAAAAATCCCAAATCCTTTAAATATATTTTTAAATGAATAAATCATTTTAATTTTCAATTATTTCACAATTATTGATATATATTTATACTCTTTTTCGAAAACCCCAATTTCGTAAATCGGACAGTTTTCGGGAAATATATTATTTTAATATTAAATTCCAAAAATAATATTTTATATTTTCTGAAATGTTACAGTCTTCCCCCCTTAAATAAATCCGGTCCCCGAGTTTAAATTTAAACCCCCAAAATCTAAAACATTTCAATAATCAGCTAAAATCAACGGGGCTCCGAAATCACGGAAGATACAGAAATAACATAGCGCATCGCGTGCGCCTGAAAACGAATACAAAACACAAATCGGACTCCGTCAAGTGCCACGCAAATCATCGGATTTTCATGCATATCCTCGAAGTTACAATGGAGATACAGATCTCGAAATCCACTACAGAAATCCAATATACACTAGTCAAATACCATAATACGTGTATAGTACGCATCCTTGGAAAACTTTCAAGAACTGAATAAAACTCATGCAAAATCTTTTCTGAATCGCCGTGTGATGCGTAACTCACGGCACAAGAGAAGGACGCTCATTTGTAAAATAATAAATATAGTTTCGTATATGTTTTGCTCAGATATACGTCCCGTCCATTTTGAAATATCCTAAAAAGGTTTTCCTTTATAAACGTTCGTGTCACTCACGGACGCGTAGGATATAGATAGACTATAGCTCATTTTTGAAAACCTCTGGTTAAACTTTTTAATGCATGCAAAGTACTTAGGTACTGTTCTCAGATCAGTCATGTTTGGCTACTACGTAATATAGTGCTCATCATGAAAACAACGTGCTCAAGAGCAAAATCAGCCTCGAAAAGCATATCCAATAATCACATGCGTCTGGTGCGCACGGAAATCAAGTTCGAATACAAGTGCCTCAATATGCACAAAAGCAAAACTAAGTGCAAAGGGTGTGCATGAATGTTAGTTATATGTATGCCTTAGAGGCTATTACTGTACATACGTTGTATATTGTAGTGGATGCTTGGACATATATAGGGAGGACTTTCTTGCTCGACATGATAGTATGCTATCTGGTTACTCTTTATCTTAACATGTACTCTGATTGTCTCTATGTTACATGTTGATAATGTCCTTAGGATGAGTACTTGACTACCAGGACTATGATGCAGATCATATTAGTGGGGAGAGTGTAGTCGCCAAGTACATCCTTCAAATGTTCCTAGTCGTAGGTGTATCGAGACAGGGCATCGATATACCAGAGTAGACTAGCGTATGCGCTTCTTGACCCATATGATGGGCGATGGATGATCCCATATCCATTGGTGTTTGACATCATAGAAGGTATACGGGTGCTCGGTGGAGACTGGGTACACTGGACGGACTCGCCGAGAATTCCCAGATGGTATTATACCTCACGTCAGATGGCAGTTCTCTGGTGACACTGGTACAGGTTAGTCTGTAGACCCGAGATCGTCATAGAGTCTTGTGTGATTCCCACAGTGCTTTGATTTCCATCATACCACGTCCAAGAGGGCGTGCAAAACGGTGGCTTTTGGGTACTGTCCCGAATCACATGGAGGCAATGAGCGATAGGAGGGGATTCGTCTCTTCCGGTATAGGGAGTTGATGTTGCGCTGTGTTCGATTGGCTATAACTGGAAATCCCTTGCCAGGGTTGCTGAGATTTACCGGTAAGTGTTATCAGTAGCTTCTCGAACTGTTATGGACCTCATATCGACACGACTTATCAAGCTACTGGGGTCTGACGTTTACCACCCATAGGCGAGATATGCGACATATCAGACGAAGAGACCGGACTGTGCGGGTGTGTTACTGATTGGATTCGCAGGAGAATATACAGGCTTGCTTGTTGATCTTCTGATCGCTCAATACCTGGGTGGCTGTTACGTTTAGCTGACCGCTTGCAGCTTGTGGGTGTTTGATATGATCATCACCTACTGCCGGCGTATTGACGATTCTTTAGAGTCCTACACAGAGGTTTCCTGGCTCAGGCAAAATGGAGTAGGAGCACATATGTGATATGTGCGGGACCAAGAATAATACGTGTATGCGATACCGTATTAGATTCTTACGATATGAGATATCAGCCGGGTATATGTGATATAGCCGGGTCATCGGATCAAGTGTTGATTCGATGAACTGATACAAATTATATTAGTCGGTTATTTTTGAAATAGCCGGATTATCGGATCAAGTGTTGATTCGATAATTTAATGTATAATTATATATTTGATATCTTAAATTACATTAACTAGTATAAGCTTACTTAAATATTCTTTTTCTCACTCGGGTAATACATTGATATATATATGTGATATATGTTAATTGTATTATTTTATTTGTTACAATAAATATTGTATATGTGATATATAATATTGTAACATGTTATGCTTATAAATGCAACATGATTTGTGGAGTTAAAATATGGTTAGGGTTTAGATTAGGGTTAAACTTTCAAGAAGCTTCATGAAGCTTTCAAGAAGCTTCATGAAGCTTTCAAGAAGCTTTCAAGAAGCTTCTTGAAGCTTTGACTTTTACCTTGATATTTTGTGATATTTTGCAAAGATATTTCTTTAACCCAACCCAACTCTTTAACCATAGTTAATTCTCTACATGGGTTAAGTCTTCATACTTAACCCATGGTTTCATTTCTAAGCTCACTTGATTCATTATTCATCACAAATGGTTTTGCTTCTTCTTCTTCTTCCTCTTTGATGAAAAGCTTTCTAGCTTTTTCAAAAGTGATGAAAATGAGTGAGATAAAGAAAACAAATGAGAGCTAAATTCCTACTTCATCATCCTCATATATTCTAGCCACTTAGATTAGGGTGTTTGCTTTGCTAATACTTGATTAGTGAAGCAAAAGCTTGGGCTTGAGTTTTTTCAGGGTAGATCATCTTTGTTATCGAAGATCGGAAGCAAGCTTGCATCTTTCTCTTCATGGAGCCTTGTTCATATCAGATTTTTGCATTTTTATACCGCCCAAGTTTTATCACATTGCTTATCGGTAGGTACTCTTGAGCCGTGTTTGCTAGTTAATTGCAGGATACATGTTCTCAGCTCTAAACAGTGAAATTCATGAAAAAGCATGATAAATTCTGGATTACTACCAACCACAGATAAAACACGGGTCTCCGCTCTCTATCCGTATGTTGCCGCACACCAGTTTAAGGGACAAAATGGCAAATCAATGTCATTTTCATGCACAAAGCTCAATGTCAACACAAGATCCAACATATCTACGCGGAGCTCAAGAAAAATCATGACAAAAGATCCACATCACATCACCTTTTGATCTGCTGAAATTCTGGAAAAAATGTGAAGAGTTTATGAGAAAAGTACTATACCACACTGAAGAGGACTACAAACCAGGGAAACCGACGAAAATTGAAGGCCCAACTCCCTAGTAAGGCCGTGGTTCCGCGGCATAAGCGCGCTTAGGCCGTGGAACCGTGGCCTGACTAACTCGGCAGTTGACCAATTTTTAAGGGTATTTTGGTAATTTTATTTTATGGCAGATTGTTGCCCTAGGTTTCCAGTTCCCTGCCTATAAATAGCCCAGAACTTGCCAAGCCAAGGGTGCTTATTCTTGTATTAGGATTTAGATATACTTTGTTCTTCTTCATCCTCTTTTTCATCTTTTCTCCATTAAAATCTTGTAGTGAGGTTTCATGAGTGAAGTGATGAATAAAAGAGTTCTTTTTGTTGTCATGCTTGTCTTTTTATGTTGTTAATTATAATTGCTTGTAATCTTCAATTGCTAATTTAGTTGTTATTTGTTTTTTGTTTCTTTCTTGTTCTCTTTTTCTTTATCCTTAACAACAATGATGCTTAAGCTTGATCCTTGCCAAGGTGAGGTCTCAAATAGCTAGTTGTAATCTCCTAACCTATTTATTTCTATCTTTCTCCTTTTCTTTTTCTTGTAATGGGTGAGTAGTTTTCTTACTTGTTAGGGTAGGATAAGGAAAGTTTGAGAGAAGGAAATCTCTCTCACTCTTTTCTTGCCCAACATCTTAATTCGGACTCCCGTTAATTGAACCACAATCCGCTCCCTACGGCACCCTATCCTACATGATAACGATGATTCTTTAGTGAGACCGGTTGTTGTTGAATTAACCGGAGGTTAAGGCTAAGAGCCAAGAACGGACAGACAAGCACCAAAAGGAAGAACTTAAGCGTTGGAAAACTGTCACGACCCGAAAGAGCACGTGACTGGCCCTTGAACCATATGAAGTCTATAGGACTCCATCTGATCCAAGTAAGCCAAAAGCCCAGAAATCTAAAACCATTTTTAAGAATAAGTAAAGAAAACTGGTTTAAAGAAGTGAAGGAAACGTGTTTGGAAATCAAGGTTTTTTAAATAACTAAGCCGAATATGCATTTCTAAAATGTGTAACCTTTCCTGAAAATTTCGGCAGAGTTTCCTTTGTAAAAACTGGCCCCGAACGGGGTACAACAATAATAACATAAATATGCAATGATAAAAGGCATCCCCAAGCGGGAGCTAGCTCTTCGTCAAACGACGGTCACAACCACACAAGCAATAATAATATACAACGCCGAATGGTGAGGATCAAACTCAAAAGAAAGCTCCAAAAACAAGAAAACCGCAATACTACTAAGCGCGACTCTATGGTCGAATAATACAACACAATGTCTAAGTCTGAAACAATAAACAAGTTTTGGTTGATGGAAATTCTAGATACAATAGATAATACATGAACAATGGCGGTTCTGATACAAAAGAACCCACCTACCAATGCAAGTCACCCATATGGAAGCAGTGTGCCAGAAATGCCGCTATGGAATCTGTACGGCAAAAACCTGCAAGAACTGGGGCACAACGGGGGTGAGTTGCCAACTCGTGAATAGAAAGATATCTACAAGCAGAGATCGAATGCATGACCATCCTAGGTCAATACGATCAGATATAAATGAACCTCAATATGAATAAAGCTGAAGCATGCTAAACTGGCAATGTAATCTCTATACATGAGTGTAGTGCCAAATGCTCGTGCTAGTGCCTCAGGTAATAGCATGTCATGAATATGAGGTATAAACAATGTCATCAAATCTGCACACACGTGGATCCCGTCCACTCGTCACCCACTGACAATAACCATCATGCAAGTATATATCATAAAACCTGTGCATGGAAATATGAGGATATAATCCACCCGTGTCCCTCGCGACACATCAATATCATGGAACCGGAGTGCCCAGCATCGGCACTCGAAAACATCATGAAAACTATGCCCAGCAACGGCATAAAACATTAGTCTCAGTATCTCGATACCTCTGTATCTCGAAATCTCAATGTCTCAATCACAAAATCTAGGGCGCCGTCAGTCCAGATCGGCCCCTACCATCCATCTCATGACTACGACGGTATCCTCCGGATATCTGACGTGTCGGGTAATATCACCGGTAGGTAGTCTCCCCCTGCCAGGCTCATCGTCATCACCACGAGCTTCTTGCCCCGGGGTACCTTACCGGGTCCACCATGTACCCGCAATCGGTCTCATCCGCCTCCTCGATTCGGGTTTCACATATCGCTCTCAGCACCGAGAAAACACATGGTGGACGCACTGAAATATCATATCAAGGGTAACCGGGTTTTTAAAGAAATGACATATCCTCTTTTGAAACACCCTCGGTTCCCAAATCCAGAAATATCATAGAAACAACATATCTCAATGCGTATAATCAAAAGCATGAAGTATGCGACATGTAAAGGAAGGTATGCACATCATCATGTCATGCAAGGATCATATACTGAATGTAATAGTACTACAGTGTAGTGGCATGGCAATTATCGATGATGAGTGTGTGAGCCGGCAACAAGTGTACGTGGAACATATGCATCATCGATAATGGTGTTGGTGTCCTAGCAGCATGACTGAAATATAACCATAGTACAAGTGATGCAATGCAGATAGCATGAATATGCGGAATCGAATAATCAACGCAAAAGTACAGAATCTACACCAATATGTACATGTCATGCAGTGGTGCCATTTGAAATAAGACGAATCGGGTTTTTAGTAAAACAAGGGCTACGGTGTTTTAGGAAAAGATGCATCATTTGGAAATATCCGTATAACCCTTCTGCCTATCTTAAAAATATCCCCGATTCGTTAGTTTTGAAATAGGTATATCTCGGCTCAGTCTAAGGTATACTAAGTAATCTAGACATGAGGGATATGAAACCACCTACATCTGAGTCCATATATATAGATATAATAGTCGGTGATCCCGCCTCAATAACATATCGTAAGATATCCTCGAGTCATGAGTGCGGATCTATCATCAATATCGGCTCGTACGGTAAATCGTCGTACGGCATCCCAATAGCTGGGTAGGGGTCAATATCACACTATCTCATCACATATCAGGTATCACTATCATCAGATCACATAATCTGGGGGACTACTCCAAGTCTAGTACAAAACGATACCATCTATAAGAATATGAATGCGGGTAAAGCACATGTCCAAAGGCCCGCTAAAACTATCATCTCGCACCTCAAAGACAAGCTATGTCACATCGCCGATCTCACGGCCTCACATCAAGTATCATCTCAAACCCACGTATCATCCTCAAATCCCGTATATAAACACATAGTCCCATACCCATGTGTAGATATACGCATCATCATATGCACATAAACAAATGAAAGAATGTATGCAAGTATGTGTGTAAGTGTATGTATGGGTGCAACCACTACTCTAGGGTTCGCACTATACTAAACCAATACATTCCGATCATCAATAATACCATTATTACCACCACTAATCTAAACCACACATAATAAATATACGTGTGTATACGTATTCGTATACAACACCACGGACTGCGGGGGTGCTATACGCCATCCACCTGACTTCTCCCCGTAGATATAAATCTACTCACCTGAATCCTGCGTGTCGGTGTCGATATCACCGTCATCTTCTGCATCGCCTCGGATCGTCGCGGGGTACCTACACATATCACACGTATCGCATCGCATCAAAACCAAATCAAAACTTGAAACGACACGCTAAAACCAATACGATTCGCTAAAAGGCCTATAGGTTAGAACCTACGGTTAGCTTTCGCAAAACAACCCGAAATCACTCGATGCAGTCGTACAAACGTCACACGATCGAGATAACGTACAAACACCAAATTATGGAAATCAAAATGCGTAAAACCAAATACTGAAAGTAAGGCAGCAACCCAAGAAAACGATCCCAGATTTCACCTCGGGTCAAATTTAGCCAATTAAACAAGTCCAGGGTGATGTATATGATATATTTGAGCTACTGGACCAACCCCGAAGCATTCCATCACTACTTGGCCGGCCACAACCTTCCCAAAACCGGCCTGGCCGGCCCCCCTATGCCCAATGGGGTCCGTCTGGTCAGGGTGGCCTCCTATGGTCTCAATTGGGTCCCTGGTGTTGTTTAATTTTCCTGAAAAAGTCCCAGTACATTCCAGATTTCCCTGCACACTCTAAACACTCACAAACCGACATGAAAGTCCCTTAATTCCGTATTTTTGGGTTTCCAGTGGGGTTGGTCTGGGTTTCTAGTCAATATAGGGTCTAAGGTCACCTTTTAAGTTCAATTGCAAAGTCATAACTCAAAATTACCCTAATCCTCTCTAATTTTGTCCAAAGTGCACCAATTCACACGATATCGATATGAAACTTGAATTAAAGCTTAAGCACAAGAATTAACACTCTAATTATGAAGGAATTACCTCACAAGACCCTCATGAATCCTCAACAGCACCAAAACACCACCTTTCTTGGTCCATAGCATAGATCTTGGGCTTGTGCATCATTTTAATGAAATGAGGGTAGGGTTTTAGAGTGATTTGTGAGATGATTTAGGGCTTTGAAGAGAGGAGGAGATGTGGTGCAGCAGCAGCAGCAGAAGGAGAGTGAAGAGGGAGGGAAAATGAGGGAAATGGCTAAGGTTCTAGTCAAAGTGCAACCCATACCTCTCTCTCACCAACCCCATTGTTTTCTCTTTTTCTTTTAATCCAATTCCTTCTCACACCAATAGTGATCCCAAAATAAAACCATGGCAAGAAAATGTAACACAAGTTCAAAGATGATATGTGCACATTTTGCACAAAAAGCCAAAAAATCCGATTAGCGATTTTTAATCGCGATTAGCGCTAAATTAGCATATAATTAATCACAAACACTTAAAAATGGCATAATTCCAATAAATAACCCATTTTAGAATTTTCCATAATTTTCCATAATTTTTCTCCATTTATTTGCATTTAATTATTAATTTAATATTAAAATAATCAAAAAAATAATATTAAATTATAAAAATTCCTAAAAATAATATTTTATTATTTTGGAAATGTTACAAAAACCTAGCTTATACTCGCAAGTTCCTTCCTAGTCGTGCTAATCCTCGTTGTTGCCGATTACCGTAACACCGATATTAAGAGTGACAACGAAAGAAGTGAGCGACTCCTAACTCAAACTAACCTAATCCTAACCCTAACAAGCTCTCTTTATATAAAATTTTAGCACATAGTTAATCTCAAAACAAACCTGTACATTTGGACTTAACTCGTTAAAGCATATAGAAAAAGATTCCCATCTCCCTGCGGACGACCCGTACTCAACCGGCTAGCTACAAGCGAAACCGTCTTGATTGCGGCAATAAACTAAGCACGTAAAAACTCTACCAATCAAATGGCGCCGTTGCCGGGGAGACGGTAGTTTATTTCTTTGTGTAATTTCGGGTTAATTTGTGAATATAACCGAAAAACAAAACAAAAAATATATATATATATATATATATATATATATACATTGTAAAAATCATCTTGTTATTTTTGATTAGCTTTTGTGGAAGTGTGCAGGATAAAAAGAAGGTCGAGTTCAGTGCTAAAGACGTGGGAAGTTAGACCCATATCTCGCGGCTACACCGCGACGGATCAAGACGGAGCCGACGGTCTACTGTAAAATTCTTGAGCAGATCCAGTGAGCAAATCAATATTCAGGAGCTCCAGAAAAGAAGAGAACACCCAAGGCAGCACATTCCAGAAATTTGAAGGGCCAATTACACTTAATTGCCGCGGAACCGCGGCCATTTGTGGCCGTCGATTCCCAAAATTCCTTGTGAGTGTTCCTTCCTTCTTCCCTACTCCTCTGAACTCCACTGAACTGTGTTTTCTGCAACATTCTTTGCGCAAACTCTCTTCCCCTTCCAATAAATTGTTTTTGTGCAGGATTCTTTGCGCTGCGCTAAAAAATAAAAAAATTGATTGCAATTGATTGTTACTGCTTTGCATATATTAATACGGACTTTAAGGGGCTTGAAACCAATCCAGATTGGGTGGGGATTTCATCACCCTTCCCAGGACCCCAGAAATCACAAAAAGCATATGCATTGACCATTGTTTAATTAAAAAATACTAGACTCAGCCCTAAGGACTTCACGCTCAATAGGACAGAGGACTAGTTACAGGCATCGGGCGTTTATCCTATCCTGACTTTGCGGTGTCTAGGAAAGTGTGTCCAAGGCAAGTGGTTACTTAATTAGGACCGCTACTTACGTAGTGGGGAACCTCCCACTTACCTGGCACTTACCTGGCCGCAATTGGCGGAGAAGAGGCGGTTTGAGATCCTATTTCTAGCCCTTTGGAACAGTTAGGAGATGTCTAGCTGACCTAGGTGACCCTAGATCTAGGTGTGATTGAGCATATCTTGTCTGTGATTGTTTGAAGCCGTAAGTCCGTACATATTTCTGTAAAGCTCTTTCTAAAAAAAACACAAAACAAAAAACTGTTATAAAAACTTGCCCTTTGTCGCCAGAATCCATTTTTTTTCACCCACCACCATCGTATTTCTCCATTGACGTTTTCTTACCCTCACCTTCTCCGCTTTGACTACACTGAACAAGTTTAGTGTATGTCCGCTTGGACTTGGGACACTAGCACCCGCCTAGTCCGCGTTACGTTAGTCGCTACCGACTACGCGATTGACTCAGACGTCGAAACTCCCTCCACGCCTCTTTCACCCTTACCTTTGCCGACCAACTCCGACGTTGACCGGAATTCTGTTCATACATCCTCACCTTCACCATCACCAACCTCTTCTTCCGCGATGTCAGGATTTAATCCAAACATCCCTTCAACTCCCCCGGGATTGATTCGACCTCCTATGGATGCGAATAACCCACCACCACCACGTGTCGTAGCGCCACAGCGAATTACGCTCCAGGATCGTTTCTATCCCACCCACTCTGCACTTCCCACCTGTCTTTCCCTTCCACCGGCCAATGGGGATAATTTTGAAATTAAGCCCCACCTCATTAACATGCTTCCGAAATTTCATGGGCTTGAATCTGAAGATGCCTATATCTTCATCAACAAGTTCCAAAAATGTTTGTGCCATGATGAAAACTACCCAACTGTCGGACGATGCTATACGGCTACGGGTCATTCCGTTCACTCTGTGCGATCTTGCTGAAAAGTAGCTGTATAGCACTGCTTCCTACTCCATAACCAGTTGGGACGAGTTTGTGAAAGCGTTTCTCAAGAAATTCTATCCGAATCATAAAACCGCGAGGATCCGTAACGAAATCAACCAATTCTCCCAGCTTCCTACTGAACCCTTCTGGAAGTGCTTTGACCGGTATAAAGACCTTCTTATTCAGTGCCCTCACCATGGTATTGAGAAATGGCAACTTTTCCAAGCCTTATACGAGGGCCTGAACCCAGCAACCAAGCAGTTGTTGGAAACCATTTGTCAGGGCCACTTCCTATCGAAATCTGACGAGGAAGAGTGACAATTCTTCGACGACCTTGCGGAACAAACGCTTCAATAGGAGAGAACCAGACCAACTTCTTCTTCTTCCTCCTCCACTTCTACTGGTCAGTCTAGGGTAGGCATTCACCAACTTGATGTCTCTATTGCGATGAAAGCTGAAATGGCTGCAATAACGAGAAAACTTGAAGCGATAGAGAGCAAATTTTCATCTCCTGCTCCTGCCCCTGTTCTTCCCCTTCGTACCATTTGTGCTTGTTGTTCCGATCCTTCTCACTTAACCGAAGAGTGTCCTTACAATCCACCATCTCAAGGACAAGATCAGGTTAATGCCGTATTTCAGCAAAGACCGAGAAATGATCCATACTCTTCCACCTACAATCCCGGTTGGAGGACCCACCCCAATTTCTCCTGGAATCAGAATCAACATCAATTCCAAGGCAACAATTTCCAGAGGCCCCCTCCTCCGCAACAACAAGCGCAACAACAAACTCAACATCAGTTTCAGCAGCCCTTCCAACCCCAACCTTTTCAAAATCAGACGAACAACTTTGCACCCAACAATTCTTTTCCCCAAAACAACATTGTTCCGTCAAACAACGATAAGGTTTCCTCGGTCGAACGAAGTCTGGAGGCGTTCGTTAAACAATCGACACAATCCACCGCAAACATCCAGTCGTCTATTCAGTCTTTGGTGCAACACACTGCTGCACACGGGCAAAGCATCAAGACCATCAAAGCCCAGATTGCATAACTAAATGCGGCGTTAAGCGAGCGAGAAAAGGGGAAGCTTCCATCTCAACCACTCCCAAATTCCGGTCACCCACATAATGTACATGTTGCTCTTGAACAACAGAACCATAATGTGAGTGCCGTGACTACATTGAGATCTGGAAGGATGCTGCACAACAACATCGGCACAACAATTGAGGATAATGACACCCCGGACGCTTCATCTTCTTCTTCTTCGACTTCTGAGCCTATTCTCCATTCGTCAAAAGGCTCTTCTTCTTCTTCTTCTTCTTATGCTCTGAACGGATCCACTTCTCACTCCACGAAAACACCAGCTCTGGGATCCGTTCCAACTCCACAATCTCCTCCACAAGCATTGGACTCAACCAATTTCAAAAACGTTCAATTTACAAACCGGTTGAGGTCCAATAAACAAAATCCACAAATGGAGAAGATTCTGGAGTTGTTTAAGCAGGTTAACATCAACATTCCCCTTTTAGATGCTGTCCAACAAGTCCCGTCTTACGTGAAAATCTTAAAGGACTTGTGCACGAAAAAGAGGAAATCTCAGGTACCCAAGAAAGTTTTCTTGGCTAGTGCTGTGAGTGATGCTCTTACCCAATCTTTACCTCAAAAACGGAAGGACCCTGGCTGTCCTACGATTTCTATTACCATTGGGGATAAGAACATCAAACGCACACTATTAGATCTTGGTGCCAGTGTTAACCTACTTCCGTACTCAGTACATGAGCAACTAGGTGTAGGAGAGCTGAAACCCATACACTGCACTCTCCAAATGGCCGATCGATCGATCACCCATCCTAGGGGTGAGCTAGAGGATGTGTTAATCAAGGTTGGGGACTTCATATTCCCCGTTGACTTCATTGTTTTAGACACACAGCCTGTAGCTAACCCCCGGAATCAAATTCCGGTGATGCTCGGTCGCCCATTCCTTGCAACCTCAAATGCCGTGATCAATTGTCGAAATGGTTCGATGAACCTATCTTTTGGAAATATGACAATTGAACTCAACATTTTTAGGTTGGGGAATCAGCCCTCCGAACCTAATGCTCATATACTAGACGTTTGCTCAATCCAGGAGATCACCCCGGAAGAGTGTGAATTCAAGGAGTTTTTGTTCGATCATGACAACCTTAACGCCACTAGTGCGTTCCTCTTCGAACCTGCTGCTGTTTCTACGCCCGACAATGACTACGAGTGTTTCACTTTCTTGAACGAGCTTAGCCACTCACCACCGAGTTTGAATACTTCGAATTTCTGGATGAGTTACCTGAACCATCCAACTCGGTCGCTTACACTCGTTTTGAACCTTTGCTGGAATCCTTTGAGTTCGAGACCTTTTCACCAATCTTGCCTTCAATCGTTTCACCTCCAACGCTCGAACTCAAGCCTTTGCCGTCTCACCTTAAGTACGCTTACTTGGGTGAGAACGAGACCCTCCCTGTTATCATCTCGTCTTCTCTAGCTCCAGAGCAAGAGAATGCCCTTCTTGCGGTCTTGCACAGCAATAGGCAAGCTTTTGGCTGGTCCATGGCGGACATCAAAGGGATTAGTCCCCAGATCGTTGAACATCACATTCATCTGATGGATGATGCCAAACCAGCCAGGGATCCACAAAGAAGACTCAACCCAGTCATGAAGGAGGTTGTAAAAAAGGAAATCGTAAAGTGTCTGGATAGTGGTATCATTTACCCTATCTCTGATAGCCAGTGGGTTAGCCCCATTCACGTTGTCCCCAAGAAATCAGGCATAACGGTCATCACTAACGAGGCGAACGAGTTAATCCCTACTCGCATCCAGACTGGGTGGCGAGTATGCATCGATTACAGAAAACTCAACGCCGCAACGCGGAAGGACCACTTTCCGCTACCTTTCATTGACCAAATGCTTGAACGATTGGCCGGACACGAGTACTACTGCTTTCTTGATAGCTACTCCGGCTATAATCAGATTCCCATCGCCGAAAAAGACCAGGACAAGACTACATTCACTTGTCCTTTCGGCACGTTTGCATATCGTTGCATGCCCTTTGGGTTATGCAATGCGCCCGCTACCTTCCAGCGGTGTATGATGGGAATCTTCTTAGACATGGTGGAAAAATTCCTGAAGATCTTCATGGACGATTTCTCCATCTTCGGCGATTCCTTTAATGAGTGTTTGCTCCATCTCGACGCTGTCCTTACCCGATTTAAGGACAAGAACCTCACTTTGAATTGGGAGAAGTGCCACTTCATGGTGCGCGAAGGTATTGTCTTAGGACATATCATTTCGCAAAATGGCATAGAGGTTGACAAAGCGAAGATTGAGGTCATTTGCAATCTCCTTCCTCCCAGATGCGTCAGAGACATCCGATCCTTCCTTGGTCATGCCGGTTTCTATAGACGGTTCATCAAGGACTTTAGCAAGATTGTTAGGCCCTTGACTCTTTTGCTGGCCAAGGACACGCCATTCGACTTCAACTCGAGCTGTGTGACTGCGTTCGAGTCATTAAAAAGCTCACTCACTTCTTCTCCCGTTCTTTCTTCTCCTGACTGGACGCACCCATTTGAGATTATGTGCGATGGATCTGACTTTGCCATTGGTGCTGTCCTTGGACAACACATCAACAAGATGCCGCACGTAATCTATTATGCTAGCCGAACCCTGAACGACGCCCAACTTAATTATACAACAACTGAGAAGGAATTCTTGGCTATTGTATTTGCTTTAGAAAAGTTCAGGCCCTACCTCATCGGCTCTCCAGTCATTGTCTATACAGACCATTCTGCTCTGCGCCATCTTTTTGCGAAGAAAGATGCAAAATCTCGGCTAATACATTGGATCCTCTTGCTTCAAGAGTTTGACCTTGTCATCAAGGACAAAAGAGGATGTGAGAACGTAGTCGCCGACCATCTCTCACGACTTCCTTCTTCGCCGTCGCTTCAAATTCTGATCAACGACGTTTTTCCGGATGAACAACTCTTGACAGTATCTTGCGAACCCTGTTTCGCAGATATTGTGAACTCTTTGGCCACAGGATTACTACCGACTGAATGGTCAAGTCAGGACAGACTTCGATTCTTATCCCAAGTAAAACACTTTTACTGGGACGAACCCTATCTGTTCAAGTACTGTCCCGACCAGATTATTCGTCGGTGTGTCCCTGACGATGAATTCAAGAGTGTGCTGTCATTTTGCCACGATCAAGCATGTGGCGGGCATTTTGGCCCCAGAAAGACAGCTGAGAAGATCTTGCAGCGTGGTTCTACTGGCATAACTCTTCAAAGGCGCTCAATACTACTGCAAGACTTGCTCCCGGTGCCAACACTTAGGCCGGATATCCAGGAGGAACGAGATGGCGCTCCAACCAATCTTGGTTGTGGAGATTTTCGACGTTTGGGGGATAGATTTCATGGGGCCGTTTCCCAGCTCTTTTAGGAACTTGTACATCCTTCTCGCTGTTGATTACGTCTCTAAGTGGGTCGAGGCTGTGCCCAGCCGGACTAACGACAACAAGGTTGTCGTTAGGTTTCTTAAAGAAAATATTTTCTCCCGGTTTGGGCACCCCCAAGCGATCATTAGCGACAATGGAACTCATTTCTGCAATAAAACTTTTGAGGCCTTGATGCGGAAATATTCCATTAATCATAAGCTATCTACGCCCTACCACCCCCAAACCTGTGGGCAAGCCGAAGTTTCAAATCGGCAAATCAAGCAAATACTGGAGAAGACGGTTTCCAAGAACCATAAGGATTGGTCGTTGAAACTCACTGATGCCCTTTGGGCATTTCGAACTGCTTATAAGACCGATCTTGGTATGTCTCCCTATCGGCTTGTGTACGGAAAGGCTTGCTACCTCCCTGTGGAAATAGAGCATCGTGCATTTTGGGCGATAAAGGAGCTGAATCTGTCTCTCGAAGATGCGGGCAGCTATCGGAAGCTGCAGTTGAACGAATTGAGCGAGCTTAGGGATGAGGCTTACGAAAACGCGGTTGTCGTTAAGAACCGAACGAAGGTGTTTCACAATAAACACCTTTTGCGTAAAACTTTCACACCTGGTCAACAGCTGCTGCTTTACGACACCCGGCTGCATTTCCATTCAAGTAAGCTCAGATCTCGCTGGAAAGGGCCATATTTTGTGCGGAATGTGTATCCGCATGGCGCTGTGGATTTGGAGAATCCAAAGGACGGTTCATTTTTCAAAGTAAACGGACACCGAATAAAACCGTACCTTAGCGCCGAACCAACAGAGGAGCTCCTGGTCTTACAGGAGCCGGTTTACCCTGTATAATCTTCCTCTGCCTACCACCAAACTTCGGTTATCCAGCCAGAACAGTGGACACTGTTCCAAATAAGTTTGGGGGTTTGTATATACCATTTTGTATATATTTGTGGATATTCTTTTCCATTTTTACTATGTTTCTTTTCTTTAAAAACAAAAACAAAAAAAAATTGTGTATATCTAACCGACAATTTTGACCCTTCAATGATCTCTTCATGCAATGACAGTGAGGACACTGTCCAGTTTAAGTTTGGGGGTACGCTCGGTACGCATTTCTAACCCTCGCATTCATATGTATATTTTGTATCTGCATACTAAAATCCATAAAATCCATAAAAATCAGAATATTTTCTAAAAACATAAAAACTTTTTCGTCAAGTTAGCTAGTGGGAGAACTCAGATTCAACATTTCGACGATTTTGTTTGATAAGATAAGAATAACTAAATCTTATTTTTAGATTTTGAAAACCTGAAAGATAACTCTCCTTTGAAGTTAACTATAGCTGATATACGTCTTTACATCACACTACACGTGTCGTGAGTTTTTGAAAATTAGATGACAATTCTATTATGTCTAAAAACTTTTAAATGGATAAATGATTTTTTGAGGATCAAATAGGTTTGTTCTGAAATAAGTAATATCAAGAATAGTTTATGAAGTGAAGTGAATATGAAGGGATGTTATTGATGCCTTAATTGGAACTAATTCTGAAAAATAACCCATCTGGAACTTAATTAGAATGATTACACACCGAACCCACTAAAACACGTCTTTTATCCAAAAAATAATTGAACTGCCGGTTATATCTCCGTTCGTATTGAATCATCATGATTTTCACGCTAAATTGTCTTTTGTTTTTGGGCCTAGGTAACTTGAGTAATTAAGTCCGCTGGGGTGTCTCTACACCTAATGCCCTAAAGCCAACTGGTTTGGGAGTATTGGCCCAAAGCTCGTTAAGAGGCCTAGAAAGTCCAGATTAAAACAAAGTCAAGCAAGTGTTCTCTCCGAGTTAAAATTCCTAACGGTTCTTTGTGTGAGAATAATCTTGACAAAAGACAGGTTTTTATAAAAAAATATTTCTAGCGGAGATATGAAGGTTTTATTCTATGATAAAGACTATTGCACGTTCACAAAGGTGTGTATGAAATGAAAACAAGAAAAAGGTGGAGTGAAAAATAAGACCTAGTTTCTTGTTAAGGAAAATAGAAATTCTGAAGTTGAAACCTTACTGGAAAACGAAACTTGAAAAATTCTTAACTCTTTATAAAACTTATGTGATCCTTTTAAAATTTTTATCTGGGTTTTATTGTGTGACATGATGACTTTAATCGATCCTTCTGAAACTTAACGACACTATTTGCACTGCACGTAAAGACATATAAAATCTTAAGTTAAATAAGAAGCGAGGTGTGAAAAATAAAGGTTCGATAGTCTAGACTTAGGATAATAGAATTGTTATTTTCTGAAAAAAAAAACCTTAAGGTTTGAATCATAGTTATTTTGCAAAACTAGCTTGACCGGATTTTGTGGGTAGTATCCGCTGAAAACCCTCAGGAGACAACACTCCTCATAGTAGGGACACCTAGAGGTTTAACGGCTTGTTGCACATGCTCAGTACAATCACGTTCCCCTGCGAAAGTGAGGTTAGGAATTTTTTTGAATAAATTGGCTTTGGTCGGGACGAGCAAATGATAAGTTTGGGGTATTTGTTCATATCAGATTTTTGCATTTTTATACCGCCCAATTTTTATCACATTGCTTATTGGTAGGTACTCTTGAGCCGTGTTTGCTAGTTAATTGCAGGATACAGGTTCTCAGCTCTAAACAGTGAAATTCATGGAAAAGCACGACAAATTCCGGATTACTACCAACCACAGATAAAACACGGGTCTCCGCTCTCTATCCGTATGTTGCCGCACACCAGTTTAAGGGACAAAATAGTAAATCAATGTCATTTTCATGCACAAAGCTCAATGTCAACACAAGATCTAATATATCTACGGGGAGCTCAAGAAAAATCATGATAAAAGATCCACATCACATCACCTTTTGATCTGCTGAAATTCTGGAAAAATTGTGAAGAGTTTCTGATAAAAGTACTATACCACACTGAAGAGGACTACAAACCATGGAAACCGACGAAAATTGAAGGCCCAACTCCCTAGTAAGGCCGCGATTCCGCGGCATAAGCGGGCTTAGGCCGCGGAACCGCGGCCTGACTAACTCGGCAGTTGACTAATTTTTAAGGGTATTTTGGTAATTTTATCTTATGGCAGATTGTTGCCCTAGGTTTCCAGTTCCCTGCCTATAAATAGCCCAGAACTTGCCAAGCCAAGGGTGCTTATTCTTGTATTAGGATTTAGATATACTTTGTTCTTCTTCTTCCTCTTTTCATCTTTTCTCCATTAAAATCTTGTAGTGAGGTTTCATAAGTGAAGTGATGAATAAAAGAGTTCTTTTTGTTATCATGCTTGTCTTGTTATGTTGTTAATTATAATTTCTTATAATCTTCAATTGCTAATTTAGTTGTTGTTATTTTTTTTTGTTTCTTTCTTGTTCTCTTTTTCTTTATCCTTAACAACAATGATGCTTAAACTTGATCCTTGCCAAGGTGAGGTCTCAAATAGCTAGTTGTAATCTCCTAACCTCTTTCTTTCTATCTTCCTCCTTTTGTTTTATTTTCTTTTTCTTGTAATGGGTGAGTAGTTTTCTTACTTGTTAGGGTAGGATAAGGAAAGTTTGAGAGAAGGAAATCTCTCTCACTTTTTCCTTGCCCAACATCTTAATTCGGACTCCCGTTAATTGAACCACAATCTGCTCCCTATGGCACCCTATCCTACATGATAATGGTGATTCCTTAGTGAGACCGGTTGTGGTTGAATTAACCGGAAGTTAAGGCTAAGAGCCAAGAACGGACGGACAAGAACCAAAAGGAAGAACTTAAGCGTTGGAAAGCCTAGCTTATACTCGCAAGTTCCTTCCTAGTCGTGCTAATCCCCGTTGTTGCCGATTACCGTAACACCGATATTAAGAGTGGCAACGAAAGAAGTGAGCGACTCCTAACTCAAACTAACATAATCCTAACCCTAACAAGCTCTCTTTATATAACATTTTAGCATATAGTTAATCTCAAAACATACCTGGACATTTGGACTTAACTCGTTAAAGCACATAGAAAAAGATTCCCATCTCCCTGCGGACGACCCGTACTCAACCGGCTAGCTACAATCGAAACCGTCTTGATTGCGGTAATAAACTAAGCACGCAAAAACTCTACCAATCAAGCCTCTCAAGAGTCCGGGTACTCGATGATCGCAGCGAAGGGACCTCAACATGGAGCTTTAGAAGTGAAGGAACGGACTACAAAGGTTGCAATCCCTAACTCTTAGAAGTAAAGTTGTTTACTTGCTTTGTTTCGCCTAATCTCTAGTCTAAGATCATGGTTAGGGTTATTCGGCACGTCTAAAATTTAAATCGGGTATGGTTGATGCCTTGTAGACCCTTGTGACAGTGCATAGTAACCCTACAGTGGTATCAGAGCCAAGCTAGAGTTTTAGGCAAAATATAGACGAAGTTTAATGTCCGATCGAACCCCGAAACCCCATTTTACACCCTTCTCTGGAAATTTTTAAAATGTTGATTTTTTCTGTATTAAAAATACTCAGAAAATTAAGCAGGAAATTCTAAGGACTACTGTAAAAAACGAACCCATAAACCCCTCAAGCCGCCGTGGAACCGCGGCAATACCCTGCCTTGCGCGGCGGTTCCGCGGCCATAATTAGGTATTAGGGTTAGGTGTTTTCACAGTAACATCCGTAGGTGTTTCTACATGCTTCTGGGAATTTTTAATATCACTCAAGTGTTGAGTTTTCTGGAGATCTTTTTTATTCGTTGATTCGATCGAAAAGTTTAACTTCGTTTAATTTTTTTCCGGGTAATTTATAACGTGTTAAAAAGTTCGACCGGATATCAATAACTCACTTTTTCCCCTGCCGGAAAATTTTCAAGTGTTGGATTTTTTCACGAGTTTGAAACTTCCTGAAAATCATGCAAGTAATGCGGTAGACCCTCTAGAAGAACACAAACCTTAACTCGATTATGTGACCGTCTGAACCGCTTCTAAACCTTAGGGTTTGGGACAGTACGGCGTTGCCACATGTGAGGCGTTGGTTTGACCCTTCTACGGCTGGACCATTGGTACTGTGGCATGTGATGGATACTTTTTGAACTCCGCTCAAGTGTTGAGCTATTTGGGAAATCTTGGGTGTTTGTTTATTCGATCAGAAAGTTTAACATTGTCTATTTATCTGCAATGTGATACAATATTTGGAATCCACAAGTAGTTATGAGATAACTAATTTGAATGTTATAAATCTAGCAGTTTAGTCTCATTTGATCGGTTGCCACGGGATTTTGATGTGATCAAAAGTCCGTCGCAATCACGTAGCATACGCGGATACTCGCCGGGTAAACTTAATAGATAGCCACGCCCCATAGCCCCGACCAAGTGACTGTAGGAGAACCCCATCGCCAAAAGCATCCGTTCGGGTGCTCGCGGCAGCGGTGTTCCGCCTTAGTGCACTTCGTCGACGGCATCCAGGGGTGCGGCCGTCTACTAAAGTTTGCGACGAGCATTCGATCAGGATGTCGGGAATCTTTTTGAATTGCCCGACTAGATATTGAAAAGTGTTTTCGAGATCGAGACTAAAATGTGGGGTTTATAATTGTTAGGCATGCGATATCTAAGGAGGTTGCGGATTCCAACTGTTGTAGTTTTACACTTTCTTTTCTGCGGCCGTAAGTGTAATATGTGGTGTATCGCCGGTTTCATTGCTATACATCAACGACAATTGGGATACGCATATTTACTTACGTTGATAATATGTGATATTATGTGTTGCTGTGATATGTTATATTGGATCGTCGTGTTTTGAATAGCCGGGGGTTTTATGTGAGATGAGAGTTTTTCTTTTTCATTCATGTAAAATTCAATTGTATGTAATATTCTTTTATTGGGGCATTTCCAGGCTGAGGATAATTTCACCATTGTATATCATTTACTTTTCCGCATTAGGATATGTTGGAGATAGTGCCCTCAGAGTCAATTATTGGATCACAGGCACGTGATTGCAATGATTGAGGGAGGACCTATCCCGGTAGGACAGTCTTACTCGAGATGATAGTATGCTATCTGGTTTACCTTTATCATCGTGTACTGCTTCAGGTGACCTTACAGGTCACTATTACACGCTGATAGAGCCCCTAGGATTCTTGCTTGACTGCCGGCAGTATGATGGCGATCATATACGTGAGAGCTGGTGGTCTATAAGCACATCCTTAAAAGCTCCCTAGTCGTGGGAGTTTCGAGACAGGGCATCGATTCTCCAGAGTAGACTAGTGTATACAGTCGAGACCCCGACGAGAGGCGGTGGCCGGTCTCACAAGCCACTGGTGTCAGTTGGTTCACCTAAGATGTATACAGGTGCTCATTGGGTTATGAGTACACCGGACAGGACTCGCCGGGAACATGCTAGTTGGTCTTATACCTGACGTCAGATAGCAGTTCCCTGGTGACATGTGTACAGGTTAGTTCATCGACCTGGGGATCGTCATTTGTCTCGTGTGAGTTCCCACTGTACTTTGATTACTACCCTACCACGGCTCAAAGGAGTCGTGCAAACAGGTTTTAGTTGGGTACAGTCCCGAGCCACATGGAGGCAGTGAGCGGATCTTCAGGGGTTCGTCTCTCCCGGTATTGGGGGTGAGGTCGCGCTGTGTCTAGGAGAGCCATTACGCAAAGCCCTCGGCCGAGGCAGGAGGTTTACTGGTAGGTATTCCAGTAGTATCTCAGGGCGTTCTAGGCTACACTCCGACACGACTTGTACCGCTTTTGGGGGTCTGACTTTTACCAACCCCTTAGGCCCGACATGCGATGCTCATAGACGAACGGACCGGACTGTACGGATATTGTCACTGACAGGCTCAGTAGGGTGTCAGGATGAGTTCGCTCATCGACGTCCCTTTTGGTCAATAGCTGGTGGCCCGTCACGTATTGGCTAATACCTCTGACGTGCTAGTGGTTAAATCCACAGCCATTGTATTGACGAGTCTTTAGAGTCCACCACGCTTACAGTTACTCAAGCTTTCGGGCGAAACGCTGTAGAGGCCGTATGGAGATATGGCAGGGTCCGATCAGATACGTGCGGTATTGCACGGATCAGGATCGGACAGTTTTGTACTAGTGGCCGTATAGTTATATGGCAGGGTTCGATCTGATACGTGCGGTATTGCACGGATCAGGATCAAACGGATATTACTAGCCGGCTTTGGCTTAAGCCGGTCCTAGTTTAGTACAGTGTAGATTTTGTCTCATTGCATTTGTATCCGGACGGAATACAGATGCAGGTGTGTATGCACAGTATCGGGGTTTTCCTGTAATTTATTACGGGACCAGTTTTCTGGAGTTGCCAGTTTGCATTCCGTTCCGGCCGGTTTTCCTTTGTTCTTTCCCGGCCGGATTTTTCTGATGGAGGGGGTAATTTGCAGTTTTGCAAATTACATTTGAGGAGGGGGTTTCTTGCATATGTATTAATTATGATAGCATCTTTTTTATTCCTTTCTTTTCTATCATCATTTCTTGTAAAAGGTGATTAGGATTGATTTGGTTTTGATGTGAGATTGTGATGATAATGTTTGGCTATGGTCACCACTTGCTTTTACTACCATTACCTTCCTTCTAAGGTTGTGGTTTTGTATTCCCTCCTCCACCATTCTCATTTTGGAGATGATAGAACTCACTTGAGAGAAAAGAGAAGAAGAGGTTTTCATTCTTGAGAGTATTCATTCTTGATCTCATTTTCATGCTAGAAAAATGCAAGCACCATTTTTCTAATCTTGATTCCTCCATCATCTTCAAAGGCAACTACATAAACTCCAAGAGATAAAGTTTTTACACTACATTCTACAGCATTTCTTGGGCATGTCGACTTGCCGGCTTCATGCTCGAGTTGCCTTGGTATTGAGGCGGGAGCCCGTAAAAGACGCAGGCGATGTGGTGCCCTTCCGGCGAGGAGGCGACGATGTGGAGACAAGACATTCCGCGGGAGATCGGGACGATGAAGAGAAGACCGGAGGACTCGGATCACTTGGTATACTTCTCTTCCCATCTCTTGTTTGCTAGCATTAGGTTAATGGTTACGATCCGGGTTTTCATTGTCCGCGGTAGCGCCAGTTTAAAGTTAAGAAAAATTTTGATTCCGCATTTTGGCCTCGGATAGACGGCCGGGGCGCTGCCGTGGCGCAACATGGTATCAGAGCTCGGAAAAATTCGACAGAAAACTGATGCACACGAAATGTGGTTTTTGGGTTTTTGGTCGATCGGATATTTTAAACACATTATTTCACAGTATTTACATTATATCTGCGACCGTGAATATCACTTGATCGGTAAATCCTGTCTAACTGCTATAGCCCGGTTAGACGGATTTGCGAACGTGATTTTCACGTTGATGTTCTATGTTTATGCTGTGTTGTTGCGGATCGGTCGTGGGGGATAGCCTGGATGCAATGCTAGTACAGTTTTGTTGTATTATGTACATTTGATATTGCAGGGCGAGCGTCCGACATGTGGACTGCCGTCACTTCCTTTTTGTATTATTCTTTTGGGGCACGACCTGGTTGCGGTCGATGTACCCGTTGTATGTATATTTTACTTTCTGTACTAGGATTACCCCGCGGAGGGGTGCACGGATAGCCGGGTTCTAGAGGGCAACGGGCCCGCATCTCATGGCATTGAGACGGAGGGGGCTTCACTCTAGGATTGGCGGGCTATTCGCCGCACTCGTAGGGGGTACAGGTTGACCCAGGAGGGGTGCCCAAGTTACCGGATTCCATGAAGTGCTGGGTGGTCCATTCACGGTGCTGAAGGGGGCTGCCTCGCTTCAGGTTTTGGCGGGTGACTTGCCGCGCCCGCAGGGGTCTAGGATTTCATTGCATAGGCTATCCACACGACCAGGGGAACGTCGGGTTTCAGCAGCGGCTCTGTGAAACCCGGGGATCCCAGATATCTGTATTATTCTGTGATGTTGTACATTTCTGTGATGTTGCTTTTTATCACGCCTTGAGCGAATATAATATATTGGTATATATATTAGTAGATGTTGTATATGTTTTACATCCGCGCTAGTTCAGTCCCCGCTCTGTCGTTAGTTAGCTAACCTAACGGGTAATGACGGGACCCAGTGGCGAATGCGGATGGCATATACGTACATCAGTATATTTTCGTTCTTTGTGGTGTGATCAATTGATGGGACTGCGTTGATTCGGATCAATGCAAGATAAACAAACCTATTCTGTTGTTGTTGGAACATTTTTCAAAAAGCTGTTATTGCAAGGAAGTTCACTTTTGTTTTGTATCGTAGTATTCATTTGGAATATCCTGCTCCTCAGTCGACGAGGCAAGGGCCGAGATCCCTTCACCGGGAGTGACCCCTTGGACAGAAGTTTGCGTCAGGGCACTAACTTCACTATAGCCGATTACTTTTGCTTTGCATCGTGGTATTCAGTTGGAATATCCTGCACCTCATTCTACGGGGAAAGAGCCGAGATCCCTTCACCGGGAGTGACCTCTTTAGTAAAGGTTTTCTTCACTATATTTTTATAAAAGGCTATGCAGTTCCTTCAACGATATCAAGTTCATTACGTTAAAGGTTTTTCGCCAAAAACCAGCCGTAGCCCTCCGTCATTTCTTACAAGTATTACTTAGTATTCGTGCTGCGTTTGTTGACTGTGTCAAGGCGTAGTGTGCGGTAGCTAAGTAGTGTTTGTTTGTAGCATATTAATGGGATTGGTTAGGACAGTCGTGCGGCCTTGTTGACTGTGTCAAGGGCTCGTACGGGTGGGTTTAATGCAATCCAGGATAATGACGGGTTGAACTTGACTAGGACTCTTTGATTTGTTGACTGTGTCAAGGTCACTTGGGTCCTAGGGGTAAAAATCACATCGGGAGTTTCAAAAGAACTGAAACTTGCCAGGCATGCGCATACCTTCTGGAGTGTGGTGACTTGAGTGGATTCCGTCAAGTTATCATGCGATGATAGTTGGATCCCGATTCCCACTGATGTGTTGGTTTACTCCTCGGGTGATCCCGACTAATTCTTCTTTCAGGTTTGGAGGAGAATTTGACGGTACAGTGGGAGGTTTCCAGATTAGACAAAGTGATAACCATTCTGATCCAGGTTAGAGTGCACGCTGAGTGTTTCTTTTCTCTCTCTCTTTGGCAGCGACCATTGACCCGACCCTGGACTATGACTCAGTGACCAAGTTGACCGAACCTTCTTAACACAGGCTTTTGGATTGTCAGAGTTGCAGACCTCATTGCCACTCCTACTTTTACCCTTTTCTCCAGGACACCCCGCATTACTACGAACGTCCACTTCCATTGGACAAAACCATCGTATGGTTATATACGAACTCGAAGGACTTCGAGGATGGTTTCTGGTTCTGGAGAAAACGAATAGGATTATTCAGTTGTCTTTTCTTTTCACCTTCTCTCATTGCGAGTACTCCTTGGTTTAGGAGATAGTACACCTATTACGCAAATTGGATAGTCTTCTTCCAAACCTTAGGCTGGTGCCGAACGGTAGGGAATGAAGAAAACCAATTAGCATAACGATGGTGTGCAGAAGGTATTAAGTTAAGACAAAGCAAGGGATTAGTAAGAGGGCAAAGTAAATTGTGACTGCTATTCACGACCGAACCAAGTATTTCTTCACCAATCCTAAATCACCTTTGTATTTCTCCAGGACACTCCGTATCACTACGAAGATCCACAGTTTATTTGGATACTCCATCGTATGGTTATATACGAACTCGAAAGGAACTTGTTCCAGTTCGGGGATGGATTCTGGTTCAGGAGAAATAGGAATAAGGTTTATTCGGTTGTCTTTTATCTTCACCTTCTCTCGCTTTGCGAGTGCTCCTAGGATTAGGACAATACACCTTTTATGCTTATTGGATAGTCTTCTTCCAAACCATAGACTGGTGCTGAACGGTAGGGAAGGAAGAAAACCATTTGGCCTAAAGGGGTGTGCAGACGGTAATGACTAAAGACATATAAAGGGATTTGGACAGATGGCAAAGAGATATACGGTTACAGTTGTGAATCTGGATAATGGAAGAGGCATTACTAAGAATACCGGAATACCCCACCGAAACATTTCAATGTTTCAGTTTCACTGTGTAATGTTAAAAGAAAACTGATTTCTCGATTAGATACTTACTCCAGGGTATGTATTTACCAGGTATGATTCTCACATCTGTATGGTTTTACAGATGATGAGTGGGAGTAAGTCATTGGGAATAGGGTGATCATCCTCATTATATCGGGATTCGTTGTAATCGGTGATATTTGAGGAGATCATCTGGCTGCTTGCCGGTCGGCAAATATTTGGTTTTGAATATCCGCTGTTGTGCACCAATTTCAAATTGATATATCTGTACGTCTATTTTCATAGAGTGAGATATACCTTTTGATATTATGTCGATGACATTTACCTATATCAGTGGATGGTTAGGTAAGGAGAATTAAACAGCGGTGTAATTCTTCTTAACCATAAGTACAGTTTTCAACCTACGACGCACAGTGAAAGAGTTGTTAGACTCAGCGGACTTATACAGAGTATTGTATGTTGTCCAGTGTCCATTAGGACAGAGGGGTTGGTCCTCATACTATATTCTGTTTACTTTTAACTTCTCTAGTTCTTAGACATGTGTTTCGTAGGAACACAGGGTCTAAGTTTTGAGGAGTTATAGGTATTTGAATAGAGTAGAGAACCAGGTGTAGCAAGTATCGGGATTCTTCAAAGTGATCGAAGATGTAGATACTTGTGTATGGTGTTCAGTTGATAGTAATGATTAAGAGAACTAGCTTCTCTTTCAGGTTACTCATAATTGGAAACATTCCTAAGTTGAGTAACGCTGATCGGCCTCCTTCCATTTAGTTGACATGCACTGGAGACAGCTGCATGATTTGAATCTGGTTCAATTAAATCAGTGCCTCTGTTTCTATATTGGATATAGAACAGTTCATATCTTGACATTGTTAAGGTACGGGGAGTTGTCCGGCTTATGCTTAAAACCAGACACTGGAAAACTCAAGGCACGTTTCTGTAATGGCTGTTTGTGGGTTGACCCAGGCTATGACGAGGGTTGACTTTCTACCATCTGGAAGATCAATAGTGATATTGTTCTTGACTCGCCACAGTTTTAATAAAAATGGATTTTTTCAGAAAACAGTAGTGGGAGTATGGTAGAACTGGAAGTGATTCCAGAACCGCAAACGATTACTGAAGATTTGATAAGGAACCTAAAGATTCAATCTGGCTTGACATTCCATTGGCCACTCCGCAGATAAGGTGGGTAACTTCAGGCACCCGAGAGGTACTCCGGTAGCCTCAAGGATGGTGACAGGAAAGTTCTTGTTTACCCACACTTGCCATTGCTGTTGTTCCAGGCTGCGAGACCCGGCAGGAGGATGAGTATAGCGTCGTTCTGAACTAGCTTCAGAAGTGTACGTGTATATGACTCTGCCAGAGGGTTGTCGTAGTCAGTGGGAGCAGCGGAAGCATTGGTGGACATGTAGCTTATGTCTACTTATAGACTAAAGCACATATAGCGGAGATAGATCATCTATTTCTGACATGACAGTCATAGGTTTGACGTCATCAGAATAGGGGATGGATCTGTTGAGAAGGTAGTAGGGTGTGATGTCCTAGTTTTGGATGACATACACAGAGTAGGAAAGGAAACTCCTACACTACGATCGGTCATACTTTGGTTGTCACACAGTGGTTTCTCCACACAGGACTTGGATATTATATCAGACATTCTGGTTACTAGATCTATGGTTTTAGATCTAGATTTGGGTGGTTTCCCAATCTGGATACCTTGACAGCATTCTATGAGTATTTAGAATGGACGACTCCTGGCACGGTAGTGCACCTGCAGTTGATGGAGTCACCCTCTCTAAAGGTGTCTTATAGACTAAAGGGGAGAGGGATACTCATGATTGGCAGATCACTTGCTTAGGCAATTGAGTCAATCATGAGATGTCAAGTACCACACCAGATGTTGTTCTTGCACTAGATGCAATAAGTTGACATTGATCCAATCCTGGAGAAACAGTCGGAAGCAGTTTTAGAACATAAGTGGATGTTCTAGGGATATGATAACGACAGCCTCATTTGGGAGACAGTTATCATTCCAGGCTTGCAAGGTGACATGGACGACAAGGAGGTTGTCAGAGTTATAGTTTTCCTTCTGACGAGGGGCAGTATTTTGGACAGGTGGTCCAAGGCAATACTAAGGGTGGCATGGTGCAGGATACTGATTAAGTTCAGTTGACGATACAGTCTAAGAAGTTTGGATTTGGAGTTCATTTATGAGCTAGGTCCCATCAGACATCCAGACATTCTAAGACAGGTATTGCTCATTTCGGGAGATGGCTTTCTCCGCGAACTTGAGATATAGAGAGACATAGAAAGAAACATCACAGCGGATCCACTCACTGAGGCTATTCCTCGAACGCAATAGTTTCGCAAACGAGCTTTGTGAGACTGATTAGTAGAGGAGTTGGGTGTTCGGTATCACACGGGCTGTGAGTATGCGGCATCGCAATAATTAGCCTTGAGTGCAAGTGGGAGATCGGGACGATGAAGAGAAGACCGGAGGACTCGGATCACTTGGTATACTTCTCTTCCCATCTCTTGTTTGCTAGCATTAGGTTAATGGTTACGATCCGGGTTTTCATTGTCCGCGGTAGCGCCAGTTTAAAGTTAAGAAAAATTTTGATTCCGCATTTTGGCCTCGGATAGACGGCCGGGGCGCTGCCGTGGCGTAACAGGATAGACCCAAGGCGGGGAGCACAAGTAACCGGGTTCTAGGGTCCAGTGGGAGACCATCTCGAGGAGTCGAGACCGGGTCTCCTAACTCTAGAACTGGCAGGGTTACTTGCCGCTCTCGTAGGGGTCTAGGGATGTGGGTTTGGCTATTCATCGCGACCGTGGAATCCGTGTTTTATACAGGCTCGTATTAAAACACGGACGTCCTAGTATATCCAATATTTCATATGTGTTCTTCTGCTGCAATGTTCTGTGATGAGATCATATTACTGCATGAGACGAATGTTTAATATTATATATATGAGATATATGTTATATTGTTGATTTCGTTTCAAATGTGATGCTTGTGAAGCATAATAAAATGGAACTTCATTAATGAGATTAATGAAATAAAAGAAACCTAAAGATGTTGTAGAAACTTGTTTAAAAACTGGTAGCTCTAGTTCTTGCTTTGCATAGTAATCGGTCGAAAATATTGCATTTTTAACACATCAATCTCCCTATCATTTGCACTCATCTAGAGGTGTTCTGTATTAATATAGCACATATTAGCAAATTGACTGTAAAATACCAAATAACTTGTGTTATACTTTGAAACTGACATTCTGAGGGAAATTGAGTGTTTATCATGACATCACATCATCTTTGTATAGCGCAACACTTGTTTCGAGAATCTGTGCAGGAAATTCCATGAGAAAAGCCAAATCTGTGAAAAAGTGCTGATAAAAATACGCCAACTCCAAGACTTGAGATTTGGCAATGAAATGAAGAGAATTATAAGATTCAGCACATCAGAAAATAACCCCAAAGTCAGCAGAAGAATTACCAGATATTTTCATGCAAAGAGGGCATTAAAGGGCCGCGGATCCGCGGCCCAATACCCACTCCCGCCGCGGATCCACGGTTGTCCTGCCACGTCATCATCTCTGCTCAGGTTCAGACTACTTCTTTCAGGTCCCACACTCATTCAATATACTCCAAACTCCAGAAATCTCCAGAAGCTTCAGTACGAACAGCAAGACCCTTGTTCAGGCTAAACTTCCAAGCTTCTAAAGCAAGCTACTTAACAACCTAAGCCTAGAAGCTTCTCCCTAACCTCCAAGCTTATGAAGGAAGCCAAGCCTAACTAACTACCTCTAGAAGCTTCTACCTAACTACCTAGCTTACAAGGGAAGCTAAACTAAACCTTGCTTCTAAAGGAAGCCAAAGCTAGTGAAGGCTATAAAAGGGACCCTAAGGCTTCACTTCTAGGGTTGTTCTTTAGTTCAATAATTGGTTCTCCAATCCCCAACACAAGTTGAATGACACAACTTGTAAACCCTAATCCCCAATTGAAAATCCAAGGCAAAAAATCAAGAACTCCGAGTACCAAATCAAGCAAGAAGCCTTCAATCCTTTAGAAAGCGACGCCGGACTTCATCGGAGCAAGTGATCCAAGAAGATCCGCGACTCAAGCAGACGAGCGAAGCCGAAATCGACGATCAAGTTCTTTCCTCTTGTAGATCTTGAGAGAATTGTAACAAAATTGTTGATAAATAAAGGTGAAATTTCTATATCATGCTTTCTTTACATTCTTGCATCAAGATTCGATCTCAATTCTTGATTGAGTATTTTGTTATGATTTTTGAGTAAAACTCCGCTCGTGAAGGAGTCGAGAGAATCAATAGATAATGATGTGACAAATCTTGAAACGATTCTTAAGTCCTATGAGTTTTGTAAATTCTTGTAAATTGAAGAATCGACAACCTAGTTTCGAGCGATGCTTTCTTGATTGTGTTCGCTCTTAATTATGGATCCACGATCGATTCTTAAATTTACTAGAGGCTAGAATGTGAATGAAATCAACGAAAGGACAAGGGATAGATGATGAAACCCTAATTTCCGCAAGAAATCCCTAATTCTCGTTGATCGTCATCGATCTAGTAGCAAATCATCGATGGATAAGAAAACGTCATCAATAGATTTCATTACGTCTATAGATTTGATCGATTCCTACGAGCCTCACTTCGATTCTTGATTATTGGATTGGAAATCATCAATTCTTAATTCTTGATTTTTAAATGTCTTCTTGATTTTAGATTTAGATCTAGATAATTCTTGAAATTCACTTTAAAATCTTGAATTGAATTGTCTTTTCTTTTCTTTAATTTTCAATTTACCTAATTCGAATTACGAACGGATTACACTTTCCCTGTGGACGATCCGCACTCGCTAACGCGCTACAATCGACACCGTTATGGATTGCGGTAAAAAAATTCTTTGATTGTGAAACATCATTTCTTATATACACATCGAGAATCAATTCAATCAAATGGCGCCGTTGCCGGGGACGGTGCGCTAATTCGTTCTTTTTTGAAATTTGAGTTGAAAAGTTTATTCCATCATAATTTTTAGATCTAAATTCGCACAAACACTAAACGATTCGTTGTGATTTGTTGCGAGGAAATCTGCAATCTGTAGAGCAAGTGGAAAAAGATTCAGATCATTTTAGGGAGTTCAGAAAGTGAACAGGAGTCTGTAGAAAATTTTTTGTGCAGGTAGTTGATCAAACCACCGCGCATCCACGGTCGGAACGTGCTCATTGCAGCGGAACCGCGGGTACACTGTAGCTACAGTGCACGGAAATTTCTCAGGTAACTTCTATCTTTCTTATCTCCTACTCTGTCTGCTCCAATAACCATTTTCTGCAGGTTTCTTCGCAAATAATTCGGAGCACCGCAAAAATAAAAAAATTGTGCGTGTTTTGATTCTTGGTTGTTTGCATATTAATACGGAATTTAAGGGGCACGACCAAATTCAGATTAGGTGGGGATTTCATTACCCTTCCTAAGCCCCAAAAATCGCAAACTTGCATCCGCATTACCCTCATTAACTAAAAGAAATCTAGACATGACTCTAAGGACCGTCGCGCTCACTTAGGACAGAAGGAGGACGTGGGTAATCTATTTCTTATCCGCGTTTCTTTTGTGGTGTCTAAGGCAGGTGTGTCTAAGGCAAGTGGTTACTTAATTAGGCCCATTACTTACGTAGTGGAGAACCTCCTACTTACCTGGCACTTACCTGGCCACAGGAGGGATAAAGAGGCAGTGGAGGATTGATCCTGCGACTTGTCTTTTGGCAGTTAAGAGCGGTCTAGAGCCTTGACCTAGGTGACCACTAGACTTAGGGTTTTGCTTGTTGCATTTGTTGTGATTTGCATCATTTTTTTCAAAAATCCGTATTTTTTTTCAAAACAAACACCACTTCATTCATTTCCCCTAATTATCATAACGCTGCCACTTGTACTAAACCCTTTAGTACAAGATAGGCTGGACACGGGATTCTAGTGCCCGTTTAGTCCGCGTTCCTCCGATCGACCCCAAAGTCAGTATTTCTACATTTACCTCTTCTTTACCCACCACCACACCCATATCGATGGACACTTCTCCATCGAACTTCTTTATCACTACTCTGCCGTCGTCCGCAGGTGCTCAGAATCCACCCCGCATCTCTCTCCAAGAGAGGTGCTATCCTATGCGAGGTCCTCTTTCGACCTGTCTATCCATTCCACCAGCCAACAGGGATAATTTTGAAATAAAACCCCAATACATCAACCTTCTACCCAAATATCATGGTCTCGAGTCTGAAGACGCATATGTCTTTATCACCAAATTTGAAAATGTATGCGCAATGATGGGTACTTCACAGCTTTCTGTAGATGCTATGCGTCTTCGTCTTCTCCCATTTACTTTGTACGATATAGCCGAGAAATGGCTTTACAACACTACCGCACATTCCATTTCAAACTGGGGAGAATTCGTCAAAGCATTCCTAAAGAAATTTTACCCCTATCATAAAACAGCTCGAGTCCGTAGCGAAATAAATCAATTTACCCAGCTTCCAAATGAAACATTCTCAAAATGTCTTGAACGCTTTAAGGATCTGTTAGTTCAATATCCACATCACGGAATCCCTAGATGGGATCTGTGCAGAATCATATATGAGGACATTAATCCTAACACAAAACAGACCCTTGAATCCATGTGTCAAGGAAACTTCATGACCAAAGATGATAGGGAAGCCTGGAAATTCCTAGAAGGTTTCGCTGAAAAATCTTTACAGTGGGAGGGTGTGAGTCAATCGTCTAGGGGTGGCAATAACCAATCGGAAGTTTCCATAGGAGTTAGAGCTGACATTTCAGCTATACACAAGAAACTCGAGACTATGGAAAACAAATTTTTAGCCGCCGTCCTAAATCAAATGTCACTCTCCAAAACTGTATGTGAATGCTGTTCTGATCCTTCTCATTTGACGGAAGAATGTCCATTAAATTCTCCGTTTCAAGGTCATGAGCATACCAATGCTGCTTTTCAAAGACCTAGAAACGATCCATTTTCTTGCACTTATAATCAGGGTTGGAGGAATCACCCTAACTTTGCTTGGAACCAATCACAATCTCAAAACACGGTTCCAAATCAAAACAATTTCCAAAGGGTCCCGCCACCACAACAGCAACCACTTCAATTGAGTCAGCACCCCTTCCAAGCACAAAACATCCAAAATCCGGTCAACACACCTGCACCGTCTAGTCCTTTGCAGTTGACCGGGACTGATGAATCCTCTTCATTTGCACAATACATGAATTTGGTCCTAACAAATATCATGCAAGTGTCGGCTGAAATGAAGTCTTCTGTCGATGACATGAAAAGAAATACTGTCTCTCAAAATGAGACTATAAAATCGATGGAAGAAGAAATTGCACGATTAAAAGCTGAAATGAGTGCAAGAGAGAAAGGGAAACTTCCAGCTCAACCTTTACCCAATCCTGGCTATTCACATCATGTGAATGCAATCACCACGTTGAGATCTGGAAGAGTGCTTGATAATCACGTTGGGGAAGAGATTGATGATACCGAAAAATCTATCAATAACACCTCGGCTGAGACCTTTCCTTCCACTTCTACTTCTACTTCTAATTCTGACCCCAGTTCTTCTACCCCACCATCTTCTTCTGAGCCTATTCTCCATTTTCCCCAAGGCTCGACACCTCAGCCCAGCTCTTCTAGTACACCGAAAATGATCCCCACTGCTATTCTTAGATCGTTCCCACCAACACGATCTTCTCCAGTGTTAGACCCCGACCTTATTGCTCAAGCTCCTTACCCGAATCGGTTAAGGGGAAACACACTGAGTCCACAAATGGAGAAGATCACGGAAATCTTGAAACAGGTTAACATCAACATCCCTCTTCTAGATGCAATCCAACAAGTCCCCGCTTATGCGAAAACTCTTAAAGACTTGTGCACTAGAAAGAGGAAGACTCAAGTGCCCAAGAAGATATTCATGGCAAAAACCGTAGACACGGCTTTCCCCCAGCAATTACCGAGGAAACGTAAGGATCCTGGCTATCATACTATTTCCATTTCTATCGGGGAAAAACACATTAACCGTGTTTTACTTGACCTTGGCACAAGTGTTAACTTGCTTCCTTTCTCAGTCTATGAGCAGTTAGGGATCGAAGAGTTGAAACCAGCCCATTGCACTCTCCAGATGGCCGACCGATCAAGCACCAAACCTAGGGGTGAACTGGAGGATGTGTTAATAAAAATCGGGGAATTTGTATTCCCTGTGGACTTTATTGTAATTGATACACAGCCTGTAGCGAACCCGCGGAATCAAATTCCGGTGATTCTAGGTCACCCCTTTTTGGCCACTTCCAATGCTATCATCAACTGTCGTAACGGTTCTATGACCCTATCCTTCGGGAATAGATCAATTGAGCTGAACATTTACAAGTTAGGAAGTGTACCCTCCAAACTTACTGCTCAGGTCTGTTCTGTCAAATTAATGGATGTCGACAGCAGCGAATTTGATCATCCTCATGATACTGATCTTGACTCTTTTCATTTGTTGTTATTTGACCCAACTATGTATCATACACATACGGACTCTTCCACCAAGTTGTCCGGGTCAACAACTAACACTGATTATGAACTATTTTTAGAGTCTGAAGATCACCCCGCACTTTGTGATGACATTATTCTTCGGGGTATTGATGGGAATTTTGAGGAAATCTTCGCTGATGAACTCGCATTTTTGAATGACACGGGTGTTGAGATGAATCATCTCTCAATCAATGAAATTGAACCTCCACCCCTTCTTCTGAACTGTAAAAAGAATGCGAGTAATCCATCACATTCACTGCATCGTCTCTCCAAAATGAGACGCAAACACATTCTATTCCACCACTTACCTTTTCCCTACCTTTTTCTGGCTCCATATAACATTTCTTTCCACCAACCTGAGCACTACATTGATAAAATTTTCGAATGGTTGGTGTTGACCTTCAGTCTTTGCAAAGTTTGGCATCGACTAATGATTTTTGACCCACTCATGTGATTTTCAAAGATTAACATGGCTTAACTCAAGTTTCGGGGGGGGGGGGTATAATCTGGCTCCTGAAAAGAAATTTTTTACACAAAATGATGAGCCAAAAATAAGTTTGGGGGAGGGTTTTCACTTAAATATTTTGCCCCCATTAATAAATTTCCTCCCAAGCTTACAGGTTTTTTGAGATTTAGCAGATGGCAACAGTGAGGAAACTGTTGAAAACAAGTTTGGGGGAGGTTTGTGCTTATTTTCGCATCATTTGCATCATACTTTGCATAAGCACAAAACATTTGAAAAACCTATAAAAATTTCAAAAAAATATAAATATTTTTGTACATAAATAAGATAATAAAAGATTAGATAGTGAAAAATTACATCCAAAAGATTGGAAAAATTTAAGAAAACCAAGAAAATTAGAAGTTTTCTTATACGAACTAGTAATAAGTAGTTATGAGCCGTTGTCCCAAGGGTTAGTAAGATGAAGGAAGTCACTAATCTGAGGATAAAAATAAGTCTGAAAAATAGTTCCTATTCTGGAAGCCAAACATTTGAACGTTGATACCCTACTATACGCACTTACACACGTCTTGAAACTCGGGATAGTAGAGGATACCTTGAAATGCTCATGTCTAAAAGCCAAAGTATGAAGGAAATAAAAAATGAATAAAATATAAAATGGTGCCGAAAAATGAACACTGGTTTTGTAATCGCCAAGCCAGCAATAAAAAAATATAGCGAGGGTGCCTCTTCACCTAGTGCCTTAGACCAACTGGTCTGGGAGTCACTGCTAAGCCTTAGGTGGTGCAAGACGAGGAAAAAACACCTAATAAGCAAGCACATGAGTAATCGGTCGGTTAGTACCTCAAGAAGTATTAACGGTCGCATGAAAATGTGTGAGTAAAACCATCTAAATATTCATCAAATTAAAAAATACCGAGGCAGATGGACAAGAGTATGATAGCTTGAATTGAATTCTCCGGGTGTAGGGATGTTCTTTACACACACGTAGGGTTATATGATCGATGTTTGGAAGAAAAATAGGAATGAAGAATAAAGACGATATTTTATTGAGGGATGATGTGATTTCTAACATCTTTTCATGACTATTAAGATAGGGCTCATGACAACCGAAAAGCTAGTATAGTTGAAAACTCTAATTTTCAAAGTCTTTTATAATTCTTATCTTTATATGTAACTTTCACGGTCTTCCTTTTATTATTGTATTTTGTGGGTGCAATCCGCTGAAAACCCTCAGGAGAAAACACTCCTCCTACTAGGGACACCAGAGGTTTAAAGGCTTGTTGCACATGCTCAGTGCAATCATGTTGCCTACGAAAGTGTGCTAGTTAGTTTTTCTCTTTCTTTATTTTCTCCTTCTCTTTTTAATAAAACAGTTCGCTCGAGACGATCGAAAATAAGTCTGGGAGAATTTGATCGGTCGAAAATATTGCATTTTTAACACATCAATCTCCCTATCATTTGCACTCATCTAGAGGTGTTCGGTATTAATATAGCACATATTAGCAAATTGACTGTAAAATACCAAATAACTTGTGTTATACTTTGAAACCGACATTTTGAGGGAAATTGAGTGTTTATCATGGCATCGCATCATCTTTGTATAGCACAACACTTGTTTCGAGAATCTGTGCAGGAAATTCCAAAAGAAAAGCCAAATCTATGAAAAAGTGCTGATAAAAATACGCCAACTCCAAGACTTGAGATCTGTCAATGAAATGAAGAGAATTATAAAATTCAGCACATCAGAAAATAACCCCAAAGTCAGCAGAAGAGTTACCAGAGATTTTCATGCAAAGAGGGCATTAAAGGGCCGCGGATCCGCGGCCCAATACCCACTCCCGCCGCGGATCCGCGGTTGTCCTGCCACGTCATCATCTCTGCTCAGGTTCAGACTACTTCTTTCAGGGCCTACACTCATTCAATATACTCCAAACTCTAGAAATCTCCAGAAGCTTCAGTACGAACAGCAAGGCCCTTGTTCAGGCTAAACTTCCAAGCTTCCAAAGCAAGCTACTTAACAACCTAAGCCTAGAAGCTTCTCCCTAACCTCCAAGCTTATGAAGGAAGCTAAGCCTAACTAACTACCTCTAGAAGCTTCTACCTAACAACCTAGCTTACAAGGGAAGCTAAACTAAACCTAGCTTCTAAAGGAAGCCAAAGCTAGTGAAGGCTATAAAAGGGACCCTAAGGCTTCACTTCTAGGGTTGTTCTTTAGTTCAATAATTGGTTCTCCAATCCCCAACACAAGTTGAGTGACACAACTTGTAAACCCTAATCCCCAATTCAAAATCCAAGGCAAAAAATCAAGAACTCCGAGTACCAAATCAAGCAAGAAGCCTTCAATCCTCTAGAAAACGACGCCGGACTTCATCGGAGCAAGTGATCCAAGGAGATCCGCGACTCAAGCAGACGAGCGAAGCCGAAATCGACGATCAAGTTCTTTCCTCTTGTAGATCTTGAGAGAATTGTAACAAAATTTTTGATAAATAAAGGTGAAATTTCTATATCTTGCTTTCTTTACATTCTTGCAACATGATTCGATCTCAATTCTTGATTGAGTATTTTGTTATGATGTTTGAGTAAAACACCGCTCGTGAAGGAGTCGAAAGAATCAATAGATGATGATGTGACAAATCTTGAAACGATTCTTAAGTCCTATGAGTTTTGTAAATTCTTGTAAATTGAAGAATCGACGACCTAGTTTCGAGCGATGCTTTCTTGATTGTGTTCGCTCTTAATTAGGGATCCACGATCTATTCTTAAATTTACTAGAGGCTAGAATTTGAATGAAATCAACGAAAGGACAAGGGATAGATGATGAAACCCTAGTTTCTGCAAGAAATCCCTAATTCTCGTTGATCATCATCGATCTAGTAGCAAATCATCGATGGATAAGAAAACGTCATCAGTAGATTTCATCACGTCTATAGATTCGATCGAATCCTACGAGCCTCACTTCGATTCTTGATTATTGGATTGGAAATCATCAATTCTTAATTCTTGATTTTTAAATGTCTTCTTGATTTTACATTTAGATCTAGATAATTCTTGAAATTCACTTTAAAATCTTGAATTGAATTGTCTTTTCTTTTCTTTAATTTTCAATTCACCTAATTCGAATTACGAACGGATTACACTTTCCCAGTGGACGATCCGCACTCGCTAACGCGCTATAATCGACACCGTTATTGATTGCAGTCAAAAATTTCTTTGATTGTGAAACATCATTTCTTATATACACATCGAGAATCAATTCAATCACACAGCGGTATTCCTTATAGAATATCCAGCACCTTATTCGATAAGGAAAGAGTCGAGATCCCTTCACCGGGAGTGACCTCTTTAGCGAAACTAGCAGATGCTACAAACTCGGTTTATCTTTTGATTGTTTTTATAGTTCTTGCTTTGCACCGTAGTATTTGTGAAATATCCTGCACCTTATTCGATAAGGAAAAAGCCGAGATCCCTTCACCGGGAGTGACCTCTTTAGCAAAACTAGTAAAAGCCTCAAAAGCACTCCATTCAAAATTCACTCAATTCTACAACGATATCAAGTTCATTACGCAAAGGGTTTTCTTAAAAACTTGTCGTAGCTCTCCGTTATTTCAGATAAGTACTACTTAGTATTCGTGCTGCGGTAGTTTGGCATGCGTCAAGGCATAGTGTACAGTAGCTAACTAGTGCTTATCTACTAGCATACGATGCGATTGGATTAGAGTATTCGTACGGCGTTGTTTGGCATGCGTCAAGGGTCGTACGGGTGGGTTTAATTCAATCAGGAAATGTACGGGTTGAACTTGACTAGCGGACTTTGGGTTGTTTGGCATGCGTCAAGGTCATAGCACGCTAGGGGTAAAATATTATTGGGAATTTCAAGTGTTGAAATTCCCAATGAGATTGCATACCTTCTATGAGATAGTTGGATCCCGATACCCGCTGCGAGTAAGAGTTACTCCTGGAAGAGTTTTACACATTACAATTAGCCGATCAAGTAGGTGTCTAGAAAGGTGTTAACGGGGTTACGCCTCTGGGAAAACGAGGTTTATTTTAATTAGGTCCGTGCGAAAGCACGGGGAACCTCCCTCAAAGTACCGGCACTGGCCTGGCTGAAAGATTGGCGAACTTGTAGGGTGTAATTAATCCCGGCTAGTCTTTCCTTTTAGGGTTTGAAGGAAGATTTGACTAAAACAGTGGGAGACATCCTGATTAGATATATTGATAACCAATCTAATCTTTCAAGAGCATACGCTGAGTGTTTTCTTCTCTCTCTCACTCCTGGTTGTGACTATGTCACGCTTTAATCAAGATAATAATACGAATGTATTGACCGAACCCGCTTGTTTTACTGCGCTAAGAAACGTTGGTCCCGCTCCAACTTATAATTGTTATAAGACAGAGCAGGAAATAGGGGATTACCAGAATTCCCGTGCCGCCCAAACGAAGAAAGTGCATGTTGATGCATCATCTTCGGGTATGTTCATTACCGAGAACTGTTTCTCAGTATCCTTTACGTCCTGGGTATGAGATACCGGATCAGGATCCCGCAAATGTAATTTGTTACAAGGGCTACAGATAGGTAGAGAACTAAGAATGGGTGATAAGTTTCAAGAGTTGGAAATGATGCAAGTGTTGCAGCCAAGACCGTTGGCAGTTATCACCCTGTATTACCAGAATACATTGATTCTGAACGAATATTATTAGATACCGAACATGATATACAACATCATATCAATCTCTTTATTAGTAAAGAAGGATATTATTTTGTATTGTTGGATAATGTTTTGAACATTTCCTATATCAAGAGTTGATCGGTCCAGGCACGTTATCTACAAGCATAGACGTTCTAAATCAAACCACGGTTCTTAATGTACAGAGCACACACAAGAGGAAGAGTTCAGAAATGAACGAATCCTTCTTGAGGCATTGTAGACTAGGTCATATCGATACGACCCGACTAGCTAAAGTTACATAAAGATGCATATTTAAATTAGTTTGGATTTACATCTTGTAAAACTTGCCAGTCATGTCACAAAGATAAGATGACCAAAGCTCCGTTTATTGGAAACAGAGAAAGTGTTAGTGAACTCTTGGGATTGATACATGCTGATGTATGAAGGTCCCCTGTCTATACATGCCAAGACCGGTTCTTTGTACTTCATTACATTCACTGATGATCTATACATGCCAAGACCGGTTCTTTGTACTTCATTACATTCACTGATGATCTCTCAAGATTCAGACATATGTTCCTGTTGAAATACAAGTCCGAAACTTTTGAGATAATCACAGAATATAAGTTAGAAGTAGAGAACCAAAAACGGGTATAAGTATTATGTCCTTTGATGAGATCAAGGAGGAGAATACTTGAGCACGGAATTCCTGGACTATTCTAAAGGAGAATGAGATTCTCTCTCAGCATTACTCCTCCGAATACACCACAGCACGTCGGTGTATCATGGCGGAGCAATCGCACCCTATGTGATATGGTGTGCACTATGATGAGTTCTACTGAGTTGCCTATTTTCTTTTGGGGTTGTGCACTTGAGTAGTTGCATACCTATTGAATAGGGTTCCAATCAAATCAGATGTCTGCCACTCCATATGTGATATGGTATGGGAAGAGCCTATCTCTTAAAGATGTTAAGATTTGGGGTTGTCCGACCTATGTTTAAAAGCAAAATCTGGACAAGCTCGAGGCAAGATCAGTTCTGTGGAAGTTTGTTGGATATCCCAAGCATTCGCAAGGGAATATCTTCTACCACACCGAGGAACAAAAGATGTTGTATTTCTTGGCATACCACTTTTTGAGAAAAAGGAAATTTCTTGTGAAGAAATTAGTGGTTATGAGGTAGAACTGGAAGGAGTTCCAGCTATACAAACTGCAGCTGATGATTTGGTAAACCCGGAGGATTCAGTAGTTTCCAACCAACTTTAGCCTCTCCGCCGATCTAGTAGGGTTCCTTACCCACCTGAGAGATACTTCATTTTCTCTATGACAGTAGGAGCGAGGATTGCATCATGAGATGATGACCCAACTAGTTTCGAGCAGGCCATCAGGAGTGAGGTCTCTGTGAGAATGGCTGGATGCTTAGCGATCTGAGATGGAATCCTTATACACCAACAAAGTATGGACTTTGGTTGCTTTATCTGAAGGGTTAAATCCCTATCAGGAGCGAGTATATCTTGAGAAGATTACTTGGTGTACATGAAAAAGTTGAGACTTTCAAAGCTATGCTTAAGTCCATCCAGATCCTATTTGCCACGGCTACATACCATGACTACGATATCTGGCGGTTGGGTGTCATGACCGCTTTTCTAAATGATGATTTGGAAGAGAGCGTCTATAAGTACACAGCCAGAGGGCTTCGTAGACAGTGGGAGCAGCGGAAACGTGTGCAAGATGTTTTATGTCATAAATCAGGCATCGCGGAGTTGGAACGTCTGTTTTGATGTGGTAGTCAAAGAGTTTGACTTCATCAAAATGGTAGATGAACCTTATATATACAAAAAGGTAGTAGAGAGTATGGTGGTGATCCTCGTATTGTACGTGGATGACATACTCTTGATAGGGAAGGTGTTTCCTATGCTACGCTCGGTTAATCTCCTCTTATCACAAAGATTCTCTTTAGGATCAAGGTGATACCTCCTAAATCCTGGGTTATAGATCTATGAGATAGACCTAATTGGATGTTAGGATTCTCACTAGTTGTAGAGAGATGGTATCAATAGATCCTGGGGAGAATCATTGGAAAGGTTCCAGGATGATAAGGACGATTGAATGTCGGTCGCAGGCATTGTCTCTACCCTCAGTAGAGGGACGGTATGTTGGAACAGTTCCAAGCTAGATACCGTGACTTACTAGACGATTAAAGGCAAGATACATCGTTACCAAGGATGCTACCAAAGAGGCAGTCTGGATATAAAAATAAGTTCATGAGATGAACTTCCTTCCTACCATTGTGTGACAATGGAGTTGTGGCTTATGCCTAGGAACGCCCGTCCAATCAGAGATCCAGACATATTCTTAGGCAGTATCGCCTGATAATGGAGATGGTTGATCTCCAGGGAGATCAAGGTTAGGAGAGTAGACACAGAGGACAACAGCGCGGATCCACTCATAAAAGGCATATTTCCCAGTAGAGACTTTTATGGGATGGTTGAGTATGAGATACTTCAACCACAACAAATTGTTGGGTATGCGATACCACAACAGATGACCCTAGTGCAAGTGGGAGATTGTTAGTTATATGTATGCCCTAGAGGCCATTACTGTACATACGTTATATATTGTAGTGGATGCTTAGACATATATAGGGAGGACTTTCTTGCTCGACATGATAGTATGCTATCTGGTTACTCTTTATCTTAACATGTACTCTGATTGTCTCTATGTTACATGTTGATAAAGTCCTTATGATGAGTACTTGACTACCAGGTCTATGATGCAGATCATACTAGTGGGGACAGTGTAGTCGCCAAGTACATCCTTCAAATGTTCCTAGTCGTAGGTGTATCGAGACAGGGCATCGATATACCAGAGTAGACTAGTGTATGCGCTTCTTGACCCATATGATGGGCGATGGATGATCCCATATCCATTAGTGTTTGACATCAGAGAAGGTATACAGGTGATAAGTGGAGACTGGGTACACTGGACGGACTCGCCGAGAACTCCCAGATGGTATTATACCTCACGTCAGATGGCTGTTCTCTGGTGACACTGGTACAAGTTAATCTGTAGACCCAAGATCGTCATAGAGTCTTGTGTGATTCCCACTGTGCTTTGATTTACATCATACCATGTCCAATAGGGCGTGCAAAACGGTGGCTTTTAGGTACAATCCCGAATCACATGGAGGCAATGAGAGATAGGAGGGGATTCGTCTCTCCCGGTATAGGGAGATGATGTTGCGCTGTGTTCGATTGGCTATAACTGGAAATCCCTAGTCAGGGTTGCTGAGATTTACTGGTAAGTGTTATTAGTAGTTTCTCGAACTGTTATGGACCTCATATTGACACGACTTATCAAGCTACTGGGGTCTGACGTTTACCACCCATAGGCGAGATATGCGACATATCAGACGAAGAGACCGGACTGTGCGGGAGTGTTATTGATTGGATTCGCAGAAGAATGTACAAGCTTGCTTGTTGATCTTCTGATCGCTCAATACCTGGGTGGCTGTTACGTTTAGCTGACCGCTTGCAGCTTGTAGGTGTTTGATATGATCATCACCTACTGCCGGTGTATTGACGATTCTTTAGAGTCCTACACAGAGGTTTCCTGGCTCAGGCAAAACGGAGTAAGAGCACATATGTGGTATGTGCGGGACCGAGAATAATACGTGTATGCGATACCGTATTAGATTCTCGCGATATAAGATATCGGCCGGGTATATGTGATATAGCCGGGTCATCGGATTAAGTGTTGATTCGATGAACTGATACAAATTATATTAGTCGGTTATTTGTGAAATAGCCGGATTATTGGATCAAGTGTTGATTCGATAATTTAATGTATAATTATATATTTGATATATTAAATTACATTAACTAGTATAAGCTCACTTAAAGATTTTTTTTCTCACTCGGGTAATACATTGATATATATATATGATATATATTAATTGTATTATTTTATTTTGTTACAATAAATATTGTATATGTGATATATAATATTGTAACATGTTATGGTTATAAATGCAACATGATTTGTGGAGTTTAAATATGGTTAGGGTTTGGATTAGGGTTAAACTTTCATGAAGCTTTCAAGAAGCTTCTTGAAGTTTTGACTTTGACCTTGATATTTTGTGATATTTTCCGAAGATATTTCTTTAACCCAACCCAACCCTTTAACCATAGTTAATTCTCTACATGGGTTAAGTCTTCATACTTAACCCATGGTTTCATTTCTAACCTCACTTGATTCATTATTCATCACAAATGGTTTTGCTTCTTCTTCTTCCTCCTCTTTGATGAAAAGCTTTCTAGCTTTTTCAAAAGTGATGAAAATGAGTGAGATAAAGAAAACAAATGAGAGCTAAATTCCTACTTTATCATCCTCATCTATTCTAACCACTTAGATTAGGGTGTTTGCTTTGCTAATATTTGATTAGTGAAGCAAAAGCTTGGGCTTGAGTTTCTTCAAGGTAGATCATCTTTGTTATCGAAGATCGAAAGCAAGCTTGCATCTTTCTCTTCATGGAGCCTCTCAAGAGTCCGGGTACTCGATGATCTCAGCGAAGGGACCTCAACACGGAGCTTTAGAAGTGAAGGAACGGACTACAAAGGTTGTAATCCCTAACTCTTAGAAGTAAAGTTGTTTACTTGCTTTGATTCGCCTAATCTCTAGTCTAAGATCTTGGTTAGGGTTGTTCGGCACGTCTAAAATTTAAATCGGGCATGATTGATGCCTTGTAGACCCTTGTAACAGTGCCTAGTAACCCTACAACGAAAGTGTTCAGTTGATAAAACTGCACATTTATATTACAATTTTCCTACCATTTTCATATTAAAAAAGGACTTTATTATAATATATTATACATATGAGGGTTTATGTGTAAAAACACTATTTTCCATGTGTTAATATATTTTAATTAGCATTTGGTAGAAAAATGTATGCAAATAAATTCATTGACCAAATCCAAGTAGAACTAAGTCTACTAAATATTATTTAAGATTATTGTGCAGAATTTTCCAAGTTGTTATGCAGAATATATCAAAGAAATCAAGTTGTTGAAGAAGACTTGCCTAATTAAGAAGCAAAACTTGGAGACCAAGTCTGGAAGCAACCGAGAGAAGATTTCTGAATTCTAAAGGTGCCTAGGATTTCCACATGTCACAAGAAGAAAGCCCAAGAATTTTGATCAAGAGATCCTCACCTTTGAGCGCGGATCCGCGGCCAAACCCCCCCTTGGGCCGCGGATCCGCCGCAATTATAGGGAATTAGAGCACAAGATTTTGTGGGGTGAATCAAACCTGAATTTTACCAAGTTTCCAACTAAAAAATTCTGGCTTTGCACTATAAAATGGCATCGAGAGCCTCTTGGAAAAGTTATCAAGCCGACGCGATCACGAAGCCCCAGACGCTCACGCATCCAGGCTGATCATCGACTGTTCGACTACCTCCTTAGGAAAGATCGAGAAGCAACTAGTTGTAATCATTTTCTATGGATTAAAAGTGTAGTTTGTTCAAGTCGATTAATAAAGGTAGTTATTTTATTTAATTGTTTTTTGCATTTTACATTATGTTTTCTCTCTCTTTCTTTTCATCTTCTTCTCCCAACATGCGCGAGTAATTCTCCGCTTGTTAGGGTTCGTAGGGTTAGGGTAGGCTAATGGACGATGAAAATAATTAAACCCTTTTTAAGTCCTATAAAGTTTAGTAACTTTATCAAAAGAATCATTAACATCCTAATCGGGCGCGCTAGCAATTCTTTGCTAGTTCCGACCACGATTAGAGATTAGATTAATGATTGTTTTGGTAAAGGCTAGATATGAACGGAGTTCCGTGTCGAGATAAGGGTTAAGAGTGGGATTTCTTTTCCCTCCAGAAACCCTAATCTACACGCATCACTGTCGTTCTAGTTCTAAATCTATTAATGGATAAAAAGGGTAACTTTTAATTAATCGTCCATAACTACTAAATCCTAACGAACCCTACAAGCCTTCTTATTATATTATCTAATCTCTAAAATAATCTAGATCTATATTTTACATTCTTGTTTAACGTAGATCTAGAAATCTTTCTATAAAATTCTTTATCCCTCATCTATTTCTCAACACATCTAAAGTAAAAATAAAAGGTTCCACATTTCCCGACACCGTTATTGATTGCGGTTAACTACAAAAACACTTTTTCGAAACAATCAAATGGCGCCGTTGCCTGGGATACGTGCGTAATTTTTTATTTTTACTATTTGTGTTGAATTCTTAGACGAGTCATATCATTATTAGCACAAAACTGCAAATTGCATATTTAACGATTTGTGCGTGAATTTTTGCAAGGAGATCTGGAGTCACAGAATTAAGGAGAACAGGAAACAGAGACATTTTTAGAGATCCAGAGGAGCACAGAAGGCTATAAAAAAAATTTCATCGAGTGATCCCTCTGCCACGCGGCGGAACCGCGGCAAAAGTACCCATTCTGCGGCGGAATCGCGGCAGGTTGGAGGAATTAGGGCTTCAATCTTCTCTGGTATCTTTCTTAACTCCTTCTCTCTCTCCTCAAATCCAATAAAATCTATTTTCTACAGGATTCTTTGCAAAATTGCGCCGCTAAAAAATCTTTTTGCAAAAGTTTTGTGATTGGTTTTGTTTTGCATATTTAATACGGACTCTAAGGGGCAAAGACCAAATCAAGATTAGGTGGGGATTTCATCACCCTTCCTAAGCCCCACAAATCACAAACTGAGCATATAGATCAACCCATCATTAATTTAAAAAATATCTAGACCAGACTATAAGGACTGTCGCGCTCAATAAGGACAGAGGAAGGTCGTGGGTAATCTATCGTTTATCCGCATTACTTTTGTAGTGCCTAGGCAAGTGTGTCAAAGGCTAGTGGTTTTTAATTAGGCCCACGACGTGGTTCCTTCCCACTTACCTGGCACTTACCTGGCTACAAGGATAGTACGAAGGCGGTAAAGGATTTATCCTGCGGCTTGTCCTTTGGAAGTCTAGGAGCGGTCTAGAGACTGACCTAGGTGACCTTAGTTCTAGGGTTGCTTGTGCATCTTAGGGAGATTTGTCTTGAGTCCCACTTTTTCAAAACAAGCCAATTTTAAAATCACACACACGCTGCCACTTGCACTAAACCCGCTTAGTGCATGCTCGGCTGGACACGGGATCCTAGTGCCCGTCTTGTCCGCGTTCCTACTATCGACGCCGAAGTCGGTACTTCTTCATCTTCTTTTCCCCCACCACACACCACATCGACCGTGATGGACGGCACTACATCTAATTATAACACCACGCTGCCACCGCCCGCAGGTGAGCAGAATCCACCGCGCATCTCTCTCCAAGAGAGATGCTATCCTATTCGTGGTCCTTTTCCTACTTGTCTATCTCTTCCACCACCTAACGGGGATAATTTCGAAATTAAACCCCACTACATCAATCTGCTGCCCAAATTTCACGGGCTTGAGTCGGAAGACGCGTACGTTTTCATCACCAAATTCAAAAACGTATGCGCAATGATGGGTACTTCACAATTGACTTTAGATGCTATGCGCTTACGTCTTCTCTCATTCACACCGTGCGACTTGGCAGAAAAATGGCTTTATAATACTGCCGCACACTCTATCACTAATTGGGATGAATTCGTCGTAGCATTTCTTAAGAAGTTTTACCCAAATCATAAGACTGCACATATTAGGAGCGAGATCAACCAGTTCACCCAGCTTCCCAATGAACCATTTTGGAAGTGCTTTGAACGTTTCAAAGATCTGCTTGTCCAATGCCCCCATCACGGAATATAAAGATGGGATTTATGTCGGATTATATATGAGGGCATTAATCTAGCAACAAAGCAGATGCTTGAAACAATGTGTCAATGCAATTTCATGTCTAAAGATGACGGTGAAGCATGGAAATATCTGGAAGACCTTGCTGAACACACGTTGCAGTGGGAAAGCGTAAGACCACCTACAACTAAGGGAGGTATTCACCAGCTCGATGTTTCTATCGCTGTAAAAGCCGAAATGGCAGCGATACAAAAGAAACTCGACGCTATTGAAAACAAGTTCTCATCATTCTCCCTAAATCAGGTCACGCTTCCTAAGACCGTCTGTGGTTGCTATTCGGATCCTTCACACTTAACGGAAGAATGTCCTATGAATGCTTCGTTTCAAGCTAATGCTGCTTTTCAGCAGCGACCTAGGAACGACCCTTATTCTTCCACGTACAATCAAGGATGGAGGAATCATCCTAACTTTGCTTGGAATCAAAATCAACAAAGCAATTATCAAAGACCTCCTCCACAGCAACCACAACCACAGAATCAGCCCCCCTTTCAGTCACAGAATTTCCAAAATCCGGCCAATATTTCTACACCACAAGTAGCCGGTACTGACAACTCAATTGCACAAACTTTGGATATGTTCATGAAACAATCCATGCAAATTTTGGCTGATATGAGGTCTTCTATTGATACCCTAACGAAAAACTCCTCCTCCCATGGTGAGAGTATTAAATCAATAGAAAACCAAATCGCACAGTTAAACGCCGCAATGAGTGCGAGAGAGAAAGGGAAGCTCCCATCTCAACCCCTACCGAATCCTGGCCATTCACAAAGTCATAATGTGAATGCCATTACTACGTTGAGATCGGGGAGAGTGCTGAATAACCGAGTGGGTGAGCAATTTGATGATAGTGACACATTTGATACCCCTTCTTCTTCTTCTTCCCCTAATTCGTCTAGTCTCCCACCTTCGTCCGAGCCTATTCTCCGTTTTCCCCAAGGCTCAAACATTTTGCCAAATCTATCTAAGTTGATACCCACTCCAATTTTGGGATCGAATCCGTCGCCACAGTCTTCTCCACAAACGTTGGACCCAAAACTTATTGATCGAGCTCCATTTCCAAACCGATTAAGGGCCAACCGACCTAACCCGCAGATGGAGAAGATTGTGGAAATGTTTAAGCAAGTTAGCGTGAATATTCCTCTCCTAGATGCTATTCAACAAGTCCCATCTTATGCAAGAATTCTTAAAGACTTGTGCACTAGGAAGAGAAAAACTCAAGTGCCTAAAAAGGTTTTCATGACGAGTAATGTTAGCATAACTTTTACCCAACAAATACCAAAGAAACGTAAGGACCCCGGCTGTCCTACAATCTCTATTTCTATTGGGGGTAAAAATATAAATCGTGCTTTACTCGATCTAGGCGCTAGCGTCAACTTGCTTCCTTATTCAGTATACGAGCAGTTAGGAATTGGAGAGTTAAAACCCGCCTATTGTACTCTCCAAATGGCATACCGATCTATCACCAAACCTCGGGGCGAACTAGAGGATGTGTTAATTAAAGTCGGGGAATTCATATTTCCTGTGGACTTTATTGTTTTAGATACACAGCCTGTGGCAAACCCATGCAATCAAATCCCGGTGATACTTGGTCGACCCTTCCTAGCAACTTCTAACGCTGTGATTAATTATCGTAACGGTTCTATGAACTTATCCTTCGGAAAATGACAATTGAGCTTAATATTTACAAGCTAAGAAGTCAGCCATCAGAACCTTCTGCTCAATTGCTGGATGTTTGTTCCATCCACGAGATAGCTTCCGAAAGCTGCATGGATGAGGAGCTTTGCTTTGATGTTCTCGACAACATTAATGAGACATCGTTTGATCTTGCACCACTTTACAGTGAGGATATGTTCAATGAGTCCGACCTTGAGATTGAACCCGTTGACTCATTGCAAAAGTCAGTAGCACTTTCCGAGTCAATATCTTATGCAAGTTTTGAACCTCTTCGGGAGTCCGAATATCATTCGCTTACCCCTCCTTCTATTGTCTCTCCGCCAATTCTTGATCTCAAACCGCTACCTTCTCATCTTAAATATGCATATTTAGGAGAGAATGAGAATTTGCCAGTAATTATATCCGCTTCTCTAGCCGTAGAGCAAGAGAATGCACTTTTGGCAGTGTTGAGGTCGAATCGGCAAGCATTTGGTTGGACAATGGCCGACATCAAAGGGATTAGTCCCTTAATTGTTGAACATCACATACATCTGATGGATGAAGCCAAACCAACTCGAGACCCACAAAGACGGTTAAATCCCGTTATGAAGGAGGCGGTAAAGAAAGAAATCGTCAAGTGCCTTGATAGTGGAATAATTTACCCCATATCTGATAGTCAATGGGTAAGTCCAATTCATGTGGTCCCTAAAAAGTCTGGCATCACGGTCATCACTAACGAGGCTAATGAGTTAATCCAAACACGCACCCAAACTGGGAGGCGCGTATGTATCGATTACAGGAAACTCAATGCCGCGACGAGGAAAGATCACTTCCCTCTACCTTTCACTGACCAGATGTTGGAATGATTAGCGGGACACGAATACTACTGTTTCTTGGACGGATACTCTGGTTACAACCAGGTCCCCATCGCCGAAAAGGATTAAGATAAAACCACTTTTACTTGTCCTTTCGGAACTTTTGCTTATAGACGCATGCTCTTTGGGTTATGCAACGCTCCCGCTACATTTCAGCGGTGCATGATAGGGATATTTTCAGATATGGTGGAAAATTTTCTAGAAATTTTTATGGAAGATTTCTCCATTTTTGGGGACTCCTTTGAGGACTGCCTTCGTAATCTTGACGCTGTTCTTACCCGCTGTAAGGATAAGAACTTGACTTTGAATTGGGAAAAATGTCATTTTATGGTCCAAGAAGGTATTGTACTTGGGCATATAATTTCACATAAAGGCATTGAGGTTGACAGAGGTAAAATAGATGTCATTCGAAACCTCCCTCGTCCCAATTGCGTCAAAGATATACGATCCTTCCTTGGTCATGCAGGATTTTATAGGAGATTTATTAAGGACTTTAGCAAAATTGCTAGACCCTTAACCCTTCTATTGGCCAAGGACACTACTTTTCACTTCGATTCAGATTGTGAGGCTGCTTTTGAATCGCTTAAAGAATCACTCACTACAGCCTACGTTTTATCATCTCCGGATTAGAACCACCCGTTCGAGCTTATGTGTGATGCATCAGATTTTGCCATTGGTGCGGTCTTAGGACAGCACATTGATAAGATGCCACATGTAATTTACTATGCAAGTAGGACCTTGAATGATGCACAAATAAATTACACAACTACCGAGAAAGAACTCTTGGCAGTTGTATTTGCATTATAGAAATTCAGGCCATACTTGATTGGCTCGCCTATTGTGGTTTACACAGATCACTCCGCCCTACGACATCTTTTATCGAAGAAGGATGCAAAGGCCAGGCTAATACGTTGGATTCTATTGTTACAAGAATTTGATCTTGTCATCAAAGACAAGAGTGGATGTGAAAACGTTGTAGCCGACCATCTTTCACGCATCACTTCTTCGCCAACTGTGACCGTGCCGATAAATGACTCATTTCCCGACGAACAGCTCTTGAATATATCCTACGAACCTTGGTTCGTGGATATCGTGAACTATCATGCAACGGGACTTATACCTAGCGATTGGTCGAAACAAGACAAACTTCGATTTTTATCCCAAGTAAAATATTTTTATTGGGATGAACCATATCTATTCAAGTATTGTTCCGATCAAATCATTCGCAGGTGTGTCCCTAACGATGAATTCAAGAGCGTGTTATCATTTTGTCATGATCAGGCATGCGGCGGTCACTTTGGACCTCGAAAAACGGCGGAGAAAGTTTTGCAATGTGGCTTTTATTGGCCAACATTATTTAAAGATGCATTTGAACATTGCAAAACTTGTCCGCGATGTCAGCATTTGGGTCGGATTTCACGAAGGAACGAGATGCCGCTCCAACCTATATTGGTTGTGGAAATATTTGATGTTTGGGGTATTGATTTTATGGGCCCTTTTCCCAACTCCTTTAGGAATCTATATATCTTGTTAGCGGTTGATTATGTCTCGAAGTGGGTGGAAGCTATACCGTGTCGCACTAATGAAAACAAAGTTGTCATTAAGTTCCTTAAAGAAAATATCTTTTCGCGATTCGGACACCCTAGCGCTATCATTAGCGACAACGGGACACATTTCTGCAATAGGTCTTTCGAGGCCTTGATGCGGAAATATTCAATCACTCACAAGCTTTCTACGCCCTATCATCCCCAAACAAGCGGGTAGGCTGAGATCTCAAATAGGCAGATCAAACAGATATTGGAGAAGACGGTTTCTAAGAACCGTAAAAATTGGTCAACCAAATTGACGGATGCTCTTTGGGCATTCCGCACCGCTTATAAGACCGATCTTGGTATGTCTCCATACCGCCTTGTGTTTGGGAAGGCATGTCACCTCCCTGTCGAGATTGAACATAAGGCAATGTGGGCTATTAAAGAGCTTAATTTTGATCTTGATCATGCAGGCAGCTATCGGAAGCTGCAATTGAATGAGCTAAGCGAACTCCGCGATGAAGCTTACGATAATGCGGTGATAGTAAAGAATAGGACCAAAGTGTTCCACGATAAGAATCTTTTTAGAAAAACCTTCACATCGGGGCAACAAGTCCTTCTTTACGATTCCCGTCTCCATCTTCATCCGGGTAAGCTTAAATCTCGTTGGAAAGGACCTTTTGTGGTGCGGTATATACACCCGCACGGGGCAGTTGAAGTCGAAAATTTGAAAAACGGTTCGATTTTTAAAGTAAATGGGTATAGATTAAAACCGTATTTTTCTGCTGACCCCGCGGAGGAGCTCCTGTTTTTACAGGAGCCGCTTTATGAAAACTAAATTCCTCCGCCTCACCTCCATGTTTTTGTAACATTTTCTCATTATAAGAATGGAGGTGAGTAAAAATGGATTTGATTGAATATCTGTGCATGTCAAAGAATAAGTTTGGGGGAATTTTTCATTTAACTATTATTTTACCCCTTGTATCTCTCCCTTAGTATACAGGTCCATATTCTCAAAAGGCTACATCAGTGAGGACACTGCTGAAAACAGGTTTGGGGGGGAGGTTTGTATTCACTGAATTATCTTTGACACTGGGCATTAAAATTTTTTTTATAACAAAAGAGTAGAAAGTGAAAAATTACATCCAAAAGATAGGAATAGTTTAAGAAAACCAAGAAAATTAGAAGTTTTCTTAAACGAACTAGTAATAAGTAGTTATGAGCTGTTGTCCCAAGGGTTAGTAAGATGAAGGAAGTCACTAATCTGAGGATAAAAATAAGTCTGAAAAATAGTTTCTATTCTGTAAGCCAAACATTTGAATGTTGATACCCTACTATATGCACTTACACACGTCTTGAAACTCGGGATAGTAGAGGATATCTTGAAATGCTCTTGTCTAAAAGCCAAAGTATGAAGGAAATAAAAAAATGATGAAGAAAATATAAAAATGGTGGAAAAAAAATGGACACTGGTTTTGTATCGCCAAGGTAGCAATAAAAAAATATAGCGAGGGTGCCTCTTCACCTAGTGCCCTAAGGCCAACTGGTCTGGGAGTCACTGCTAAGCCTTAGGTGGTGCATGACGAGGAAAATATTATCACCTAATCAGCAAGCACATATGTAATCGGTCGGTTAGTACCTCAAGTAGTATTAACGGTCGCATGAAAATGTGTGAGCAAATCTTAATATTCATTAAATTAAAAAGTACTAAGACAGATGGACAAGAGTATGATAGCTTGAATTGAATTCTCCGAGTGTAGGGATGTTCTTTACACACACGTAGGGTTATATGATCAATGTTTGGATGAAAGGTAGGAATGAAGAATAAAGACGATGTTTTATTGAGGGATGATGTGATTTCTAACATTTTTTTATGACTATTAAGATAGGGCTCATGACAACTGAAAAGCTAGTATAGTTGGAAACTCTTCTTTTCAAGGCCTTTCTTTTATGGTTCTTATCTTTATATGTAAATTTCACCATCTTTCTTTTGTTATAGGATTTTGTGGATATAATCCGCTGAAAACCCTCAGGAGACAACACTCCTCCTACTAGGGACACCTAGAGGTTTAACGACTTGTTGCACGTGCTCAGTGCAATCGTGTTGCCTACGAAAGTGTGCTTAGTTTTCTCCTTTCTTTTTCTCCTCTTAAATAAACTAGTTTGCTCGGGACGATCAAAGATAATTTTGGGGGTATTTGTTCAGTTGATAAAACTGCACATTTATATTACAATTTTCCTACCATTTTCATATTAAAAAAGGACTTTATTATAATATATTATACATATGAGCGTTTATGTGTAAAAACACTATTTTCCATATGTTAATATATTTTAATTAGCATTTGGTAGAAAAATGTATGCAAATAAATTCATTGACCAAATCCTGGTAGAACTAAGTCTACTAAATATTATTTAAGATTATTGTGCAGAATTTTCCAAGTTGTTATGCAGAATATATCAAAGAAATCAAGCTGTTGAAGAAGACTTGCCTAATTAAGAAGCAAAACTTGGAGACCAAGTCTGGAAGCAACCGAGAGAAGATTTCTGAATTCTAAAGGTGCCTAGGATTGCCACATGTCACAAGAAGAAAGCCCAAGAATTTTGATCAAGAGATCCTCACCTTTGAGCGCGGATCCGCGGTGAAACCCCCCCTTGGGCCGCGGATCCGCCGCAATTATAGGGAATCAGAGCATAAGATTTTGTGGGGTGAATCAAAGCTGAATTTTACCAAGTTTCCAACTAAAAGATTCTGGCTTTGCACTATAAATGTTCCACCACGGCAGCGCCCCGGCCTCGTACTCGAGACCAAAATGCGGAATAAAAAATTTTCCTTACTCGGAAACCGGCGCTACCGCGGACAATGAAAAACCCGGATCGTAACCATTAACCTAATCTAGCTAACTAGAGATTGGGTGAGAAGTATACCGAGCGATCCGTGTCCTTCGGTCTTCGTCTCCACTCCGATCTCCCGCGGAATCTCCGTCACCTCCTCGCTCGTCGGAAAGGGCACCACGTAGCCGGAATCTTTTACGGGCTCCCGCCTCTTGACCGAGGCAACTCGGGCGCGAAGTTGGCTAGCCGACGCGTCCAAGACTTGCTATAGAATAGTGTAGTGAACTTGTCTCTTTAGGGTTATGAGGTTGCCTTGATGTGGAGGAATGGAGAAGAGAAGGAGAGAAAGAAATGAGCTTTGAAGCTAATCTTTTGCAACCATGGAATGAGATGATAAAAGTGCCACACCAAAAATAATCCCCTCTCTTCACAATGAAGTGGCCGGCCCCCCTTTTGAGATGAGAATAGATTGGAGAGAGAAAAAGAAAAGCTTTATCCAAGTATATGATCATAGAAAATGGTCACTCTCATTCTAATCCAAATCCTTTCCACCAACCATCAAATGAAAAGCAAGTGATGAGATTAAAAAGGAATCTCATCATGACAAAGGCACATAAGCAACAAGACCCTCCACAAAAGAGTTATTTGCAAACTGCAAATAACCCCCTTCCAACAAGAAAGTCCGACCGAGAAGGAATGAAGAAAAACCGGCCGGAACGGGATGCGAACTGGCAACTTCAGAAAAACTGATCCCGTAATAAAATACGGGAAAACCCCACTACTGTAAATACATGCCCGCATTTGTATTCCCACTGAACACAAATGCAAAGAGACAAAACTACACTATCAAATACTAGAATCCGGCTTAAGCCAAAGCCGGCTAGTAAAATCTGTCTGATCACGATCCGTGCAATACCGCACGTATCTGATCGAACCCTGCCATATCTCCATACGGCCTCTACAGCGTTTCGCCCGAAACTTGAGTAGCTGAGTAACTGAGTGTGGTGGACTCTAAAGACTCGTCAATACCTTGGCTGTGGATTTAACCACTAGCACGTCAGAGGTATAAGCCAATACGTGACGGGCCACCAGGTATTGACCAAATGGGACGTCGATGAGGAAGCTCACCCCGACACCCAACTGAGCCTGTCAGTGACAATATCCGTACAGTCCGGTCCGTTCGTCTATGAGTATCGCATGGCGGGCCTAGGGGGTTGGTAAAAGTCAGACCCCCAAAAGCGGTACAAGTCGTGTCGGAGCGTAGCCCAGAACACCCTGAGATACTACTGGAATACCTACCAGTAAATCTCCTTGCCTCGGCCGAGGGCTTCGTGTAATGGCTCTCCTAGACACAGCGCGACCTCACCCCCAATACCGGGAGAGACGAACCCCTGAAGATCCGCTCACTGCCTCCATGTGGCTCGGGACTGTACCCAACTAAAACCTGTTTGCACGACTCCTTTGAGCCGTGGTAGGGTAGTAATCAAAGCACAGTGGGAACTTACACGAGACAAATGACGATCTCAGGTCGATGAACTAACCTGTACACATGTCACCAGGGAACTGCTATCTGACATCTGGTATATGACCAACCAGCAGGTTCCCGGCGAGTCCTGTCCGGTGTACTCATAACCCAATGAGCACCTGTATACATCTTAGGTGAACCAACTGACACCAGTGGCTTGTGAGACCGGCCACCGCCCTTCGTCGGGGTCTCGACTGTATACACTAGTCTACTAATGGAGTATCGATGCCCTGTCTCGAAACTCCTACGACTAGGGACCTTTTAAGGATGTGCTTATAGACTACCAGCTCCCACGTATATGATCGCCATCATACTGCTGGCAGTCAAGCAAGAATCCTAGGGGCTCTATCAACGTGTAATAGCGACATGTCAGGTCACCTAAAGCAGTACACGATGATAAAGATAAACCAGATAGCATACTATCATCTCGAGTAAGACTGTCCTACCGGGATAGGTCCTCCCTCAATCATTGCAATCACGTGCCTGTGATCCAATAATTGACTCTGAGGGCACTATCTCCAACAATCTCCCACTTGCACTCAAGGCTAATTATTACGATGCCGCATACTCACAGCCCGTGTGATACCGAACACCCAACTCCTCTACTAGTCAGTCTCACAAAACCCGTTTGCGAAACTATTGCGTTCGAGGAATAGCCTCAGTGAGTGGATCCGCAGAGAAGTTTCTTTCTATGTCTCTCTATATCTCAAGTTCGCGGAGAAAGCCATCTCCCGAAATGAGCAATACCTGTCTTAGAATGTCTGGATGTCTGATGGGACCTAGCTCATAAGTGAACTCCAAATCCAAACTTCTTAGACTGTATCGTCAACTGAACTTAATCAGTATCCTGCGCCATGCCACCCTCAGTATTGCCTTGGACCACCTGTCCAAAATACTGCCCCTCGTCAGAAGGAAAACTATAACTCTGACAGCCACTCTGCCATCCAGGTCACCTTGGAAGCCTGGAATGATAACCGTCTCCTAAAGGAGGCTGCCGTTATCATATCCCTAGAACATCAACTTATGTTCTAAAACTGCTTCCGACCGTTTCTCCAGGATTGGATTAATATCAACTTATTGCATCTACTGCAAGAACAACATCTGGTGTGGTACTTGACATCTCATGATTGACTCAATTGCCTAAGCAAGTGATTTGCCAATCATGAACATCCCTCTCCCCTTTTGTCTGTAAGACACCTTTAGAGAGGGTGACTCCATCACCTGCAGGTTTACTACCGTGCCAGGAGTCGTCCATTCTAAATACTCATAGAATGCTGTCAAGGTACCCAGATTGGGAAGCCACCCAAATCTAGATCTAAAACCATAGATCTAGTGACCAGAATGTCTGATATAATATCCAAGTACTATGTGGAGAAAACACTGTGTGACGACCAAAGTATAACCGATCGTAGTATAGGAATATCACTTCCTACTACCTTCTCAACAGATCCACCCCTATTCTGATGACGTCAAACCTATGACTGTCACATCAGAAATAGATGATCTATCTCCGCTACATCTGCTTTAGTCTATAAATAGTCATAAGCCTGATGTTCACCAATGCTTCCGCTGCTCCCACTGACTACGACAACCCTCTGGCAGAGTCATATAGACGTGCACTTCCAAAGCTAGTTTAGAACGACGCTATACTCATCCTCCTGCCGGGTCTCGCAGCCTGGAACAACAGCAATGGCAAGTGTGGGTTAACAAGAACTTCCCTGTCGCCGTCCTTGAGGCTACCGGAGTACCTCTCGGGTGCCTGAAGTTACCTACCGTATGTGCGGAGTGGCCAATGGAATGTCAAACCAGATTGAATCTTTAGGTTCCTTATCAAATCTTCGGTAATCGTTTGTGGTTCTGGAATTACTTCCAGTTCTACCATACTCCCACTACTGTTTTCTGAAAAAATCCATTTCTTTTAAAATTGTGGCGAGTCTAGAACAATATTGCTATTGTTCATCCAGATGGTAGAAAATCAACCTTCGTCATAGCCTGGGTCAACCCACAAACAGCCATTACAGAAACGTGCCTTGAGTTGTCCGGTGTCTGGTTTTAAGCATAAGCCGGACAACTCCCCGTACCTTAACATCGTTAAGATATGAACTGTTCTATATCCAATATAGAACCAGAGGCACTGATTTAATTGAACCAGATTCAAATCATGCAGCTGTCTCCAGTGCATGTCAACTAAATGGAAGGAGGCCGATCAGCGTTACTCAACTTAGGAAAGCTTCCAATTATGAGTAACCTGAAAGAGAAGTAATATCTCTTTATCATTACTATCAACTGAATACCATACGCAAGTGTCTACATCTTCGATTACTTTGAAGAATCCCAATACTTGCTATACCTGGTTCTCTACTCTATTCAAATACCTATAACTCCTCAAAACTTAGACCCTGTGTTCCTACGAAACACATGTCTAAGAACTAGAGAAGTTAAAAGTAAACAGAATATAGTGTGAGGACCAACCCCTCTGTCCTAATGGACACTGGACAACATACAATACTCTGTATAAGTCCGCTGAGTCTAACAACTCTTTCACTGTGTGTCGTAGGTTGAAAACTGTACTTATGGTTAAGAAGAATTACACCGCTGTTTAATGCTCCTTACCTAACCATCCACTGATATAGGTAAATGTCATCGACATAATATCAAAAGGTATATCTCACTCTATAAAAATAGACGTACAGATATAACAATTTGAAATTGGTGCATAACCGCGGATATTCAAAACCAAATAATTGCCGTCCGGCAAACAACCCAGATGATCTCCTCAAATATCACCGATTACAACGAATCCCGATATAATGAGGATGATCACCGTCTCCCACTGTCTACGAAGCCCTCAGGCACGTGATTGCAATGATTGAGGGAGGACCTATCCCGGTAGGACAGTCTTACTCGAGATGATAGTATGCTATCTGGTTTATCTTTATCATCGTGTACTGCTTTAGGTGACCTGACATGTCGCTATTACACGTTGATAGAGCCCCTAGGATTCTTGCTTGACTGCCAGCAGTATGATGGCGATCATATACGTGGGAGCTGGTAGTCTATAAGCACATCCTTAAAAGGTCCCTAGTCGTAGGAGTTTCGAGACAGGGCATCGATACTCCATTAGTAGACTAGTGTATACAGTCGAGACCCCGACGAGGGGCGGTGGCCGGTCTCACAAGCCACTGGTGTCAGTTGGTTCACCTAAGATGTATACAGGTGCTCATTGGGTTATGAGTACACCGGACAGGACTCGCCGGGAACCTGCTGGTTGGTCAGAGAGCGTCTATAAGTACACAGCCAGAGGGCTTCGTAGACAGTGGGAGACGGTGGGAGCAGCGGAAATGTGTGCAAGATGCTTTATAGGATAAAGCAGGCATCGCGGAGTTGGAACATCTGTTTTGATGTGGTAGTCAAAGAGTTTGACTTCATCAAAATGGTAGATGAACCTTGTACATACAAAAAGGTAGTAGAGAGTATGGTGGTGATCCTCGTAGAGTACATGGATGACATACTCTTGATAGGGAAGGAGTTTCCTATGTTACGCTCGGTCAATCTCCGCTTATCACAAGGATTATCCATATAGGATCAAAATGATACCTCCTAAATCCTAGGTTTTTTGGATCTATGAGATAGATCTAATTGGATGTTAGGATACTCACTATTTGTAGTGAGATGGTATCAATCGATCCTGGGGAGAATCACTGGAAAGGTTCCAAGGTGATAAGGACGACTGAATGTCAGTCGCAGGCATTGTCTATACCCTCCGTGGAGGGATGGTATGTTGGAAGAGTTCCAAGCTAGATACCGTGACATACTAGACGATTAAAGGCAAGATACATCGTTACCAAGGATGCTACCAAAAGAGGCAGTCTGTATATTTATAAGTTCATGCGATGAACTTCGTTCCTACCATTGTGAGACAATGGAGTTGTGGCTTATGCCAAGGAACGCCCGTCCCATCAGAAATCCAGATATAATTCTTAGGCAGTGTCACCTGATCATGGAGATGGTTGATCTCCAGGGAGATCGAGGTTAGGAGAGTAGATACAGAGGACAACAGTGCGGATCCACTCACAAAGGCCTTTTTTCCCAGTAGAGACTTTTTATGGGACGGTTGAGTATGAGATACTTCAACCACAGCTAATTGTTGGGTATGCGATACCATAACAGATGGCCCTAGTGCAAGTGGGAGATTGTTAGTTATATGTATGCCCTAGAGGCCATTACTGTACATACGATGTATATTGTAGTGGATGCTAGGACGTATATAGGGAGGACTTTCTTGCTCGACATGATAGTATGCTATCTGGTTGTACTTTATCTTAACATGTACTCTGATTGTCTCTATGATACATGTTGATAAAGCCCTTAGGATATGTACTCGACTACTGGGACTATGATGAGATCATACTAGTGGGGCCACGGTAGTCGACGAGTACATCCTATAACTGTTCCTAGTCGAGGGTGTATCGAGACAGGGCATCGATACACCAGAGTAGACTAGCGTATACGCATCTTGACCCATATGATGGGCGATGGATGATCCCATATCCATCGGTGTTTGACATCAAGGATGGTGTATGGGTGCTCGGTGGAGACTGGGTACACTGGACGGACTCGCCGAGAACTCCCAGATGGTATTATACCACACGTCAGATGGCAGTTCTCCGGTGACACTGGTACAGAGTAGTCTGTTGACCCGAGATCGTCATAGAGTCTTGTGTGATTCCCACTGTGCTTTGATTTCCATCATACCACGTCCAAGAGGGCGTGCAAAAAGGTGGCTTTTGGGTACAGCCCCGAATCACATGGAGGCAATGAGCGATAGGAGGGGATTCGTCTCTCCCGGTATAGGGAGTTGATGTTGTGCTGTGTTCGATTGGCTATAACCGGAAATCCCTGGCCAGGGTTGCTGAGATTTACTGGTAAGTGTTATCAGTAGTTTCTCGAACTGTTATAAACCTCATATCGACATGACTTATCGAGCTACTGGGGTCTGACGTTTACCACCCCTAGGCGAGATATGCAACATATCAGACGACGAGACCCGACTGTACGGGAGTGTTATTGTTTGGATTCACAGGAGAAGTTACAGGCTTGCTTGTTGATCTTCTGAGCGCTCAATACCTGGGTAGCTGTTACGTTTAGCTGACCGCTTGCAGCTTGTGGGTGTTTGATATGATCCTCACCTACTGCCGGCGTATTGACGATTCTTTAGAGTCCTACACAGAGGTTTCTTGGCTCAGGCAAAACGGAGTAGGAGCACATATGTGATATGTGTGGGACCGAGGATAATGCGATATGTGATACCGTATTATATTCTCGCGATATTTGATATCAGCCGGGTCATCGGATCAAGTGTTGATTCGATGAATCGGTGCGGATAAATATTAGTCGGTTATATGCGATATAGCCGGATTGTCGGATCAAGTGTTGATTCGATAATTTAATGTATAATAATATATATATGATATATTAAATTACATTAACTAATATTTGCTCACTAAAAGATTCTTTTTCTCACTCGGGTAATACATTGATATATATGCGATATATGTTAAATGTATTATTTTATTTTGTTACGATAAATATTATATATGTGATATATAATATTGTAACATGATATGATAACTAATGCAACTTGTTTAGTAAAGATTAAACATGGTTAGGGTTCGATTAGGGTTAAGGTTTTCTAGAAGTTTCTAGAAGCTTTCTTTTTTTGTTTTGGAAAAGATATTTTCCTAGATATTTCCTTAACCTAACCAAACCTTTAACCTTAGTCAAATCTCTACAAGGGTTAGTTTGACCATGGTTGCATTATTCATCATATCATTTCTTTTTTTATTCATCACAAAAGGATTCTATCATAATTCTTCATCTTCTTCCTTGATCATTCTTCATGGAAAAAGCTTACTAGCTTTTTCCAAGTGTGAATAAATGTGAGAAAAAGATAAATAAAGAGAGCAAAAATCTTACTTCATCATCCTCATCTTCCCTTGCCATTTAGATGAGGGTGTTCACATCATTTCATGAGTGTTAGCTTGTGTTAACGAAACTTCAAGGTAGAACATCTTTGTATCGAAGATCGGAAGCAAAGGTTGCATCCTTCTCTTCGTGGAACCTCTCGAGAGTCCGGAACCCGTTGATCGCAGTGAAGGGACCACAACACGGAGCATATGAAGTGAAGGAACGGATCTACAAAGGTTGTAATCCCTCTCACTTAGTGTTAAAGTTGTTAACATGTTAGTTTTCGCCTAATCTCTAGTTTAAAGATCCGTATTCGGGTTGTTCGGCACGGCTAAATTGATAATCGGGCATGGTTGATGCCTTGTAGACCCTTGTGCGCGTGCCTAGCAACCCTACAATTATTTGACTTGTCTTTATCGTGATATGTGTATTTATTTGTATTGTTGTTATGTCTGGTTTGCACATATTGATAAAGACTAGATACGGTAGTATACTATAGTGGTTTGTCTTTATCTTAACATGGCATATGTCATACTCGTTATTATAAATTACGGTTTCATGTTGATAAAGCCCCTAGGATCTTGCTTCACTGCCTGCGTTGTGATGGCGATCATACTTTTGGGAGCAGGGTAGTCCATAAGCACATCCTTAAATAGTCCCTAGTCGCATGAGTATCAAGACTGGGCATTGATACTCCAGAGTAGACTGGTATATACGTTGCTACCCCCGTCGGGGGATGGTTGGTCCCGCAGCCATTGGTCTGATGCACCTAAGATCGTATACAGGTGCTCACTGGGTGTAAGTACACTGGATGTACTCGCCGAGAACTTCCATATGGTACTATACTTATCGTCAGATGGAAGTTCTCAGGTGACATGTGTACAGGTTAGTCTTTGGACCTGAGATCGGCATTTGTCTCGTGTGAGTTCCCACTGAACTTTGATCACTACCCTACCACGGCTCTACTGAGTCGTGCAAACAGGTTTTGGTTGGGTTCAGTCCCGAGCCACATGGAGGCAGTGGGCGATTGTCGGGGATTCGTCTCTCCCGGTATAGGGAGTCGATAGCGCACTGTGATTCGATTGGTCAGGACCATAAGACCTTGGCCAAGACAGTTGGGATCTACTGATAGGCTGATCAGTAGTTTCCATGATTGGTCCTGAGCCACATCGGCACGACTTATCAGGTTGTTAGGGTCTGACGTTCACCATCCCCTAGACCCGGTATGCGATACTTTTTGACGAAGAGACCGGACTGTACGGATATTGTCACGGATAGGCTCAGTAGGAGATCCGGATGAGTTTGCTCGTCGGCCTTCCTTTTCGACAGGTACCTGGGCAGCCGTTACGTACAGCTAGTGCCGCTGACGTGCTTGTGGTTAAACCCACTACTAGAGTACTGTCGAGTCTTTAGAGTCCCACACAGAGGGTTTCCCTGATCCAGGCAAAACGATGTAGTAGCCGTATTGGATACGTGCAGGGTTCGATCGATTGATGTACTTGGTACTCGGATTTTCGATCGGACAGTTTGTAATATTAGCCGGCTCGGGTTTGAGCTGGATTATTAAATCAGGTATTGATTTAATAATTTACATATATGTATTTCGATATATATTTTCTCGTATTACGTTCTTCGTGTTATTCTATCTCTTTTGGGCGTTCGGATTTTTATCTGATTGCCGGTATATTTGTACAGTAGTTGGAAATCCGTATTTATTACAGTTTTCCTTCTAGAAGGTGGCCACCTCATTTTGGATTTTCCTTTTATTTGATAATTGGAAATGAGGTGTAAAGTAAAAGGTATGGGAGGAATGGTGATGACCATGCTTTAATAATTCACAAGTGAATTTATAATTCATTTGGAGTTACTATTGAAGCATGGGTGTTAATTGTTTATTGAAAGAATTCACACACAAAACTAAGGTGTGTGATTTTCTCTCACTTCATGCTTCATTTCTCTTTGAGCTCTCATCTTTCTTGAGTTCCTCCCTCCTCTTGCTTTCTTCCATCTTCATCTTCTTCCTTTTCACTAACATTCTCATGTGTTGAGAAACAAGTGAAGAAGTTAGAAAAGAGATAGCAAACACTTAGACACCCTCCACTATATCCTAGATTACTTGGGCTAGCATCCCAAGTTCTATAGTTTCTCTTTTGATATATTGCATAGAGCTAGAGCCATGGATCATAATCCCCAAGTGGATCATCAAGGACCAAGGAAGGCCGGAGAACAAGCTCGATCCCGGAGGACCGACGGAGCAAGGAAAGAAGTTCAAGCATGTTCAAGGCGCTTGCTAAGAGCTAAGGATGAAGAAAGAAGACCGGAGGAATTAGTTCGTGTGGTGAGGTTTCTATCATAGTAGATAGCTCTCTTAGTGTAGCTAGTTAGTTTTATGGAAAGATCCGGTTTTAGGGTTTAGTCTAGCGCCAAGTTTTATTCGTAAGAATTTTTTTTTTGTTCCGTATTTGGCCACGTGAGATGGCCGGGGTGCTAGGGTAACCCTTCATGGTATCAGAGCCACCCATAAAACTTACACCAGCTAGTTCAAACATGTTTAGAATAACGATCGACCGAAAATTTCAAAAACTGCATTTCAAATCATGGATTTTCTGTCGATTTTAAAAGTGCTCAAAAAATCAATATTTTGCTATCAGAAAATCATGCAGGCTTTTTTTAGACCACAGAAGAAAAATTGTCACGTGATCCCTCTAAACCACCGCGGATCCGCCGCGCAAACCCCCTATTGGTGGCGGATTCGCGGTCGTTTTGGGGCCCACGTGGTCAAATTTTCTTTTGGGCCTCAATTTTTGGAAATTGTGGTTTCTGGAATAATTACTTTTTGGGCCCAGATTTGTTACAGTGTTGGTTTAATACTTGGGGCCCACTTGGAAAGTTTAGTCGATCGTAATTTTAAGATACGTGTTTTATTATCAGTTCATTCACTTTTATCTGCGATCGGGAATGTCACTCGATCGGTAAAACTCGTCTGATTGCTATATATTCTTTTAGATGGGTTTTGCGAACGTGACATTCGCGTTGATGTTGTGTGCTTGTGCTGTGATTGTGGTTGGATTGTCGTGGTAGATAGCATGCGGTGCAATGTTAGAATATAGTATATGATTCATCTGTACATTTGATATTGCGGAGCGAGCGTCCGACATGTGGACTGTCGTCTTTGCCGTTTGTATATTATTTTGGGGCACGACCGGGCTGAGGTCGATCTCACCGGTTGTATATATTTTTTTAATATTCTGTACTAGGCTTACCCCACGGCGGAGTGCACGGATAGCCGGGTTTTAGAAGGCAGCAAGCCCGCATCTCATGGCATCGAGACGAAGGAGGCTTCATTCTCATGGCGCTGAAACGGAGGGGGCTTCATTCTAGAACTGGCGGGCTATTCGCCGCACTCGTAGGGGGTACAGGTTTTCATTGCACATGCTATCCATACGACCGGAACGTCGGGTTTTATTTGCGGCTCAAATGAAACCCGGGGCTCCAAGATTATCCACCATTCTGTAATGTTATCTGTGATGTTGTTTATTATCATGCCTAGGACGAATGTTATATATACTTATATATATACTAGGAGATGTTGTATATGTTTTGCACCCACGCTAGTCCAGCCCCCGCTCTGTCGTTAGTTAAGTAACCTAACGGGTGATGACGGGGCCCCGTGGCGAATGCGGATGGTATATACGTACATTTTATTTTCGTTCTTTTCTGGTGTGATAGGTTACAAATTGATGGGACAACATTAATTTTAATTAATGCAAGATAAAAAAAACCTAAAAAGATGTTGTTGGAACCAGATTTTAAAAACTGACATTACAGACGTTCTCTTTTACTTTGCACAGTGGTATTCAGTTTGGAATATCCAGCACCTCGTTCAACGAGGCAAGGGCCGAGATCCCTTCATCGGAAGTGACCCCTTGAGTAAAATTTTGCATCAGGGTAATAACTTTAATATATTCGACTATTTTTGCTTTGCATCGTGGTATTCAGTTTGGAATATCCTGCACCTCATTCGACGAGGAAAGAGCCGAGATCCCTTCACAGGGGGTGACATCTTTAGCAAAGGTTTTCGCCACTATATATTTATAAAACTACTCAGGTTCCTTAAACGATATCAAGTTCATTACGTTAACGGGTTTATCGCCAAAAACCCAGTCGTAGCCCTCCATCATTTCTTACAAGTGCTGCTTAGTATTCATGCTGCGTATTTTGATCTAGTCAAGGCGTAGTGTTCAGTAGCTAAGTAATGCTTGTTTGTTGCATGTATTGCGATTATTTAGAACAGCCATATGACCATTTTGACGTAGTCAAGGGTATATACGGATGGGTCTAAGTTAATCGAGGATAATGACGGGTTGAACTTGACTAGCGGCTTATGATATGTTGACCTAGTCAAGGTCATAAACTACTAGGGGTAAAAACCACATCGGGAGTTTCAAATATACAGGAAACTTGCAGATTTTGCATACCTTCTGGAGTGTGGTGGCTAGAGTGGATTCCATCTAGTGCATCACACAATGATAGTTGGATCTCTATCCCACTAATGAGTAGGATTACTCTCGGGAGATTATCACACTTAACAATCAATGCTATAAACCAAGTAGGTGTCTAGAAAGGTGTTAGCAGGGCTATGCCTCCAGGGAAAAGAGGTTATGTAATTAAGGAACTTCACGAAAGCGTTGGAAAACCTCCCTCGAAGTACCAACACCAGCCTGGCTGAAAGGTTAAGCAAGTATTGACGTGCGATTAATCCTGACTAGTTCTTCTTTTAGGGTTTGAAGAAGAATTTGAGGAAATAGTGGGAGCCATCCTGATTAGATAAATTAATAAACCAATCTAATCTTGCAAGAGCACACGCTGAGTGTTTTCCCTCTCTCTCTCCAGGTAGCAACCATTTCACGCCCTAATCAAGATAATAAAATGTATCGCTTGACCGATCCGAATTCTTATTCGGGGCTGGGGAACGTCGGTTCGGCTCTAACTTACGACAACTGTCATAAGTATGAGCAAGGGAAAGAGGAAGGTTTTAATTCCTTGATAACCTCATCGAAGAAGAAACATACTGTTGCGTCTTCTTCAGGTGTTCTTGTTATTGAGAACTGTTTTTCGGTCAGTCCTACCTCCTGGGTACTCGATACCGGATCAGGATCTCATATCTGTAATTTATTACAGGAACTGAGAAAAAGTAGGATAGTTGCACCTGGTGATATGTCCCTCAGAGTAGGGAACGGAGCACAAGTTAATGCTACAGCCGTTGGTGAATATCACCTAGTGTTGCCAAATGGCAATACTATGATTTTAAACAATTGCTACTATGTACCTTCCATGCTTTGCAACATCATATCAGTTTCTTTACTTGATAAAGATGGATATAACTTTGTTCTTGATAGAAATATCATGAACATTTACCTTGATAAGGTACTGGTTGCAGAAGGTACACTGTGTAATGGTATCTATGTTCTAAATCAGAATACAGTGCTCAATATACAAAACACACGCAAGAGGAAGAGTTCAGACACGAACGAATCCTACTTGTGGCATTGTAGACTTGGTCATATCGGAGAGAAAAGACTGAGTAAGTTACATAAAGATGGACTCTTTAATACATTCGAATTTTCATCTTATGAAACTTGTCAGTCTTGTCTCAAAGGAAAGATGACCAAATCTCCGTTCACCGGGCATGGAGAAAGAGCAGCAGAGCTCTTAGGACTCATACACAGTGATGTATGTTGTCCGATGTCTATATATGCAAGGGGTGGGTTCTCGTACTTCATCACATTCACTGACGATCTCTCTAGATTCGGATATGTGTATCTTATGAAACACAAATCTGAAACTTTTGAGAAATTCAAAAAATATAGAAACGAAGTAGAGAACCAGACTGGCAAGAGTATTAAGATCCTCCGATCTGACAGAGGAGGGGAGTACTTAAGCACGGAATTCCTAGATTACCTAAATGAGAATGGAATGCTCTCTCAGCTTACTCCTCCGTATACACCACAGCACAATGGTGTATCAGAACGGAGGAATCGTACCCTATTGGATATGGTTCGCTCTATAATGAGTAGTGCTGAGTTGCTTCTTTCATTTTGGGGACATGCGCTTTTAACAGCGGCATATCTGTTGAATGATGTTCCATCCAAATCCGTGCCTAAGACACCATTCGAGATGTGGAATGGAAAAAGGCCGTATCTTAAAAGATTTAAGATATGGGGTTGTCCGGCTTATGTTAAAAAGCACAATCCGGATAAACTGGAGGCACGGTCAGTTTTGTGTAAGTTTATAGGATATCCTAAGAATAGTTATGGATATCAGTTCTACCACACCGAGGAATAGAAGGTGTTTGTTGCTCAGCACACCACCTTTTTAGAATGGCAATTTCTTGCAAAAGAAATTTGTGGGAGCACGGTAGAACTAGAAGAAATTCCAAAGGAACAAACTGCAACTGAAGATTCGGTGGAACCTCAGGATTCAATAACCCCGGACGAACCTCAGCGACTCCGCAGATCTAGTAGGATTTCTCATCCTCCCGAGAGATACTACGGTTTTCTCATAGATGGGGATCGAGAGGATTGCAACTTGGAAGAAGATGATCCTACTAGTTTCAGACTGGCCATTATCAGTAGGGACTCTAATAAGTGGCTGGATGCTATGGAATCTGAAATGGAGTCCATGTACACCAATAAAGTGTGGACCCTGGAAGTTGCTCCACCTGGGGTAAAACCCGTTGGATGCAAATGGATCTACAAGAAGAAACTTGGTGTGGATGGGCAGGTGGAAACCTATCAGGCTAGACTCATTGCAAAAGGTTTTCGTCAAAGACCAGGAGTGGACTATGACGAAACTTTTTCTCCAGTGGCTATGCTCAAATCCATTAGGATCCTTCTTGCCTTTGCTGCCTTCCATGACTACGAGATCTGGCAGATGGACATAAAAACGGCTTTTCTAAACGGATGTTTAGAAGGGTGCGTTTATATGGATCAGGCGGAAGGTTTTGTAGACAGTGGGAGCAGCGGAAAGGTGTGCAAGTTGCTCGAATCCATTTATGGATTGAAGCAAGCATCGCGGAGCTGGAACATCTGTTTTGATGATACAGTCAAGGAATTTGACTTCATCAAGAACGAAGATGAGCCTTGCATTTATAAGAAGATTGTAGGACGAACTGTCGTGTTCCTAGTCTTGTACGTGGACGAAATTCTTTTGATAGGAAATGACATTCCTATGCTACAATCGGTCAAACTATTCTTATCACAAAGGTTCTCTATGAAAGACCTAGGTGATGCCTCGTACATTCTGGGGATCAAGATCTACAGAGATAGATCTAAGAGACTACTGGGACTTTCATAGTCCAGGTACATAAAGACCGTACTAAAGAGATTTAGTATGGAAGATTCCAAGCACGGTAACATACCCGCATTGCACGGAATCACCCTCTCCAAGGAGATGTCTCCCAAGACTGACGAGGAGAGGGTTCGCATGAGCACTATACCTTACGCTTCGGCGGTAGGATCTATAATGTATGCGATGCTATGTACAAGACCAGATGTAGCTTACGCGCTAAGCGTGGTGAACCGGTATCAGTCAGACCCAGGTGAGGACCACTGGACAGCAGTAAAGAACATTCTCAAGTACCTAAGAAGGACTAAGGAGATGTTCCTGATTTATAGTAATGGAGACCTCAGGGTCGAGTCCTTTACCGACTCAAGCTTCCAGAGTGACAAGGATGACAGCAAGTTTGTCTCGGGTTTTGTGTTTACCCTCAACGGAGGGGCGGTATGTTGGAAGAGTTCCAAACAGGATATCGTCGCAGACTCGACGATGGAGGCTGAATACATTACTGCAAGCGATGCCGCAAAAGAGGCGGTCTGGATAAAGAAGTTCATAGCCGAACTTCAGGTGGTTCCGTCCATTGTTGATCCAATATCAGTGTATTATGACAACAATGGGGCTAAAGCTTTAGCGAAGGAACCACGGTCCCATCAGAAATCCAGGCACATCTTAAGGCGGAATCACCTGATCAAGGAGATCAAAGATCGCCAGGAGATCGAGGTCCGGAGAGTGGATACGAAAGACAACACGGCGGATCCATTTACAAAGGCACTCCCTAAATCACAGTTCGAGCGACTTTATAGGATGTTGGGTATGCGGTACGCCGGCAGCTGGCCTTAGAGCAGACGTTGGTTATTCGGTACGCCAATCACTGGCCTTTCGTGCAAGTGGGAGATTGTTGGATGTATATTCCCTAGAGGCCAGTATTGTATATGTATACATATGGATACTAGGGATATGTATGTACAGAACAATCTTGCTCAGTTTTGTAGTATATTATTTGACTTGTCTTTATCGGGATATGTGTATTTATTTGTATTGTTGTTATGTCTGGTTTGCACATATTGATAAAGACTAGATACAGTAGTATACTATGGTGGTTTGTCTTTATCTTAACATGGCATATGTCATACTCGTTATTACATATTACGGTTACATGTTGATAAAGCCCCTAGAATCTTGCTTGACTACCTGCGTTGTGATGGCGATCATACTTGTGGGAGCAGGGTAGTCCATAAGCACATCCTTAAATGGTCCCTAGTCGTGTGAGTATCAAGACTGAGCATTGATACTCCAGAGTAGACTGGTGTATACGTTTCTACCCCCGTCGGGGGATGGTTGGTCCCACAGCCATTGGTCTGATGCACCTAAGATCGTATACAGGTGCTCACTGGGTGTGAGTACACTGGATGGACTCGCCGAGAACTTCCATATGGTACTATACCTATCGTCAGATGGAAGTTCTCAGGTGACATGTGTACAGGTTAGTCTATGGACCTGAGATCGGTATTTTTCTCGTGTGAGTTCCCACTGAACTTTGATCACTACCCTACCATGGCTCTACTGAGTCGTGCAAACAGGTTTTGGTTGGGTTCAGTCCAGAGCCACATGGAGGCAGTGAGCGATTGTCGGGGATTCTTCTCTCCCGGTATAGGGAATCGATATCGCACTATGATTCGATTGGTCAGGAACATAAGACCTTGGCCAAGGCAGTTGGGATCTACTGATAGGCTGATCAGTAGTTTCCATGATTGGTCCTGAGCCACATAGGCACGACATATCAGGTTGTTAGGGTCTGACTTTCACCATCCCCTAGACCCGGTATGCGATACTCTTGGACGAAGAGACCGGACTGTACGGATATTTTCACGGATAGGCTCAGTAGGAGATCTGGATGAGTTTGCTCGTCGGCCTTCCTTTTCGACAGGTACCTGGGCAGCCGTTACGTACAGCTAGTGCCGCTGACATGCTTGTGGTTAAACCCACTGCCAGAGTACTGTCGAGTCTTTAGAGTCCCACACAGAGGGTTTCCCTGATCCAGGCAAAACGATGTAGTAGCCGTATTGGATACGTGCAGGGTTCGATCGATTGATGTACTTGGTACTCGGATTTTCGATCGGACAGTTTGTAATACTAGCCCGCTCGGGTTTGATCCGGATTATTAAATCAGGTATTGATTTAATAATTTACATATATGTATTTCATTATATATATTCTAGTATTACGTTCTTCGTGTTATTCTATCTCTTTTGGGCGTTCGGATTTTTATCTGATTGCCGGTATATTTGTACAGTAGTTGGAAATCCGTATTTATTACAGTTTTCCTTCTAGAAGGTGGCCACCTCATTTTGAATTTTCCTTTTATTTGATAATTGGAAATGAGGTGTAAAGTAAAAGGTATGAGAGGAATGGTGATGACCATGCTTTAATAATTCACAAATGAATTTATAATTCATTTGGAGTTACTATTGAAGCATGGTTGTTAATTGTTTATTGAAAGAATTCACACACAAAACTAAGGTGTGTGATTTTCTCTCACTTCATGCTTCATTTCTATTTGAGCTCTCATCTTTCTTGAGTTCCTCCCTCCTCTTGCTTTCTTCCATCTTCATCTTCTTCCTCTTCACTAACATTCTCATGTGTTGAGAAACAAGTGAAGAGGTTAGAAAAGAGATAGGAAACACTTAGACACCCTCCACTACATCCTAGATTACTTGGACTAGCATCCCAAGTTCTCTAGTTGCTCTTTTGATATATTGCAAAGAGCTAGTGCCATGGATCATACTCCCCGGGTGGATCATCAAGGACCAAGGAAGGCCAGAGAACAAGCTCGATCCCGGAGGACCGACAGAGTAAGGAAAGAAGTTCAAGCATGTTCAAGACGCTTGCTAGGAGCTAAGGATGAAGAAAGAAGACCGAAGGACTTCGATTGTTTGGTGAGGTTTCTATCATAGTAGATAGCTCTCTTAGTGTAGCTAGTTAGTTTTATGGAAAGATCCGATTTTAGGATTTAGTCTAGCACCAAGTTTTATTCGTAAGAAATTTTTTTCATTCCACATTTGGCCACCTGGGATGGCCGGGGCGCTAGGGTAACCCTTAAATTATGTCCATGACATTTACCTATATCAGCTGATGGTTAGGTCAGGAGCATTCAACAGCAGTGTAATTCTTCATAACCATAGTACAGTTTTCAACCTACGATGCACAGTGTTTGAGTTATTAGACTCAAGGGACTTGTACAAAGTATTGTATGTTGTCCATTGTCCATTAGGACAGAGGGATTGGTGCCCGTACTATATTCGGTTTACTTGTGACTTCTCTAGTTCTTAGACATGTGTTTTCATAGAAATACAAGATCCAAGTTTTGAGAAGTTATAGGTATATGAATAAAGTAGAGAACCAGGTACTGCAAGTATCAGGATTCTTCAAGGTGATTGAAGATGTAGATACTTGTGTATGGTATTCAGTTGATAGTAATGATTATGAGAACTTACTTCTCTTTCGGGTTACTCATATCTGGATGTATTCCTAAGTTGAGTAATATTGATCGGCCTCTCTCCATTTAGTTGACATGCACTAAAGACAGCTGCATGATTTGAATCTGGATCCAATTAAATCATTGCCTCTGTTTCTATATTGGATATAGAATGGTTCATATCTTAACGATGTTAAGGTACGGGGAGTTTTCCGGCTTATACTTAAAACCAGACTCTGGATAACTCAAGGCACGTTTCTGTAATGGCTGTTTGTGGGTTGACCCGGGCTATGACGAGGGTTAATTTTCTACCATCTGGAAGATCAATAGTGATATTGTTCTTAACTCTCCACAGTTTTGGTAAAAATGGATTTTTTCAGAAAACAGTAGTGGGAGTATGGTAGAACTGGAAGTGATTCCAGAACCGCAAACGATTACTGAAAATTTAATAGGACCTAAAGATTCAATCTGGATTGACATTCCATTGGCCACTTCACAGATAAGGTGGGTAACCTCAGGCACTCGAGAGGTACTTCGGTATGCTCAAGGACGGTGACAGGGAGGTTCTTGTTTACCCACACTTGATACTACTGTTGTTCCAGACTATGAGACCCGGCAGGAGGATGAGTATAGCGTCGTTCTGAACTGACTTTAGAAGTGCACGTGTATATTATTCTGCCAGAGGGTTGTCGTAGTGTCGTAGTCAGTGGGAGCAGCGGAAGCATAGTGGACAAGTAGCTTATGTTTATAGACTAAAGAAGATATAGCGGAGATAGATCATCTATTTCGGATGTAACAGTCATAGGTTTGACTTCATCAGAATAGAGGATGAATCTGTTAAGAAGAGAGTAGGGTGTGATGTCCTGATATTTGGATGACATACACAGAGTAGGAAGTGATATTCCTATACTACGATCGGTTATACTTTGGTTGTCACACAGTAGTTTCTCCACATAGGACTTGGATATTATATCGGATATTCTGGTTACTAGATCTATGGTTTTAGATCTAGATTTGGGTAGTTTCCTAATCTAGGTACTTAGACAGTATTCTAAAATTATTTAGAATGGACGACTCCTGGCATGGTAGTATACCTGTAGGTGATGGAGTCACCCTCTCTAAAGGTGTCTTACAGACTAAAGGGGAGAGGGATGTGCATGATTGACATATCACTTGCTTAGGCAATTGAGTCAATCACGAGATGTCAAGTACCACACCAGATTTTGTTTTTGCACTAGATGCAATAAGTTGATATTGATCCAATCCTGGAGAAACATTCGGAAGCAGTTTTAGAACATAAGCGGATGTTCTAGGGATATGATAACGACAGCCTCTTTCGGGAGACGGTTATCATTCTAGGCTTCGAAGGTGACCTGGATGACATAGTGACTGTCAGAGTTATAGTTTTCCCTCTGACGAGGGGCGGTTGTTTGGACAGGAGGTCCAAGAAGATACTGAGAGAGGCATGGCACAGGATACTGATTAAGTTCAGTTGACAATACAGTCTAAGAAGTTTGGATTTGGAGTTCATTTATGAACTAGGTCCCATCAGATATCCAGACATATTCTAAGACAGGTATTGCTCATTTCGGGAGATGGATTTCTCTGCGAACTTGAGATAAAGAGAGACATAGAAAGAAACATCAGGGCGGATCCACTCACTCAGGCTATTCCTCGAACGTAATAGTTTTACAAATGGGCTTTGTGAGACTGATCAGTAGAGGAGTTGAGTGTTCGGTATCACACAGGCTGTGAGTATGCGATATCACAATAATTAGCCTTGAGTGCAAGTGGGAGATTGTTGGATATAGTGCCCTCAGAGTCAATTATTGGATCGCAGGCACGTGATTGCAATAATTGAGGGATGACCTATGTCGGTAGGACAGTCTTACTCAAGATGATAGTATGCTATCTGGTTTATCTTTATTATCGTGTACATGATTTAGGTGACATCTCATTTGGATTTTCGCGCATGTTGGGCACATGTTATGAGATGCGATTTTGGTGCACATCAGATGCACTAAATCGAGATTCTTCGTGCATATCATATGCACCTAATATTGTTGTCAGGCACACCCATTGCCTTTGATAAGTGTTTCGTACACACCCGATGCACTTAGATGTTGTTTCCGTGCACATGTATGGCATATTCATGGGTTTCGATTTCCATGCGCACTAGACGCACGTAGCATTTATATGCACATTTTGGGATTGATTTCTTATGGAGCAGTACGGTTTATGATATTTGCTATTTGTTTTCGTACTGAGCAGAACTAGTCGGAGGACATTACCTGTATATATTTTGCATGCATTGATAGTTATCGAAGAGATTTCCAAAAAGGGAGCTATAGTCCCAGTATTTACCTACGTGTCTGATATGACACGAAACGTTTAAAACAAGGAAACCCTTCTAAATTGTTTTCAAAACGGCGGGACATGCATATTAAACAAAAGATATATACATATATGGTTATTTTCTTACAATAGAAGTCCGCCACTGTGCAGTGTTATGCACATCGCACAGCAACATGAAAGGTTTGGCATGCATTTCCTACAGATGTTTACATAGATAGTTTTGATGTATATCATATTGGTTTCGTATTGGATTTGACATTTGTGTCCTCACCATGACTCCGATGATTGCGAGATGCTTGACGGAGTTTTGATTTGGGGTTATCTGCTCATTGTTCATGCGCATGCATTGTGCTATGATACGTCTTATGTATTGATGATTTCGGAGCCCCGACGACTTGGACTTTTTACTGAAATGTTTTAGTATTTGAGGGGTTTAAATTTAAATTCGGGGACCGAATTTCTTTAAGGGGGGAAGATTGTAACATTTCATAAAAATAAAATATTATTTTTGGGGATTTTTATAATTAAATAATATTATATTGAATATTTTAATAAGACGGTATAATTAAATACCGATAAATCGGGAAAAATTTGGAAAATTACAAAAATTACTGAAATGAGGGTGGTTTATTAGATTTAAGAAAATTATGAAATTTTATGATTTATTACACACTATTTTAATGCTAATCACGGTTAAATATCGCTAATCGCGCATTAAACTTGTTTTGTGCAAAACATGCACCATATCATTTTTACACTTGTGTTACATTTTCCAACATGGCTTTCTCTTCATTTTCATTCATGGTTTTGGATTTATGTGAGAAGAGAAAAGAAAACAAAGAAAAGAAATGAAAAGAAAAAGAAAATGAATAAAGAAATGAAGCATGGGCAAGTGAGAGAGTATGAGGGGTCAAGAGTAGACCATACCCATTTCCCCCCTCATTTTCCTCATCTCTTTCTCTCTCCCTTAACTCCATGGCTGCTTCCCTCTCCCTCCACCACCTCCTACACCTCACTTTACCCCCAAATCAACATCAAAACACATACTTCTCTTCACAAAATTTATGCACAAGCTACACTTTGGACAAAGAAAGTTTGCATTTTGGTGCCCAAGGGGATTCATGAGTGCTAAATGAGGTAAATTCTAAACCATTAGTGTATAATTTGGTTTACTTTAGCTTCCATGGATGTTTAGAAATGATTAGGCGATGTTTAGTAGGGTTTGGAAATTCCTAGAAAAGGATTAGGGTTTGAATTGATTCCAAAAGCGTAATTGAGCTTAGTAGAGGCCACACAACCCCCCTAGTGCTAGAATTCAGACCCAAACCTGAGACTTAAGCCCCTATTAGCGAACTTAGAAATCCTCGAAATCCGTATATTGTGGATTCTGTGAGGGTATAATGAAATCTGCTAACGCCCGGGTGACCTGAAAATTATTTAGCAAAGACAGTGATACATGCAGGCAACCTAGGACCCCCACTGAAACCTTAGCCCCATACCCCAACACCAGGCCACAGAAATAATCCTTATGGCCGCAATTTACGGCCAGACCTGGGGTAATTTGGCTCGTGTTCGTTTCATGGCTCCAGTATCTGTAATCTAGACTCTCCACATATACAAAATTGGCTGATTTGACCTAGGATAAAATCTGCGACAAATTCATGAGTTGTTGTTTTGATTCGGGGTTATATTTTACATATTTTGGATTCTAGATTTTAGTATTTGTGTTTTACCTCGATCACTTGACGTTTGTACGACGATATCGAGGGTTGTTTGGTGGTTTTGAAGGCGTAGTCCATAGGTTCTAACCTATAGGCTTTTAGCGTGTCGTTTTGATTTTGAATTGGGTTTTAATGCGGCACGATATGTTATGATGTGTAGGTACCCCCATGAAGACTTCGAGACGACAAGCAAGCGCATGGCGACGTCGGTAACGACAAGCGAAGAGCAAGGTGAGTAGATTATATCTACGGGGGAAGTCGGGTGGATGGCATATAGCACCCCCGCAGTTCGTAGTGTAGTGTATGGTATATATATTATATGGATATATTTATATGTTATTGTGAGATTATGAGTATCTAAATAGACTTTGGGAGTCGTGGATAATTTTAGTATCATTGGATGATGGTGTCGCTAGTTAGTTTAGTCGCGAGCCCTAGAATAAGATTTACACCCACACGCACACACATGCTTACTTTGTTATACTTGTGCGTATATGGGGATATGTATATATACACACACACACATAGGTATAGGACTATATATATATATATATATATATATATATATATATATATACGTATACTTATACATGGATGAGGAGGATTGTACATGGTATTTAGAGATGAGTCAATGAGATTGGGCATGGTGCCATGAGATCGGTAATATGATGTGGTTCGTATTATGAGATACGACATGAGATTTTAGCGGGCCTTTAGGCGTGTGTTTTCATACACGCATATATATGTAGATGGTATCAGTTTATACTAGACTTAGATCAGTACCCCGGTTCACGAGATATGATGATAAGGATACCGGATAAATGATGAGATGAATGTGATATTTGACCCATACCCAGATTGGGATGTCGTATGATGGATTTACCGTACGAGCTTTATATTGATGATAGATCCGCACTCTTGACTCGAGGATGTCATATTGTATATTGTATCGTATGCAATACTATTGAGGCGGATCACCGACTATTATATTTATATATATCGATTCAGCCTTAGGTGGTTTTCCCTTACCCTTTCGATTAGACTGTTCGTTTAGTCCTGTAGTTTACTTGATGTTAGACAAAACTCGAGTCATACCTATTTCAAAACTAACGAATCGTGAGTATTTTAAAGACAAGCCAAGGGATTATACGGATATTTTTAAAAGTAGCATCTTTTCATAAAACACCGTAGCCCTTATTTTTCTAAACACCACGATTCGTGTTATTTTAAATGGAAAAACTGTATGACATATATATATTGATGTAGATTCTTCACTGTTGTGTTTATTATTCATTTTTCGCATATTCTTGCTATTCGTATCCCATTGCATGTTTATGTAGGGTTCCTAGGCACACTAATAAGGTCTCACAACATATCAAACATGCCCAATTCAATTTTTTTCATGTGCCTACAAACCCTAATACGGATCGTTAACTAGATGATAAGGCGATGCAAGCAAGTAAACGACTTTGTTACTAAAGGAAAGTGACTACAACCTTTGTAGATCCGGTCCTCCACTTCCTTGACTCCGTGATGACGTCCCTCCGCTGTACCAATCGGAGTCCGGACTCTGGCGAAGGTTTCGTCGGAGAAATGATCGGGCTAGGTCGTCGACTTCGATGCCGAAGATGATCTACGTCGAGGCAACTCAAGATCAAGCTCCAACTTCACCAAGTCATGAAACTTGTGAAGAAAACACCCTATACTACTTGGCAAGTGGTAGAGTATGAAGAAATAGGAAGTGGGTTCACTTTAGAATTGGATTTCTCACTCTTTTTCTCATTTCACCATTGAAGGTTGCAAGGTTTTCTTCATCTTGAAGAAGAAGAAGAAGAAAAGAATATGATAAGAATTATTTAAAAATAGAAAATAAGTTGATTCTTATCATATAGCAACCATGGTTAAGTGTAGAGAATAAACTAGGGTTAGATGAATGGTTAGGTTTAGGAAAGAGACAAAATGGTCAAGCTTTCAACACTTCATGAAGTTTCAACAAAAGAACAAAATAAGCTACCATTCTATTTATCTTTCCAAATAAAGAATAAATAAATAAATAGTTAAGAAAATCAAAACCCTAACCATTACACAACCATGGTTTAATCATACACATCCAAGTTTGCATGTATCATCAAACATGATACAAACAAGTGTACAAAAATATATCACATATACAATGTGCACTTCAAGTGAGAAAATATATTTAAATTGAACAATATTAGTCAATGTAAAGTAATATATCTAATATATAATTATACATTAAATCATTAAATCATTACTTGATTTAACGATCCGGTCATATCGCATATAACCGACTAATATCAATAGTAACAACTTATCGAATCAACACTTGATCCGATAACCCGGCTATAACGCATATAACCGATCAATGTTACAAATCGCGAGAATCGAATACAGTATCACATACTGGTAATATTCTCGGTCCCGCACATATCTCATATGCGCTCCTATTTCATTTCGCTTGAACCAGGAAACCTCTGTGTAGGACTCTAAAGACTCGTCAATACGCCGGCAGCAGGTGATGATCATATCAAACACCCACAAGCCGCAAGCGGTCTGCTAAACGTAACGGCCACCCGGGTATTGAGCGATCAGAAGATCGACGAGCAAGCCCGCTCACACTCCTGTGAATCCAACCAGTAACACTTACCGTACAGTCCGGTCTGTTCGTCTGATATGTCGCATATCTCGCCTAGGGGTGGTAAACGTCAGACCCCAATAGCTCGATAAGTCATGCCGACGTGAGGTCCATAACAATCATGAAACTACTGATAACTCTTACCAGTATATCACTGCAACCCTGGCCAGGGATTTCCTGTTATGGCCAGTCGTGCATAGCGCAACATCAACCCCCAATACCGGGAGAGACGAATCCCCTCCTATCGCTCATTGCCTCCATATGAATCAGGACTGTACCCAAAAACCACCTGTTTGCACGACTCAGTAGAGCCGTGGTAGGTTGGAAATCAAAGCACAGTGGAAGACACACAAGACTCTATGACGATCTCGGGTCAACAGACTAAGCTGCACCAGTGTCACCAGAGAACTGCCATCTGACGTGAGGTATAATACCATCTGGGAGTTCTCGGCGAGTCCGTTCAGTGTACCCAGTCTCCACTGAGCACCCGCATACCATCTCTGATGTCAAACACCAATGGATATGGGATCATCCATCGCCCATCACATGGGTCGAGAAGATATACGCTAGTCTACTCTGGAATATCGATGCCCCGTCTCGATATTCTCACGACTAGGAATAATGAAGGATGTACTCATTGACTACCCAGGCCCCACTAGTATGATCTGCATCATAGTCCTGGAAGTCGAGTACACATCCTAAGGGCTTTATCAACATATAACAGAGAGACTGAAAGTATACATGTTAAGATAAAGAGTAACCAGATAGCGTACTATCATGTCGAGCAAGAAAGTCCTAACTATATATGTCCCAGCATCGACTAAAATATACATCCTATGTACAGTAATGGCCTCTAGGGCATACATATAACTAACAATCTCCCACTTGCACTAGAGCCATCTGTAGCAGTGGTTGCAGTATCTAATACTCAACCATCCCATATAATTCTCTCTTTGGGAAAAGGCCTTTGTGAGTGGATCCGCCGTGTTGTCCTCTGAGTGTACTCTCCTAACCTCGATCACCCTGGAGATCAACTATCTCCATGATCAGGTGATGCTGCCTCAGAATATGTCTGGGTCACTGATGGGATCATGGTTCCTTGGCCAAAGCCACACTTCCATTGTCACACAATGGTGGGAACCTAGTTCATCTTATGAACCAATATACACCCAAACTGCCTCTTTGGTAGCATTTTTAATAGCGATGTTACCAGCCTTTATCATCTAGTTTGCCACGGTATCTAGCTTGGAATTCTTCCAACATACCATCCCTTTACTGAGGGTAAAGACAATGCATGTGACTGACATTCAGTCCTCTTTATCACCCTGGAACCCTTCCAGTGATTCTCCCCAGGATCGATTGATACCATCTCACTACATGTAGTGAGTATCCTAACATCCAATTACATCTATCTTGTAATGGTCGAGATTTCTAATAAAATAACTTTCATTTTGAATTCCTAGAGTCGAGTAGTTATTTACATATTTTTTTGAGTAAAGGAATGTTTTTAATAATTTTTCTGAACATTGAATAGGATTAAAAGAATTTTCTAATTCTACTTATTCTTTTCATAGGCATAAAATATTTTAATGAAATTTTATAATACCTTAAAATAATCTACATATTTTTATTATCAAGTAAAGCAATTAAGTCGTAATTAAAAATATTTTAAAGGTAAACTAGATATTATATAATTATTATAACTAGCTAACAATTTAGAAATGGATATATTATTTGTTTTTAGCCAAAACTATTTTTATATTAAATATAATAATAAAATATATTTTCTGGAATTTTTCCATAATTTTGCCGTATTTTTTACTATTTTTAACTAATTTTACAAAGCCAAATCAATATTTTAAAATGATCTGCTATTTTAATTATTTTATTAAATTTTTTTTTTTAAAACCCTTTTTACCTGGACCGTTGGATCACGAGATCCAACGGCCCAGAACCCGCTGACGGCGCCCACGTGGTGGGGACCACGCGAAAGCGCGTGATCCCCACACGCGCAGGCGCGTGGCGACGCGTGGCGACGCGTGGCGTGGCGGCGGGGGCTGACGGTGCGATCTGGGCCGTTGGATGCAGATCCAACGGCCACGAAACGTGGCGGCGGGCGCAATCATTAACTGAATGATTCGCAAATGATTGGCCGGCGTGATTTTCCGTGGGTTTTAACTACTTTTTTGGATTTTATTGTTACCATTTGAACCCTATAAATAGGCACTTTAAACCTAAATTTCTCACACCACCGAACTCCAAAAATTCTGAAAAAAATACCGGTGCCTTCGTATCGACGACGCGGACGCTGCGGCTACATCCAATCGCCAAGGAAAAATCGGGACGCGGAGCTTTTGCGTAATTTTGTACCAGCCTACGTCTTCCACCGTCTACGTCCAAACTCTAAACAAAGGTAGGATCCGCCTCTCTCTCCTTTTCCTGTCACCTTCTTCTATCGAAATTCCAACTTCTAATCATCAACCCACATTTAAAAAGTTGTTATAATAATTGTGCATACCTTTTTCTTTGTACCCTCAATAATAATAATGTTAACCCCATTTAAAACGGTGTTAAATTTCCTTTGTACATAGAAATATATTGCATACCCAAAACACCTTGAATCTAATATGCTTAATGTCATGAATTGTCATTCTACCTCTGACATACCCACACTATAAAAAAATGATCTCGTAATAGGCTACTTCCACAAGATGCTCTCGTTTAATTTAAAGAAGACATATTTGTTTAAATAGCTATAAGAACTAAAAGATATATGAAATAAATATTTTAGATACAGTATACGTATGTTCTACTTACAAGTAGTTCTAAAACCCCTCAACTTTTTAAGAAAGAAAATATTAAATTTAAATAACGATATTTTAAAAAAAGAAAGAGGAAATAGTTGGTATCTTTTAAAAGGTAATTCGAAAATAACACCAATCTAGAATAAAGGAACGGTTGTAGGCATCGATCGTTTATCCAAACCAAACTTTGTGCTGTCTAGGCAAGTGTGTCTAAGGCTAGTGGTTTTTAATTAGGCCCACTACTTACGTAGTGGAGTACCTTCCCACTTACCTGGCACTTACCTAGCCACAATTGGCGGTGAAGAGGCGATTTGAGGACCTCATAACTTATCCTTTTGGAATATTAGGGGCAGTCTAGATTTTTAAATAAAAAACCCCTTTTAAAAGATTTTCAAATAAACATCACAACCTTGTATCAAAAGGATATTTTCTGTAAAACCTTATTCTTTTCCAAAATAATAAATATCCCTAAATATCCTGTTTTCTCTTAGAAATAATAAACGATATTTAAACCTTATTATTTTAACTAAGCCTTTTCCGAAGGACACGAAGTACTTTACAAATTCTAGATAATAAAACGAGTGGTTGTGGAAGGCCATATTAAATGAGATCAGATACACTTTCTAAAATCCCAGTTTAAGACAACATGACATACAAAACATGATACGGTTAGGGTTAGAATGCGCGGACCTAGGTATGGAATACTTTACGAAGATCCCTGCAGGCAGGGTGAACAGTCCAAAGTGTGGACGACTATACAAATATGAAGATCCCGATGTTTCGGGTGAACAGTCCAAATGTGGGCGACTATACAATATGGAAATTCCATGCCTAGAAGTATACGCACTAACTCTAATCCGTCCGAACCTTTATACTAAACCACGGGGATGGGTAGTTTGATTAGGCAAGGATAATTCGGAGCTCGGATTCCCCTACTACTCGATCATGATCCCGGGAAGTGAAACGGTACATTTCACTTCCCCAGTTGTTGTTCCGTGGCCACAACGGAATAATCTCGAGTATCTGGACCCTTGTTTAACAAACTAATACAAACTATTACCTTCATCTACACATAACTTACAACATATGGAACATACTCATATTCACATATCCAATTTGGACTTAACCTCATACCTTTATACTCATGTACATCATATTCATTATACACACATGTTCGTTTCTATACCTTTACTATCTTATGAGGTAATCCTACCCGAGTATAACTCGCTGACGGACTTTCTCTCTTTTACCCTTTTGGAATGTCCGTTAGATGGGAATGAGTTTTACGAAGAAGATCTAGGCGAGGAACCAACTAACGAGGATTTTGCAGAGATGGCATCGGAGGATTAATTAGTTTTCTTGTTGCCCACTTGTTTAGGGTTTTGTTTCCTTTGATGTAATCAAAACAATTAGTTGCTTTGCTCTTTCTTTGGAATGTAATAAAGTTGGTTAATGGAAATAAATGTTTTTCGCTTTATTGTTTTATTTTTGTACACAACCCTGCATACTATGTTTCATTCTTACGCTTAACGTAACTGTATTGAATAGAACACTTGCAATACAGTTAGGTTGCGGACCTTGCCACGCCTTCCTTCTCCTTCTTTGGGAAGCGGGGTGTGACAGGTTTTTGTGGTGGCCCATGCAGGTCTGTCTTGTGTACTAAAATGAAACTGTTAACCGACTTATTATATTTGTGAATCCTATCCGTTTGTATCAATTTCATAAAGTTTTCCCATTCCTCGTCCTTTCCTTGACATCTCTGTATCCTGACCATGACCGTCCTTCTCAGGCCATGGCACATCTTCTGGATGAGGACAGTACGTCAGTCATCACCTTTGAAGCTACGCTTGGGTTTTCGGACGACGAAGTAATAGGTCCCCAAATAAATATCCCCAAGGAAGATCCCATGGAGGAGGACGAAGAGGAAGATCCCATGGAGGAAGACGAAGAGGAAGATCCCGTTGAGGAAGAGGAAGTTGAGGAAGACGAAGAGGAAGATCCCGTTGAGGAAGAGGAAGTTGAGGAAGACGAAGAGGAAGATCCCGTTGAGGAAGAAGAAGTTGAGGAAGAGGAAGAGGAAGATCCCGTTGAGGAAGAGGAGGAGCCCAAAGTGGAGGCTCCCGCTGAGGAAGAAGTCCCAGTAGAAGAAGAAGAACCAAGAGAATACGGGCCACACATGTGGTTCATTGGGAAGACCCTCTATATTCGAGGGCACGCTTATCGATGTGTTCGTCGTACCCCTCCGCAACTCTACCGCCGGGATGTACCAGGCTCTCCTTTCTTTTATAGTTTTGCAAGAAAGATCAACAAGCGCCGAGCCAATAACGCGCAGTTTCCGCCTCTAAATTGATGGACGAAGGGCATCTGTTTAGCTCTTAGTTTTTAGTGAGCAAAATAAAATGTGTATAGAAGTAGGATCCTATTTAAATAATTCCTTGTAGTCCCGTTGGCATTTTTTTAAATAAAATCTTGATTTCGTCAATTGCACTCTCGTGTCTCTCATTCTTTTATTATTCCTTACTAGTTTCCCTCTGGCATGAATCGTTACTCCTCCTACAAGTTACTACTCTATGTCTTTCACCTACAGTTTTAGCCTAACCCCTTCTGATTCAGATACCCATGGCTGGACGACACCATCACCGCAACCGAAGGGGAAACGGAGACATTGAACCCACTGCTCAAAACGCAGCGATGCTACAAATGCTGCAAGGACTACTGGAGCAACAGCAGCAGCAGACAGCTGCTCTGCATCAAGAGCTGCGCGAGAGTCGGCAGCAACAAGCAGAAGTTTTAAAGCAGGCACTGGTCCCAGTTCCTCAAGGAGCGGCGGGAGTGAAACAGTTCAGATCACTCCATCCTAAGGCTTTTTCAGGAAAGGAAACTCCTTTAGAAGCTGAAGAATGGCTCAAGGGAACAATCAACGACCTCAGTGCCGCCCAAATCCCGAAGGACGCGTGGGTGAACATTGCCAAACTACAACTCACTGATAATGCCCGAATATGGTGGGAGGCCGAGGAAAGCAGGTTGAAGGAGCCCGTCGACTGGGAAACATTCAAACGACGGTTCGATACTCAATACTTTCCCGCCGTAGCACACCTAAAAATGGAACGGGAGTTTGTACAGTTCCAACAGGGGAGTATGTGGGATAAATCGGTGGACGAGTACGCTTCGGAGTTCGCGAGATTAAGTCGGTTTGCGCATCACCTGGTGGCAACTCCGGAACTGTATGCCAAAAGATTCCGGCAGGGGTTGGATCTGAAGACGCAGTCATCCATGTCTTCTGCCACCTTAACAACTTACGATGAAATCCTAGAGGCGGCACGAAACTTCGAAGACCTTCAGAGACGCATAAGGAAGGATGATCGCTTGACTGGCATTAAGCGACCCGCCCAGCAAGTTCTTAGAGGAGCCTCTTCCAGATTTCACGCGAGGCAACAACCTAAGAGACCAGCAGGACCAGCTACTTTCAGGAAACCTGCAGTCACATGCAACCATTGCGGAAAGTTCGGACACTTCATGAAGGATTGCCGCTATTTGAACAAGCTCTGTATAATCTGTGGGTCTCCGGAACATGCCATAGGGGATTGTCCACAGAGAAGACGACCATTACTCCCGGACAGCAGACCAGCCAATCTTGGAGTGCCTCAACAGGGAACCCGGCCACCACCCGCTAATAAACCGAACGGGCAAGGAACAGCAGCTAGAGGACCACCCTTACCCCAACAGAAGCGAGTCTTTCAGCAAGCTCAGCGCAACGGACCGAAGCGTCAGGCCTTTACTATGACCGCAGAAGAGGCTGAAGCAACTGGTGAAGTAATTACAGGTATCGCTGTTTTGACTAGCATATTTCCAAGTTCACTCCCATCTTGCATACATATCTTGTTAGGCTCTTCCTAATCTTCTTTCACCTATAACTTAGGTATCCTCCTAGTAGCCTCTTTACCTGCATTCACACTTTTTGACTCTGGTGCGTCGCATTGCTTTATGGCACAAAAGTTTGTGACCACCAACTCCATCCCCGTAACACCTCTCATCACCGAGTGGAACGTCAACACGGGAAACGGTGTGATCAAATCCACTTCAGGATACGATCTGTGCCCCGTGGTAGTCTGCGGGCGAGGTTTCTATGCCAACTTTATGGTAATAGATATGCCCAATTTCGACGTGGTCTTGGGTATGGACTGGTTGAGTACTTTCTACGCTACTATCGACTGTCGTCAAAGGAGGGTAGTGTTTGAAATCCCTGACCACCCGCTGTTCATATTCGAGAGTGGAAGTAAGTCCTTAGACCCAGCAACCTACCGAGCTGTACCGAGAAAGGAAGAGACTTTGTACGTCGTACAAAGGGAGGAAAGGATGCCGATGGTCGTACGAGAGTTTGAGGACGTATTTGCAGAAGTATCGGGTTTACCGCCGGATCGGGCGTTTGAGTTCACCATAGACTTGGTACCAGGAACTCAACCCATATTGAAGGCACCGTATCGAATGGGGCCAGCAGAATTGAAGGAGCTTCGAGCGCAAGTGGAGGACCATCTCAATAAGGGGTTCATTCGGCCCAGCTCATCACCTTGGGGTGCCCCAGTTCTTTTAGTACCTAAGAAGGATGGAACTAAGCGGATGTGCATCGACTATCGGGAATTAAATAAAGTAACAATCAAGAACAAATATCCCTTGCCACGGATAGATGACCTGTTCGATCAGCTGGAGGGGGCCCGAGTGTTCTCCAAGTTGGATTTATGAACAGGTTACCATCAACTCAAGGTGAAAGCGTCTGACATACCCAAGACGGCTTTCAGGACTAGGTATGGACATTATGAATTCCTAGTGATGCCCTTTGGAGTAACCAATGCCCCCGCAGTCTTTATGAACTTGATGAATCAAGTGTTTTACGAGCAATTAGACAAGTTTGTGGTTGTCTTCATCGACGATATTCTAGTGTATTCTAAGAATCAAGAAGAACACACAGAACACTTGCGTGCGGTGCTCGAAACCTTGCGACAACACCAACTTTATGCAAAGCTCAGCAAATGCGAGTTTTGGTTAGAGCAGGTGGCATTCCTGGGACACGTGGTGTCAGGCGAAGGGATTTCAGTGGATCCAGCCAAGATTGTCGCGGTACAAGCATGGCCGATACCAAGAACTGTTACCGAGATCAGGAGCTTTTTGGGGCTTGCTGGGTATTACCGTCGTTTCATCAAGAACTTCTCCAAAATTGCGGAACCACTGACGACTTTGACTCGGAAAGATGTACCGTATGTATGGTCCGAGTGTTGTGAGGAAGCATTCGCTGAGTTGAAGACCCGTTTAACCTCTGCACCCATTCTTATGATTCCCGACAGGACTGGAGGATTCGACGTACATTGCGACGCCTCGGGAAAAGGCTTGGGATGCGTTTTGCACCAACATGGTAGGGTAGTGGCCTATGCGTCCAGACAATTAAAGGTACATGAGCGAAACTACCCAACGCATGATTTAGAACTTGCCGCAGTTGTTTTCGCACTAAAAATTTGGAGGCACTATTTGTTGGGTGAGAGAGTAGATATTTACACCGACCACAAGAGCTTGAAGTATATCTTCACCCAGAAGGAACTCAATATGAGGCAGAGGAGATGGCTGGAATTAATGGCAGATTTCGACGTAAATTTGCAATACCATCCGGGAAAGGTGAATGTAGTCCCGGATGCTTTGAGTCGTCAACCCATGATTTCGAGTCTGACTACTCATTGGAGGAATCGCCAAGATCTTAATGAATTAGAAACCGAGTTATTAATGCCCGGAATGTATACATCCTTCATGAATTTGCAAATTCACTCAACATTAGTCGAACGGATCAAGACCGCTCAAATGGAGGACCCGAAGTTGCGAAGGATCAAAGAACAAGTGGACGCCAATCTGCGGACGGATTTCATCATACACGAAGATGGTTCTTTGAGGTATGGAAGCAGAGTCTGTGTACCTAAGGGGGAGATGAGGGAGGAATTATTAAAAGAGGCACATAGTTCTCCCTACTCTGTTCATCCGGGAGGAACAAAGATGTACAAGGACCTCAGGCAAAACTATTGGTGGCATGGGATGAAGCGGGAGATAGCCAAGAGTATATCCAAATGTCTCGTTTGCCAACAAGTAAAAGCCGAACACCACAGGACGGCGGGTCTATTACAGCCGTTACCAATACCCGAATGGAAATGGCAAAACATTACTATGGATTTTGTGACCGCACTCCCTCGCAGCTCTAAGGGGAACGACGCTGTATGGGTGATTGTGGACCGACTCACCAAGTCGGCGCATTTCATTCCTTTTCGAGTGGGTCAATCAACCGAAAGCCTTGCAAAAAGGTATATGGAGGAGATTGTCAGATTGCACGGCGTACCGATTTGCATCGTGTCCGACCGGGATACGCGTTTCAGATCTAAGTTTTGGCAAAGCCTACAAGAGAGTCTGGGCTCGAATCTGAGTTTCAGTACCGCCTACCATCCTCAGACCGATGGCCAATCAGAAAGGGTTATTCAAATTCTCGAAGACATGCTCCGGGCCTGTATGCTGGATTTTAAAGGATCTTGGGAAGATCACCTGCACTTGGTAGAGTTTGCTTACAACAATAGCTACCAGTCTAGTATCGGCATGGCGCCTTTCGCCGCTTTGTATGGACGAAAGTGTAGGTCACCGTTAAGTTGGGACGATATTGGGGATCGAGAACTACTAGGCCCCGAGATGATTGTCGAGACAGTGGAGGTGATAAGAACCATCAAAGAACAATTACGCATAGCACAAGATCGGCAGAAGCATTGGGCGGATACAAAGAGAAGGCCACTAGAGTTCCAACCAGGAGAACACGTGTTTCTGAAGATTTCTCCTAACCGGGGAGTGATACGTTTTGGGAAACGCGGAAAACTCAGCCCACGATTTATAGGTCCCTTCGATATTCTCGAACGGGTTGGAGAGGTTGCGTATCGTTTAGCCTTGCCTCCTTCTCTGGAGGGCGTACACAACGTTTTTCATATCTCTCAATTGAGGAGATATGTCAGCGATCCCGGTCACGTTTTAGATCATTCCGAAATCACCGTGGGAACTGACCTAACCTATGAACAACAGCCGGTGGAGATCCTTGATCGGAAGGAAAAGATCTTGAGAGACAAGACGATCAGATTGGTTAGGGTCATGTGGAGGAAGGACTCTCCCGGAGAATCCACGTGGGAAAGAGAAGACGAGATGAGAGAACGACATCCTCAATTATTTGAAGTTTCCTTTATGTAATTTTCCTTCTCTCCCTCTTTTTGACCTACTTTCTGAATTTCGGGGACGAAATTATTCTAAGGAGGGTAGATTGTAATGGTCGAGATTTCTAATAAAATAACTTTCATTTTGAATTCCTAGAGTCGAGTAGTTATTTACATATTTTTTTGAGTAAAGGAATGTTTTTAATAATTTTTCTGAACATTGAATAGGATTAAAAGAATTTTCTAATTCTACTTATTCTTTTCATAGGCATAAAATATTTTAATGAAATTTTATAATACCTTAAAATAATCTACATATTTTTATTATCAAGTAAAGCAATTAAGTCGTAATTAAAAATATTTTAAAGGTAAACTAGATATTATATAATTATTATAACTAGCTAACAATTTAGAAATGGATATATTATTTGTTTTTAGCCAAAACTATTTTTATATTAAATATAATAATAAAATATATTTTCTGGAATTTTTCCATAATTTTGCCGTATTTTTTACTATTTTTAACTAATTTTACAAAGCCAAATCAATATTTTAAAATGATCTGCTATTTTAATTATTTTATTAAATTTTTTTTTTTAAAACCCTTTTTACCTGGACCGTTGGATCACGAGATCCAACGGCCCAGAACCCGCTGACGGCGCCCACGTGGTGGGGACCACGCGAAAGCGCGTGATCCCCACACGCGCAGGCGCGTGGCGACGCGTGGCGTGGCGGCGGGGGCTGACGGTGCGATCTGGGCCGTTGGATGCAGATCCAACGGCCACGAAACGTGGCGGCGGGCGCAATCATTAACTGAATGATTCGCAAATGATTGGCCGGCGTGATTTTCCGTGGGTTTTAACTACTTTTTTGGATTTTATTGTTACCATTTGAACCCTATAAATAGGCACTTTAAACCTAAATTTCTCACACCACCGAACTCCAAAAATTCTGAAAAAAATACCGGTGCCTTCGTATCGACGACGCGGACGCTGCGGCTACATCCAATCGCCAAGGAAAAATCGGGACGCGGAGCTTTTGCGTAATTTTGTACCAGCCTACGTCTTCCACCGTCTACGTCCAAACTCTAAACAAAGGTAGGATCCGCCTCTCTCTCCTTTTCCTGTCACCTTCTTCTATCGAAATTCCAACTTCTAATCATCAACCCACATTTAAAAAGTTGTTATAATAATTGTGCATACCTTTTTCTTTGTACCCTCAATAATAATAATGTTAACCCCATTTAAAACGGTGTTAAATTTCCTTTGTACATAGAAATATATTGCATACCCAAAACACCTTGAATCTAATATGCTTAATGTCATGAATTGTCATTCTACCTCTGACATACCCACACTATAAAAAAATGATCTCGTAATAGGCTACTTCCACAAGATGCTCTCGTTTAATTTAAAGAAGACATATTTGTTTAAATAGCTATAAGAACTAAAAGATATATGAAATAAATATTTTAGATACAGTATACGTATGTTCTACTTACAAGTAGTTCTAAAACCCCTCAACTTTTTAAGAAAGAAAATATTAAATTTAAATAATGATATTTTAAAAAAAGAAAGAGGAAATAGTTGGTATCTTTTAAAAGGTAATTCGAAAATAACACCAATCTAGAATAAAGGAACGGTTGTAGGCATCGATCGTTTATCCAAACCAAACTTTGTGCTGTCTAGGCAAGTGTGTCTAAGGCTAGTGGTTTTTAATTAGGCCCACTACTTACGTAGTGGAGTACCTTCCCACTTACCTGGCACTTACCTAGCCACAATTGGCGGTGAAGAGGCGATTTGAGGACCTCATAACTTATCCTTTTGGAATATTAGGGGCAGTCTAGATTTTTAAATAAAAAACCCCTTTTAAAAGATTTTCAAATAAACATCACAACCTTGTATCAAAAGGATATTTTCTGTAAAACCTTATTCTTTTCCAAAATAATAAATATCCCTAAATATCCTGTTTTCTCTTAGAAATAATAAACGATATTTAAACCTTATTATTTTAACTAAGCCTTTTCCGAAGGACACGAAGTACTTTACAAATTCTAGATAATAAAACGAGTGGTTGTGGAAGGCCATATTAAATGAGATCAGATACACTTTCTAAAATCCCAGTTTAAGACAACATGACATACAAAACATGATACGGTTAGGGTTAGAATGCGCGGACCTAGGTATGGAATACTTTACGAAGATCCCTGCAGGCAGGGTGAACAGTCCAAAGTGTGGACGACTATACAAATATGAAGATCCCGATGTTTCGGGTGAACAGTCCAAATGTGGGCGACTATACAATATGGAAATTCCATGCCTAGAAGTATACGCACTAACTCTAATCCGTCCGAACCTTTATACTAAACCACGGGGATGGGTAGTTTGATTAGGCAAGGATAATTCGGAGCTCGGATTCCCCTACTACTCGATCATGATCCCGGGAAGTGAAACGGTACATTTCACTTCCCCAGTTGTTGTTCCGTGGCCACAACGGAATAATCTCGAGTATCCGGACCCTTGTTTAACAAACTAATACAAACTATTACCTTCATCTACACATAACTTACAACATATGGAACATACTCATATTCACATATCCAATTTGGACTTAACCTCATACCTTTATACTCATGTACATCATATTCATTATACACACATGTTCGTTTCTATACCTTTACTATCTTATGAGGTAATCCTACCCGAGTATAACTCGCTGACGGACTTTCTCTCTTTTACCCTTTTGGAATGTCCGTTAGATGGGAATGAGTTTTACGAAGAAGATCTAGGCGAGGAACCAACTAACGAGGATTTTGCAGAGATGGCATCGGAGGATTAATTAGTTTTCTTGTTGCCCACTTGTTTAGGGTTTTGTTTCCTTTGATGTAATCAAAACAATTAGTTGCTTTGCTCTTTCTTTGGAATGTAATAAAGTTGGTTAATGGAAATAAATGTTTTTCGCTTTATTGTTTTATTTTTGTACACAACCCTGCATACTATGTTTCATTCTTACGCTTAACGTAACTGTATTGAATAGAACACTTGCAATACAGTTAGGTTGCGGACCTTGCCACGCCTTCCTTCTCCTTCTTTGGGAAGCGGGGCGTGACATATCTCATAGATGAAAACTCAGGATTTAGGAGGTATCACTTTGATCCTATATGGAGAATCTATGTGATAAGAGGAGATCGACCGATTGTAGCATAGGAAACTCCTTTCCTATCAAGAGTATGTCATCCATGTACTCTACGAGGATCATTACCATACTCCATACTACCCTTTTGTACATACAAGGTTCATATACCATTTTGATGAAGTCAAACTCTTTGACTACCATATCAAAACAGATGTTCCAACTCCGCGATGCCTGCTTTATCCTGTAAAGCAACTTGCACATATTTCCGCTGCTCCCACTGTTTACGAAGCTCTCTGGCTGTGTACTTATAGACGTTCTCGTTTAAATCAGTATTTAGAAAAATAGTCATGACACCCAACCACCAGATATCGTAGTCATGGTATGTAGCAATGTTAAGTAGGATCCGGATGGACTTAAGCATAGACACTTAGAAAAGGTTTCATCATTATCCAAGCTTGGTTGATGACGAAAACCTTTAACAAGTCTAGCTTTGAAAGTCTCAACTTTTCCACCTACACCAAGTAATCTTCTCAAGATATACTTGCTCCTGATGGGGATTTAACCCTTCATATATAACATCCAAAGTCCATACTTTGTTGGTGTACCTGGATTCCATCTCAGATCGCTAAGCATCCAGCCATTCTTACAAAGTCCCTACTCTCGATGACCTGCTCGAATCTAGTTGGATCATCATCTCATGATGCAATCCTCGCTCCCACTGTCATCGAGAAACCGAAGTATCTCTCAGGCAGGTGAGGAACCCTACCAGATCGGCGGAGAGGCTGAGGTTCGTCAGGGACTATTGAATCCTTTGGTTCTGTCAAATCATCAGCTGCAGTTTTCTATAGCTGGAACCTTTCCAGTTCTACAGAACTGACCTTGCCTCGATCTTGTCCGGATTTTGCTTTTGACATAGGCCGGACAATCCCAAATCTTAACTTACTTAAGAAATGGGCTCTTCCCATACCATATCTCATATGGAGTGGTAGGCACTGATTTGATTCGAACCAAATTCAATAGGTATGCAGCTTCTCAAGTGCATAACCCCCTTAAACAAAAAACAAGTAACTCAGTGATACTCATCATAGAGCACACCATATCATATAGGGTGATATTGCTCCGCCGTGATACACCGTTGTGCTGTAGTGTATTCAGAGGAGTAATACTGAGAGAGAATCTCATTCTCCTTTAGAATAATCCAGGAATTCTATGCACAAGTATTCTCCTCCCTGATCTTATCATAGGACATAATACTTATACCCGGTTTTTGGTTCTCTATTTCTAACTTATATTCTGTGAATATCTCAAAAGGTTCGGACTTGTGTTTCAACAGGAACATATGTCTGAATCTTGAGAGATTATCAGAGAATGTAATGAAATACAAAGAACCGGTCTTGGCATGTATAGACAGGGAACCTTACATACATCATCATGTATCAACCCCAAGGGTTTACTAACTCTTTCTCTGTTTTTAATAAATAGAGCTATGGTCATCTAATCTTTGTGACATGACTGGAAAGTTTCACAAGATGTAAATTCAGACTGATTTAAATATCCATCTAGAATGTAACTTAAGCTAGTCGGGTCACATTGATATGACCTAGTCTACAATGCCTCAAGAAGGATTCGTTCATTTCTGAACTCTTCCTCTTGTGTGTGTTCTGTATACTAGGAATTGTAGTTTGATTTAGAACATCAATGCTTTTAGATAACGTGCCTGAACCGATCAAATCTTGATATAGGAAATGTTCAAAACATTATCCAACAATACAAAATTATATCCTTCTTTACTAATAAAGAGACTGATATGATTTTGTATATCAGGTTCGGTATCTAATAACATTCGTTCAGAATCAATATACTGATCATACAGGATGACAGTGACCAACAGACTTGGCTGCAACACTTGCCCCGTTTTCTGTCTCATGAAACTTATCACCCGTTCTCAGTTTTTCTACCTTTCGGTAGCCCTATGTAACATGTTACATATCTAGGATCCTGATCCGGTATCAAATACCCAGGATTCAGAGGATACTGAGAAATAGTTCTTTATAATGAACACACCCGAAGGAGATGCATCATATGCACTTTCTTCGTTTGGGCGGCATAGGAATTCTGGTATTCCCCTATTTCCTGCTCTGTCTTATAACAATTATAAGTTGGAGCGGGACCAACGTTCCCCAGCTCAGTATAACAAGCGGGTTCGGTCAATACATCCATATTATTATCTTGATTAAGGCGTGATATGGTCGCTACCTGGAGAGAGAGAAAAGAGAACACTCTGCGTGCGCTCTTGCAAGATTAGATTGGTTATTTATTTTATCTAATCAGGATGGCTCCCACTATTTTTATCAAATCTTCCTTCAAACCATAAAAGGAAAGACTAGCCGGGATTAATTACACTCTACAAGTTCGCCAATCTTTCAGCCAGGCCAGTATCGGTACTTTGAGGGAGGTTCCCCGTGCTTTCGCACGGACCTAATTACAGTAAACCTCGTTTTCCCAGAGGCGTAGCCCCGTTGACACCTTTCTAGACACCTACTTGATCGGCTAATTGCAAAGTGCAAAACTCTCCCAGGAGTAACAATTACTCGCAGTGGGTATCGGGATCCAACTATCACATAGAAGGTATGCAATCTCATTGCAAATTTCAACACTTGAAACTCCCGATAATGGTTTTTACCCCTAGCACCTATGACCTTGGCTAAGGTCAACAAATCATAGGTACTAGTCAAGTTCTACCCGTCATTTCGTGATTAATTAGACCCACCCATATGACCCTTGGCTAAGGTCAACAAAGCCACATGACTGTCCTAACTAATCGCATCATATGCTGTGTAGGAAGACATCACTTAGCTACCGCACACTACGCCTCGGCTATGGTCGACAAACGTAGCACGAATACTAAGTACTCTACTTCCTAAAATGACGGAGGGTTGCGAATGGATTTTATGAATACCTTTAACGCTCTGAACTTGATCTCGTTGCGGAATCAAATGGTTTTTAAATGGAGTGCTTTTTAGGCTTTTCTAGTTTTGCTAAAGGGGTCACTCCCGGTGAAGGGATCGTCGGCCCTTTCCTCGTCGAATGAGGTGCGGGATATATCATATATATCACTGTGCAAAGTAGAAACTATAGAAGCAATCAAAAGACAAACCGAGTGTGTAGCATCTGCCAGTTATTGCTAAAGGAGTCACTCCCGATGAAGGGATCTCGGTCCTTTCCTTATCGAATAAGGTGCAGGATGTTCTACAAGGAACACCGCGATGTAAAGCAAGAACTGTAGCTACCTCTTTTTATTTTGAAATTCGATTCCACAGCATCTTTTAGGTTTGTTTTCTTTCATTAATCTCATTAATGAATATCCCATCATTTAAGTCCACCTAAACATCACAGATAAATATAACGTACGCTTATGCCATCCGCATTCGCCTCGATGTCCCGTCTGCACCGTTAGGTTAGGTAACTAACGGCAGAGCGGGGCAAGGCTAGCGCGGGTGTAAAACTTAAGCAACGTCTATATAATATATCATATATACTATATATAATATCTATCTGAACAAATCACATGATCACATCACAGATAACGCAGCAGAAAATATCATATGAAATATTGGATATACTAGGACGTCCGTGTTTTTAATACGAGCCAGTATAAAACACGGATTCCACGGTCGTGATGAATAGCCAATCCCACACCCCTAGACCCCTACGAGAGCGGCAAGCAACCCTACCAATTCTAGGGTTAGGAGACCCGGACTCGACTCCTCGAGATGGTCTCCTACTGGACCCTAGAACCCGGTTACTTGTGCTCCCCTCCTTGGGTCTATCCTAATGCGGAAAAGTAAATAATATACAATTGGTGACATCATCCGCAACCTGGAAGTGCCCCAATAAAAGAATATTACATAAAAGTTTTTACATGAATGAAAATGAAAAACACTCATCTCACATAAAACCCCCCCGGCTATTCAAACATGACGATCCAATATAACATATCCAGCAACACATAACATCACATGTCATCAACGTAAGTAAATATGCGCATCCCAATTGTCATTGACATATAGCAACGAAACCGGCGATATCACATATTACACTTACGGTCACAGAAAAGAAAGTGTAAAACTACAACAGTTGGAATCCGCAAACTCTTTAGACATCGCATGCCTAATCAAATGAAATACTTAGACATCGCATGCCTAACAATTATAAACCCCGCATTTTAGTCTCATTATCGAAAACTCTTTTCAATATCAAGTCGGGCAATTCAGCAAGATTCCCGAAAAACTGATCGAATGCTCGTCAAAAACTTTAGTAGGCGGCCGCACCCCCGATGCCGTCGACGAAGTGCACCAAGGCGGAACACCGCTGCCGCGAGCACCCGAACGGATGCTTTCGGTGACGGGGTTCTCCTACAGTCACTTGGTCGGGGCTATGGGGTGAGGCTGTCTATTAAGTTTACCCGGCGAGTATCCGCGTACGCTACGTGATTGCAACGGACTTTTGATCACATCAAAATTCCGTGGCAACCGATCAAGTGAGACTAAACTGCTATGTTTATAACATTCATTCAGTTATCTCATAACTACTTGTGAATTCCAATTATTGTATCACATTTCGGATAAGATAGAAAATGTTAAACTTTTCGATCGAACAATCGAACACCCAATTTTTCCCGAAACAGCTCAACACATGAAATAAGTTTTAAAACATTCACTTCGTGCCTCAGTACCAACGGTCCAGCCGTAGAAGGGTCAAGCCAACGCCTCACATGTGGCACGCCGTACTGCCCCAAACCCTAAGGTTCAAAGGGCAGTTCAAGACGATCACATAATCGAGTTAAGGTTTGTTGTCTTCTAGAGGGACCATCGCGTTACTTGCACTACTTAGACCGTCATTAAACTACGGAAAAGTCCAACAATTGGAAATTTCCCGACAGGGGAAAAAGTGGGTATTTTTATCCGGTCGAACTTTTTAACATATTCTAAAGTTACCCGAAAAACACATAGACAAAGTTTGATAATCCGATCGAATTTACGAACTCCCAATGCAACCCAGAAAACTCAACTCTTGAGTGATATTTAAAAATTCCCAGAAAATACAGCACCAAAAGAAAGAAATTACGGTGCAAAAATTGAAGGCTTACGTCATCAGATGGCCGCGGAACCGCCGCAGAAGCCAAGCTTCTGCCGCGGTTCCGCCGCGCTTTGGTCGTATCTTTTTGTCGTTTTGCACTGTAATTCTTAAATCTTCCTGCTGAATTTTTTAAGCATTTTTAATCTGGAAAACTCCCCGATTTCAAAAAATGTACAGAGAGCAATTTGAGATTAGGGTTTCGGTTCGATCCGACTTCTAACTCCGTCTACGCATCGCCTAAGGCTCTAGCTAGGCTCCGATACCACTGTAGGTCAGGCAACCACCCCATCCAATGGGGTCGCCGTGGCACCAACGGGTCCCTCAGCCGCTACTTTTTACGCATGCCCCCTCGCGAGGAGTACAACCCACCGGAACACCTTCCGGTCTCGGGACACCCTGGGGGTAAGAGCCTATGCTTCGCCACACTGTCACACAGTAAGAACCCCCCATAGGTCGACATCCAATGCCTAGTAGCTCTGATACCACTGTAGGGTTCCTAGGCACACTAATGAGGTCTCACAATAGATCAAACATGCCCAATTCAAATTTTTTTCATGTGCCTACAAACCCTAATACGGATCGTTAACTAGATGATAAGGCGATGCAAGCAAGTAAACGACTTTGTCACTAAAGGAAAGTGACTACAACCTTTGTAGATCCGGTCCTCCACTTCCTTGACTCCGTGATGACGTCCCTCCGCTGTACCAATCGGAGTCTGGACTCTGGCGAAGGTTTCGTCGGAGAAATGATCGGGCTAGGTCGTCGACTTCGATGCCGAAGATGATCTACGTAGAGGAAACTCAAGATCAAGCTCCAACTTCACCAAGTCATGAAACTTGTGAAGAAAACACCCTATACTACTTGGCAAGTGGTAGAGGATGAAGAAATAGGAAGTGGGTTCACTTTAGAATTGGATTTCTCACTCCTTTTCTCATTTCACCATTGAAGGTTGCAAGGTTTTCTTCATCTTGAAGAAGAAGAAGAAGAAAAGAATATGATAAGTATTATTTAAAAATAGAAAATAAGTTGATTCTTATCATATAGCAACCATGGTTAAGTGTAGAGAATAAACAAGGATTAGGTGAATGGTAAGGTTTAGGAAAGAAACAAAATGGTCAAGCTTTCAACACTTCATGAAGTTTCAACAAAAGAACAAAATAAGCCACCATTCTATTTATCTTTCCAAATAAAGAATAAATAAATAAATAGTTAATAAAATCAAAACCCTAACCATTACATAACCATGGTTTAATCATACACACCCAAGTTTGCATGTATCATCAAACATGATACAAACAAGTGTACAAAAATATATCACATATACAATGTGCACTTCAAGTTGTTAGTTGTATGTATGCCCTAGAGGCCAGTATTGTACAGATGATGTATATTATATTGGATGCTTGGACATATATAGAGATGACTTTCCTGCTCGATATGATAGTATGCTATCTGGTTGCACTTTATCTTAACATGTACACTTGTCTCTTTAAACTGTCTTATAGTTACATGTTGGTAAAGCCCTTAGGATGTGTACTTGACTACCTGGACTATGATGCAGATCATACTAGTGGGGACATGGTAGTCCATGGGTACATCCTTCAAGGTCCCTAGTCGTAGGTGTATCGAGACGGGGCATCGATATACCAGTGTAGACTAGCATATACGCTTCTCGACCCATGAGATGGGCGATGGATGATCCCATATCCATTGGTGTTTGACATCAGAGATGGTATACGGGTGCTCAGTGGAGACTGGGTACACTGGACGGACTCGCCGAGAACTCCCAGATGGTATTATACCTCACGTCAGATGGCAGTTCTCAGGTGACACTTGTGCAGGTTAGTCTGTAGACCCAAGATCGTCATAGAGTCTTGTGTGATTCCCACTGTGCTTTGATCTCCACCTTACCACGTCCATGAGGGCGTGCAAAACGGTGGTCTTTGGGTATAGTCCCGAGTCACATGGAGGCAATGAGCGATAGGAGGGGTTTCGTCTCTCCCGGTATTGGGGGTTGATGTTGCACTGTGCTCGATTGGCCGTAACAGAGAAGTCCCTGGCCAGGGCTGATCAGAGATTTGCTGGTAAGTGTTACCAGTAGCTTCTCGACCCGTTATGAGCCTCACATCAGCACGACTTATGGGTTATTTGGGTCTGACGTTTACCACCCCTAGACTTCATATGCGACATATCAGACAAACAAACCGGACTATACGGTAAGTGTTACTGGTTGGATTCACAGGAGTGTGAGCGGGCTAGCTCGTCGATCTTCTGATCGCTCAGTACCCGGATGGCCGTTACGTTTGGCAGACCGCTTGCGGTTTGTGGATGTTTGATATGATCATCATCTGCTACCGGCGTATTGACGAGTCTTTAGAGTCCTACACAGAGGTTTCCTGGCTCAAGCGAAACTTAATAGGAGCGCATATGAGATATGTGCAGGACCGAGAATAATGCGTGTATGTGATACCGTATTCAATTCTCGCGATGAATGTATCGATCGGTTATATACGATATAACCTAGATATCGAATCAAGGATTGATTCGATAAGACGATACATAGGATACTAGTCGGTTATATGCGATATAACCGGATCGTTAAATCAAGTGTTGATTTAATGATTTAATGTATAATTATATATTTGATATATTACTTCGCATTAGCTAGTATTGGTTCACTTTAAATGGATTTTCTCACTTGATGTGCAAGTTGTATATGTGATATACTTTTGTGCACATGTTTGTATCATGTTTGATGATACTTGCTCATTTGGTTAAGTGTATAGAATTATACCATGGTTAAGTTGATGTTTAGGGTTTTGCTTTTTCATTTATTTATTTATTTGTTTATTTATTTATTTGGAAAAGATAAAGATGAGAATGGTGGCTTTCTTTGTTTCTTATTGAAGCTTCATGAAGCTTTGACTTAGTCACCATTCTTGTCTCATGCTTAACCCTAACCATTTGAACTAACCCTAGTTCATTCTCTACACTTAACTATGGTTAAGATTATGATAAGTTTTCAGTTTCTTTTTCATTTTAGAAGACTAATGATATTCTTTCTTCTTCTTCATCATCTTCTTCTTTAAGAAAAGCTTAAGTCCATCAATGGCAACTTGAGCAAAAGTGAGAGAAATCCAATTCTAAAGTGAACCCACCTCCTATTTCTTCACCCTCTACCTCTTGCCAAGTAGTATAGGGTGTTTTCTTCACAAGTTTCATAACTTGGTGAAGTTGGAGCTTGAACTTGTGATGCCTCGACGTAGATCATCTTCAGCACAAAGCCGACGACCTAGTCCGCCCATTTCCCCGATGAAGCCGACAATTGAGTTCGGGATTCAAGATGGACAGCGAGAGGACACCTACGTGGAGCTAAGGAAGTGGAGAAACGAATCTACAAAGGTTGTAGCCTCTCTCCTTTAGTTAAGATGTTAACTAGTTTCGTTTTTCGCCTAAACTCTAGTCAACGATCCGTATTAGGTTTTCTCGGCACCCTAAAAATTTGAAATTGGCATGGTTGATGCCTTGTGAGACCTCTTGAGAGTACCTAGGAACCCTACAGTGGTATCAGAGCCTAGCTAGAGCCTTAGGCGAAGTCTAGACGGAGTTTGAAGTCCGATCGAACCGAAACCCCAATTTTTCCATGCTCTCTGGATATTTTCTGAATTTGTGGTTTTTTGAGAATTAAAAATATGCAGAAAAATCAGCAGGAATATCTAAGAGTTACTATAAATTTCGAGTTGCCAATTCGACTAAGTCGCGGCGGAACCGCGGCAGAAGCATGGCTTCTGCGGCGGTTCCGCGGCCAAATAGTCACATCACGTTTTAAAAATTGCACAGTAATTCCTATTTTGCAGTGCTGGTTTTCCTGGGAATTTTTAAACATGACTCGAGAGTTGAGTTTTCTGGGTTGTTTTGGGGATTCGATGATTCGATCGGATTATCAAATTTTGTCTATGTGGTTTTCCGGATATTTAAGAATATGTTAAAAAGTTCGACCGGATGTAAATACCCAATCTTTCCCCTGCCGGGAAATTTCCAATTGTTGGACTTTTCCGTAGTTTAATGACGTTCTAAGTAGTGCAAGTAACGCGATGGTCCCTCTAGAAGACAACAAACCTTAACTCGATTATGTGACCGTCTTGAACTGCCCTTTGAACCTTAGGGTTTGGGGCAGTACGGCGTGCCACATGTGAGGCGTTGGCTTGACCCTTCTACGGCTGGACCGTTGGTACTGAGGCATGAAGTGAATGTCTTTGAACTTATTCATGTGTTGATCGGTTTCGGGAAAACTTGGGTGTTCGAATGTTCGATCGGAAAGTTTAATATTTTCTATTTATCCGGAATCGGATACAATAATTGGAATTTACAAACAGTTATGAGATAACTGAATGAATGTTATAAATCTAGCGGTTTAGTTTCATTTGTTATTGAAAAGAGTTTTCGATAATGAGACTAAAATGCGGGGTTTATAATTGTTAGGCATGTGATGTCTAAGAATTTCATTTGATCAGACATGCGATGTCTAAAGAGGTTGCGGATTCCAATTGTTGTAGTTTTACACTTTCTTTTCTGTGACCGTAAGTGTAGTATGAATATCGTCGGTTTCGTTGCTATACGTCAACGACAATTGGGATACGCATGTTTACTTACGTTGATGACATGTGATGTTATGTGTTGCTGGATATGTTATATTGGATCGTCATGTTCGAATAGCCGGGGGTTTTTATGTGAGATGAGTGTTTTTCATTTTCATTCATGTAAAAACTTGTATGTAATATTCTTTTATTAGGGCACTTCCAGGTTGCGGAAGTAGTCACCTTTTGTATATTATTTACTTTTCCGCATTAGGATAGACCCAAGGAGGGGAGCACAAGTAACCGGGTTCTAGGGTCCAGTGGGAGACCATCTCGAGAAGTCGAGTCCGGCTCTCCTAACCCTAGAATTGGCAGGGTTGCTTGCCGCTCTCGTAAGGGTCTAGGGGTGTGGGTTTGGCTATTCATCACGACCGTAGAATCCGTGTTTTATACTGGCTCGTATTCAAAACACGGACGTCCTAGTATATCCAATGTTTCATATGTTTTTTCTGCTGCGATATCTGTGATGCGATCATGTGATGTTCTGTGATAGATACTGTATATAGTATATATGATATATTATATAGACGTTACTTATGTTTTGCATCCGCACTAGCCCTGCCCTGCTCTGTCATTAGTTACCTAACCTAACGGTGCATGAGGGGACATCCAGGCGAATGCGGATGGCATAAGTGTACGTCGTATTTATCTGTGATGTTTAGGTGACTTAAATGATGGGACTTCATTAATGTGATTAATGAAAGAAAAGAAACCTAAGATATTGTAGAATCAAATTTTAAAGAAAACAGGTAGCTACAGTTCTTGCTTTGCATAGCGGTATATATGATATACACTGCACCTTATTCGATGAGGAAAGGACCGAGATCCCTTCACCGGGAGTGACTCCTTTAGCAATAACTGGAAGATGCTACACCCTCGGTTTGTTTTTGATTGCTTCTATAGTTTCTGCTTTGCACAGTGATATATATGATATATCCCGCACCTCATTCGACGAGGAAATGGCCGACGATCCCTTCACCGGGAGTGACCCCTTTAGCAAAACTAGAAAAGCCTCAAAATCACTCCATTTTCAAAACTTCATTTGATTCTACAACGATATCAAGTTCATTACGCTCATGGTTTTCAGAAAAACCTGCGTAGCCCTCCGTCAATTCAGATATTTAATATTCAGTATTCGTGCTGCGGTTGTTTGGCATGCGTCAAGGCGTAGTGTACGGTAGCTGATTATTACTTGTTTGTAGCATGAGATGCGATTGGATTAAGGTATTCGTACGGCGTTGTTTGGCATGCGTCAAGGGTCGTACGGGTGGGTTTAATTCAATCACGAATTGTATGGGTTGAACTTGACTAGCGGACTATGGGTTGTTTGGCATGCGTCAAGGTCATAGCACGCTAGGGGAAAAATATTATCGGGAATTTCAAGTGTTGAAATTTGCAATGAGATTGCATACCTTCTATGAGATAGTTGGATCCCGATACCCACTGCGAGTAAGAGTAACTCCTGGGAGAGTTTTGCACACTACAATTAGCCGATCAAGTAGGTGTCTAGAAAGGTGTCAACGGGGTTACGCCTCTAGGAAAACGAGGTTTACTTTAATTAGGTCCGTACGAAAGCACGGGGAACCTCCCTCAAAGTACCGACACTGGCCTGGCTGAAAGATCGACGAAGTTGTAGGGTGTAATTAATCCCGGCTAGTTTTTCTTTTTAGGGTTTGAAGGAAGATTTGATAAAAACCAGTGGGAGCCATCCTGATTAAATAAGATAATAACCAATCTGATCTTGCACGAGCATATGCTAAAGTGTTTTCTTCTCTCTCTCTCCAGGTAGCGACCATGTCATGCCCTAATAAAGATAATAATATGGATGTATTGACCGAACCCGCATGTTATACTGTGCTGGGGAACGTTGGTTCCGTTCTTTCTTATAAGAGTTATAGGACTGAACAGGATATAGGGGAATACCAGGATTCCCATGCCGCCCGAATGAAGAAAGTACATGATGATGCATTTTCTTCGGGTGTGTTCGTTACAGAGAACTGTTTCTCCATTTGCTCCATGTCCTGGGTATTAGATACCGGGTCAGGATCCCATATATGTAATCGGTTACATGGGCTCAGGAAAGGTAGAGAACTTGGAGAAGGTGATAAAGACATTAAAGTTGGAAATGGTGCAATTGTTGCAGCTAAGACTGTCGGGGGATATCACCTTGCATTACCAACTGGTAATACATTGGTTCTGAACGAATGCTATTACATACCGAACCTGATATGCAACATTATATCGGTTTCTTTCTTGAGTAAAGAGGGATATAATTTTGTATTACAGGACAATGTTATGAACATTTTCCGTAACCAAAAGTTGGTTGGATCAGGCACATTGTGCAATGGCATTTATGTTCTAAATCAATCAACAGTTCTGAGCATAACAAACACACACAAGAGGAAGAGTTCAGAACTGAACGAATCCTTCTTGTGGCATTGTAGACTCGGTCACATCAATGCGACACGACTGGCTAAGTTGCATAAGGATGGATATTTAAATCCGTTTGAATTTTCATCTTATGACACTTGCCAGTCATGTCTCAAAGGCAAGATGACCAAGACTCCGTTTACGGGACACGAAGAAAGAGTTACCGAACTCTTGGGACTTATACATAGTGATGTATGCGGTCTCATGTCTACACATGCCAGGGATGGTTCTTCGTACTTCATTACATTCACTGACGATCTCTCTAGATTCAGTTATGTGTTCCTGATGAAACACAAATCAGAAGCTTTTGAGAAATTTAGAGAATATAAACAGGAAGTCGAGAACCAAACCGGAAAAAGTATTAAAATCCTTCGATCTGATCGAGGAGGTGAATACTTGAGCAATGAATTCCTGGACTTCCTAAAAGAGAATGGGATTCTCTCTCAGCTGACTCCTCCATATACACCACAGCACAACGGTGTATCAGAATGGAGGAACCGCACCCTATTAGATATGGTGCGCTCTATGATGAGCACAGCTGAGTTGCCTATTTCCTTCTGGGGATATGCGCTTGAGACAGCCATAGACCTACTGAATAGAGTTCCTACCAAATCAGTGCCTACCACTCCATATGAGATATGGAAAGGGAAGAGACCACATCTTAATTACATTAAGATATGGGGTTGTCCGGCCTATGTCAAAAGACAAAATCCGGACAAACTCGAGGCAAGATCAGTCTTATGTAAGTTTATAGGATATCCCAAAAATTCACAAGGGTATATCTTCTACCATCCCGAGGAACAAAAAGTGTTTGTTTCTCGACATGCCACTTTCTTAGAAAAAAGTTTTCTTATGAAACAGATAAGTGGCATTGAGGTAGAACTGGAAGAGGTTCCAGCGACACAAACTATAACAGAAGACTTGGTAGAACCAGAGGATTCAGTAGTACCCGACAAACCCCAGCCTCTCCACCGATCTAGTAGGGTTCCTCGCCAACCTGAGAGATACTACGGTTTTCTCATAGATGGTGGGAGCGAGGATTGCATCATGGAGGATGATGACCCAACTAGTTTCGAGCAGGCCATCACGAGTAAGGACTCAGTGAAATGGCTGGATGCTATGCGGTCCGAGATGGAATCCATGTACACCAACAAAGTATGGACTTTGGAAGTTGCTCCTGAAGGGGTAAAACCCATTGGGAGCAAGTGGATCTTCAAGAAAAAACTTGGTGTAGATGGGAAAGTGGAGACTTTCAAAGCTAGACTTGTTGTAAAGGGTTTTCGTCAAAGACCAGGTATGGACTATGACGAAACCTTTTCTCTAGTGGCTATGCTTAAATCCATCCGGATCATGCTTGCTATCGCTGCATATCATGATTACGAAATCTGGCAAATGGATGTTAAGACCGCCTTTCTAAATGATGATTTAGAAGAGAGCGTGTACATGACTCAGCCAGAGGGCTTCATAGACAGTGGGAGCAGCAGGAAGGTGTGCAAGCTGCTTAAATCCATTTATGGATTAAAGCAAGCATCGCGGAGTTGGAACATCTGCTTTGATGTCGTTATCAAAGAGTTTGATTTCGTCAAAAACCCAGATGAACCTTGTATATACAAGAAGGTAGCAGAGAATAAGGTGGTCTTCCTCGTATTGTACGTGGACGACATACTCTTGATAGGAAATGATATTCCTATGCTGCAAACGGTTAAGCTCTTCTTATCACAAAGATTCTCAATGAAAGATCTTGGTGATGCCTCCTGCATATTGGGAATAAGGATCTATAGAGATAGATCCAAATGGATATTGGGATTGTCCCAATCCAGGTACATTGACACCATACTAAAGAGGTTTAGTATGGAAGAATCCAAGCGTGGGAACTTGCCCACGATCTCTGGAGTCACTTTCTCCAAAGAGATGTCTCCCAAGACTGATTTGGAGAGAGCTCGCATGCAAGGGATACCCTATGCTTCGGCTGTAGGCTCTATCATGTACGCGATGCTATGTACCAGACCCGATGTTGCATACTCACTAAGTGTAGTGAGTAGGTATCAAGCTGATCCTGGAGAGAGTCACTGGACAGCTGTGAAGAGCATTCTCAAGTACTTACGAAGGACTAAAGAGATGCTCTTGGTGTATGGTGACGGAGAACTCCAAGTGGAGTCCTTTACCGATTCGAGCTTCTAGAGTGATAAGGACGACTCTAAGTCGCAGTCGGGATTTGTCTTTACCCTTTACGGAAGGGCGGTTAGCTGGAAGAGTTCCAAGCAGGAAACCGTGGCAGACTCGACGATGGAGGCTGAATACATCGCTGCCAACGATGCTGCTAAAGAGGCTGTCTGGATCAAGAAGTTCATTACTGAACTTGGAGTGGTTCCATCCATTGAGCATCCAATACCTTTGTATTGCGATAACAATGGAGCGGTGGCTTTGGCCAAGGAACCTAGGTCCCATCAGCGATCCAGGCATATTCTGAGGCGGTATCACCTGATCCGGGAGATAGTTGATCGCCGGGAGATCGAGGTCAGGAGGGTTGACACGAAGAACAACACGGCGGATCCACTCACGAAGGCCATACCCCAGATACAGTTTAAGAGACTCTTCGGGATGCTCGGTATGCGATACTACAGCAGCTGGCCCTAGTGCAAGTGGGAGATTGTTAGTTGTATGTACGCCCTAGAGGACAGTATTGTACAGATGATGTATATTATATTGGATGCTTGGACATATATAGAGATGACTTTCTTGCTCGATATGATAGTATGCTATCTGGTTGTACTTTATCTTAACATGTACACTTGTCTCTTTAAACTGTCTTATAGTTACATGTTGGTAAAGCCCTTAGGATGTGTACTTGACTACCTGGACTATGATGCAGATCATACTAGTGGGGACATGGTAGTCCATGGGTACATCCTTCAAGGTCCCTAGTCGTAGGTGTATCGAGACGGGGCATCGATATACCAGTGTAGACTAGCGTATACGCTTCTCGACCCATGAGATGGGCGATGGATGATCCCATATCCATTGGTGTTTGACATCAGAGATGGTATACGGGTGCTCAGTGGAGACTGGGTACACTGGACGAACTCGCCGAGAACTCCCAGATGGTATTATACCTTACTTCAGATGGCAGTTCTCAGGTGACACTTGTGCAGGTTAGTCTGTAGACCCGAGATCGTCATAGAGTCTTGTGTGATTCCCACTGTGCTTTGATCTCCACCTTACCACGTCCATGAGGGCGTGCAAAACGGTGGTCTTTGGGTACAGTCCCGAGTCACATGGAGGCAATGAGCGATAGGAGGGGTTTCGTCTCTCCCGGTATTGGGGGTTGATGTTGCACTGTGCTCAATTGGCCGTAACAGGGAAGTCCCTGGCCAGGGCTGATCAGAGATTTGCTGGTAAGTGTTACCAGTAGTTTCTCGACCCGTTATGAGCCTCACATCAGCACGACTTATCGGTTATTGGGGTCTGACGTTTACCACCCCTAGACTTGATATGCGACATATCAGACGAACAGACCGGACTGTACGGTAAGTGTTACTGGTTGGATTCACAGGAGTGTGAGCGGGCTAGCTCGTTGATCTTCTGATCGCTCAATACCCGGATGGCCGTTACGTTTGGCAGACCGCTTGTGGCTTGTGGATGTTTGATATGATCATCATCTGCTACCGGCGTATTGACGAGTCTTTAGAGTCCTACACAGAGGTTTCCTGGCTCAAGCGAAACGAAATAGGAGCGCATATGAGATATGTGCAGGACCGAGAATAATGTGTGTATGTGATACCGTATTCAATTCTCGCGATGAATGTATCGATTGGTTATATACGATATAACCTAGATATCGAATCAAGGATTGATTCGATAAGACGATACATAGGATACTAGTCGGTTATATGCGATATGACCGGATCGTTAAATCAAGTGTTGATTTAATGATTTAATGTATAATTATATATTTGATATATTACTTCGCATTAGCTAGTATTGGTTCACTTTAAATGGATTTTCTCACTTGATGTGGAAGTTGTATATGTAATATACTTTTGTGCACATGTTTGTATCATGTTTGATGATACTTGCTCATTTGGTTAAGTGGATAGAATTATACCATGGTTAAGTTGATGTTTAGGGTTTTGCTTTTTCATTTATTTATTTGTTTGTTTATTTATTTATTTGGAAAAGATAAAGATGAGAATGGTTGCTTTCTTTGTTTCTTATTGAAGCTTCATGAAGCTTTGACTTAGTCACCATTCTTGTCTCATGCTTAACCCTAACCATTTGAACTAACCCTAGTTCATTCTCTACACTTAACTATGGTTAAGATTATGATAAGTTTTTATTTTCTTTTTCATTTTAGAAGACTAATGATATTCTTTCTTCTTCTTCATCATCTTCTTCTTCAAGAAAAGCTTAAGTCCATCAATGGCAACTTGAGCAAAAGTGAGAGAAATCCAATTCTAAAGTGAACCCACCTCCTATTTCTTCACCCTCTACCTCTTGCCAAGTAGTATAGGGTGTTTTCTTCACAAGTTTCACAACTTGGTGAAGTTGGAGCTTGAACTTGTGATGCCTCGATGTAGATCATCTTCGGCACGAAGCCGACGACCTAGTCCGCCATTTCCCCGATGAAGCCGACGATTGAGTTCGGGATTCAAGATGGACAGCGAGAGGACGCCTACGTGGAGCTAAGGAAGTGGAGAAACGGATCTACAAAGGTTGTAGCCTCTCTCCTTTAGTTAAGATGTTAACTAGTTTCGTTTTTCGCCTAAACTCTAGTCAACGATCCGTATTAGGTTTTCTCGGCACCCTAAAAATTTGAAATTGGCATGGTTGATGCCTTGTGAGACCTCTTGAGAGTGCCTAGGAACCCTACACAAGTGAGAAAATCCATTTAAAGTGAACAATATTAGTCAATGTGAAGTAATATATCTAATATATAATTATACATTAAATCATTAAATCATTACTTGATTTAACGATCCGGTCATATCGCATATAACCGACTAATATCAATAGTAACAACTTATCGAATCAACACTTGATCAGATAACCCGGCTATAACTCATATAACCGATCAATGTTACAAATCGCGAGAATCGAATACAATATCACATACTGGTATTATTCTCGGTCCCGCACATATCTCATATGCACTCCTATTTCATTTCGCTTGAGCCAGGAAACCTCTGTGTAGGACTCTAAAGACTCGTCAATACGCCGGCAGTAGGTGATGATCATATCAAACACCCACAAGCCGCAAGCGGTCTGCTAAACGTAACGGCCACCCGGGTATTGAGCGATCAGAAGATCGACGAGCAAGCCCGCTCACACTCCTGTGAATCCAACCAGTAACACTTACCGTACAGTCCGGTCTATTCGTCTGATATGTCGCATATCTCGCCTAGGGGTGGTAAACGTCAGACCCCAATAGCTCGATAAGTCATGCCGACGTGAGGTCCATAACAATCGTGAAACTACTGATAACTCTTACCAGTATATTACTGCAACCCTGGCCAGGGATTTCCTGTTATGGCCAGTCGTGCATAGCGCAACATCAACCCCCAATACCGGGAGAGACGAATCCCCTCCTATCGCTCATTGCCTCCATGTGAATCGGGACTGTACCCAAAAACCACCTGTTTGCACGACTCAGTAGAGCCGTGGTAGGGTGGAAATCAAAGCACAGTGGGAGACACACAAGACTCTATGACGATCTCGGGTCAACAGACTAAGCTGCACCAGTGTCACCAGAGAACTGCCATCTGACGTGAGGTATAATACCATCTGGGAGTTCTCGGCGAGTCCGTTCAGTGTACCCAGTCTCCATTGAGCACCCGCATACCATCTCTGATGTCAAACACCAATGGATATGGGATCATCCATCGCCCATCACATGGGTCGAGAAGATATACGCTAGTCTACTCTGGAATATCGATGCCCCGTCTCGATATTCTCACGACTAGGAACAATGAAGGATGTACTCATTGACTACCCAGGCCCCACTAGTATGATCTACATCATAGTCCTGGAAGTCGAGTACACATCTTAAGGGCTTTATCAACATGTAACAGAGAGACTGAAAGTATACATGTTAAGATAAAGAGTAACCAGATAGCGTACTATCATGTCGAGCAAGAAAGTCCTACCTATATATGTCCCAGCATCCACTACAATATACATCCTATGTACAGTAATGGCCTCTAGGGCATACGTATAACTAACAGTTTAAATGTGTTTATTGTTATATTAAACCCATGTTGTCAGGACACCAGCATCATTATCGATGATGCGTATGTTCCACGTACACCTGCTTGCTGGCTCACACACTTCATCATCAATAATTGCCATGTCACTATACAGTAGGATTGTTGCATCAGGATATTGTACACCCATACTTGCGTGCATACATATTGTACCCCCATACTTGCGTGCATACATATTGTACACCCATACTTGCGTACATATATATTGTACACCCATACTTGCGTACATACATATTGTACCCCCATACTTGCGTACATACATATTGTACATCCATACTTGCATACATACATATTTGCACATACATAGATGATTTTTGCTAGATTTTGGAGATTTGGGAACCGCAAGATATATTTTAAAACTGGATTCATTTAAAAGAGTGGTTTTCCCTCGATATGTGCATATTACTGTTTTATGTTGCATGATATACTGACATGCTTACATTTCTATTATATGTCGCATACATCATGCTTTATGATTATACGCATTGAGATATGCCGTTTCATGAGATTTCTGGATTTGAGGATCGTGGACATTTTGAAAGAGATTATGTATTGTTTTAAAAACCCGGTTCCTCTTGATGTGATATTTCAAAGCGTACACCATGCGTTTTCTCAGTTCTGAGACGTATGACATGTGAAACCCGATTCGAGGAGTTGGATGAGGCCGATACTGGACACTCAGGTTCCATGATTTTGATATTTCGGTGCGTCCACCTCGGGTTTCATAATGTTTTCGAGTGTCGATACTGGACACTCAGGTTCCATGATTTTGATGTGTCGCGAGGGACACACGTTTATTTATATCCGCATACTTTCATGCATATGCTTTTATGACTTTTACATGCATGATGTTTTTATGTCATTGGTTGACATGTGGACAAGATCTACATGCATACAAGCATTGATTACATAGTTGGATGATATCCACATACTTATAGACTTCATAATATAGTTGACACTGATTTCATGATGATTACATTAATCACACCTCATGTTTATGATATGTTGCTACCTGAGTCACTGACTCGAGCACTTGGTATTACACTTGGTATAAATGTTTACCCTTGCCACCTTTTCATGCTTCAGACTTTATCATATTGAGGATATATATTACTGATCGTATTGACCTAGGATGGAGTCATACATACGATTTCTTCTCTGTGATGTTTTCTACTCATGAGTTTTCCGTACAGGTTTCGCCGTACAGGTTTCATTGCGGCTTTGCTGGCACACTGATTCCATTCCGGGTGATTTGCTTTGGTAGGTGGGTTCACTCGTATCGTGACCACCATTGTACTTATTTATTTTCAGTTGTATCTAGTAACTCCATCAACCAGACTTGTATATTTATTTCAGACTTAGAAAACCAGTTGTGTATTATTTCGACCTTAGAGTCACGCGTTGTATTATTATGGTTTTCTAATGAGTTTGAGTTTTCCTTTGAGTTTTGATCCTCGTCTTCGGCGTTGTATATTATATTGCTTGCGTGGTTATGACCGTCGATTGACGAAGAGCTAGCTTCCACTTGGGGATGCCTTTTATCATTGTGCATATATTATTCATGTTGTACCCCGTTTGGGGCCAGTATTTACAAAGAAAACTTTGCCGAAATTTTCAGGAAAGACTTGAGATTTTAAAATGCATATTCGGCTTATGTTATTTAAAAACCACTTGTTTTATAACATGTTTTCTACACTTCTTCTTTAAAAATGGTTTAGATTTCTGGGCTTTTGGCTTACTTGAATTAGATGGGGTCCTATAGACTTCATATGATTCAAGGGGCAGTCACGTACCATTCTGGGTCGTGACAATGAGATTTTTCGGTGCTAAGCTATGTAGGTCGATGTTAGACACCCCACATGATGCGGGAAGGCGGAATAGGTAAAACAATCATTTTGTTTAAACTAACATCGACTAACTTTACGGATATTTGCTAAACCCTAACTAACAACTATCTAGAAGTGATTAGCTGCTATGATAGATGATTATACCTAATGAATCAAGTCCTTCTTGTTCTCGTTGACCACCTTCTCGTCGTCCTCCTCGTTGTGATAGAAGATCCACCCGAGACACTTCTCCAAGCTTTAACCTCTCACTTGAGATAACTAGGTGACTATGAGTGCTAATCAAGGTAACCTAGAGGATATAGAAGAGGATTAGGGATCTATTAGCCTTGCTAACCCTTGGGATCTCAACACATGAGAGGATTAGGGTTAGGGTTGAAGAGAGAGAGCTTGAGGAGAGAGGATGTGTGAGTGAAAATGAATAAATATCATAAGTCATTTGGATAAATAATGAAGCATCAAAAATATCTAGAAATAATATCTCAAAATATCAACCATGCTTCATTAATTACTTTGAGGTGAATCACCTCATGACTCATGATGTAATTAATGCAAATCACATCATCTCCTCCACCTCATTAAGCTTAATTCATAAATGAATTAAAGCATAATGAGTCACCTTTCTTCTAGAAGCTTCTCGAGTATTTACGAGAATGCCCCTTCTATCCGTGAAAACACGGAAAAACTGAGACTATATAAATCCAATAATCCAATACTAGAACCTGGCTTAAACTAAAGCCCGCAAGTAAAAACTGTCCGAACATCGTACGTGCATAAAAACACGTATGTGTCCGAACCATGTCGTAAAACCATACGACCTCTATATCATTTCGCCTGAAGCAGGGAAACTTTCTGTGTGGGACTCTAAAGACTCGATACTATGCTGGCAGTGGGTTTAAACACAGACCGCAAGCGGCACTAGCTATACGTAACGGTCCCTAGGTAGATGTCGATAAGAATGCCGATGAGGAAACCCATCCGAACTCCTACTGAGCCTGATGTGACAATCTCTGTACAGTCTGGTCTGTTCGTCTAAGACTATCGTATATTAGGCCTAGGGGCGGCAAGCGTCAGTCCCCTAAAAGCTGTATAAGTCGTGTCGGAGTGAAGCCCATTACACCTTGAGAAGCTACTGGAAATCCTACCAGTAAATCTCGTTTGCCCTGGCCAGGGACTATGCGTAATGGCTTTCCAAACACAGCGCGATATCAACTCCCAATACCGGGAGAGACGAATCCTATCTAACTGCCACTGCCTCCAAGTGCTTCGGGACTTCACCCAACTGCTACCTGTTTGCACGACTCCTTTGAGCCATGGTAGGATAGCAATCTAAGAACATTAGGAACACACTCGAGACGAAGCAGCAGTGTCAAGTCTGCGGACTATGCTGTACTCATGTCACCTGGGAACTATTAACTGACGACGGGTATAATACCAACCAACAGTTCCCTGCGAGTCCTGTCCGGTGTACCCGTAACCCAATGAGCACATGTATACTATCTCCAGTACAACGTACTAATAGCTGTGGGACAGACCATTTCCCCTGCTGGGATGAGAAGCGTACACACTAGTCTACTCCGGAGTATCGATGCCCTGTCTCGATAATCCTACGAATAGGGACCTGAAAAAGGATGTCCTTGTAGACTACCCAGCCCCCACTAGTGTGACTGCCATCACAACGCTGGTAGTCAAGCAAGATCCTAAGGGCTCTATCAATATGTATTCGTGATATGCTAACATATACACATATTAAGATAGACTTAAACCAAGTAGCATAATACTATGTTGAGCGAGACTGTTAATATAACTGTGAATATCCCAAGCTTCCATTAAGTAATATACAAACTAGTATGATACAATAATGGCCCCTAAGGCATATACACTAACAATGTCCCACTTGCACTAGGGCCATGTACTGGCATATCGAAGACCTATCATCTCGAGTAGCCTCTCGAACTGAATCTGAGGTAAGGCCTTAGTGAATGGATCTGCAGTGTTCTCCTCTGTAGAAACTCTCCGGACCTCGATCTCCTGGTGATCTACGATCTCCCTGATCAGGTGATACCGCCTTAAGATGTGTCTGGACTTCTGATGGGACCTGGGTTCCTTCGCTAAAGCTATAGCTCCGTTGTTGTCACAATACAGCGGTATTGGATCAGCAATGGTAGGAACCACCTGAAGTTCTGTTAGGAACTTCTTCATCCAGACCGCTTCTTTTGCGGCATCGCAAGAAGCGATATATTCTTCTTCCATCGTCGAGTAGGCAATGGTGTCCTGCTTGGAACTCTTCCAGCACACCATCCCTCCATTGAGGGTAAAGACATAACCTGACATGGATTTGGAGTCATGCTTGTTACTCTGAAAGCTGGAGTCAGCAAAAGCCTCGATCTGGAGGTCTTTTCCGCCGTAAACCAAGAACATATCCTTAGTCCTTCTCAGGTACTTAAGAATGTTCTTTACTGCTATCCAGTGCTTCTCCCCTGGGTCTGACTGATACCTGCTTACCACGCTCAGTACGTAAGCTACATCTGGTATGGTGCACAACATCGCATACATTATAGAGCCTACTGCAGAAGCGTAGAGTATAACTGACATGCGATCCCTTTCCAAATCAGTCTTAGGAGACATCTCTTTGGATAGGGTGACTCCATGACAAGCCGGTAAATTACCGCACTTATAATCTTCCATACTGAATCTTTTCAGTATAGTGTTGATATACTTAGACTGTGAAAGTCCCAACATCCTCTTAGATCTATCACGATAGATCTGGATCCCCAGAATGTAAGAGGCATCACCCAGGTCTTTCATGGAGAACCTGTGTGACAAGAATCCTTTGACAGATTGTAGCATAGGAATGTCATTTCCTATCAATAGAATGTCATCCACGTACAAGACGAGGAATACGACAATTCGTGCTACAATTTTACTATATATACATGGTTCATCTGGATTTTTGATAAAGTCATATTCTTTAACCGTTTCATCAAAACAGATGTTCCAACTCCGCGACTCCTGCTTTAGTCCATAAATGGAGTTAAGCAACTTGCACACTTTCCCGCTGCTCCCATTCTGATTGAAACCTTCTGGCTGATCCATATAGACGCACTCTTCTAAATTACCATTTAGAAAAGCCGTCTTTACGTCCATCTGCCAGATCTCATAATCATGGAAGGCGGCAATGGCAAGAAGGATCCGAATGGATTTAAGCATAGCCACTGGAGAAAAAGTTTCATCATAGTCCTAACCAGGTCTTTGAAGAAAACCCTTTGCAACAAGTCTAGCCTTATAGGTTTCCACCTGTCCATCTACACCAATCTTTTTCTTGAAGATCCACTTGCATCCTATGGGTTTTACCCCATCTGGAGTAAATTCCAAAGTCCATACTTTGTTGGTGTACATGGACTCCATCTCGGTCTGCATTGCATCCAGCCATCGTACCGAATCGCCGCTCTGGATGGCCTGCTGGAATCTAGTAGGTTCATCATTATCAATGACGCAATCCTCTCTATCCCCATCTATGAGAAAACCGTAGTATCTCTCAGGCAGATGATACGGTCTACTACTCCTGCGGAGGGGTGCGGGAATGTCCTGTTCTTCTTGAACTACTGGTTCGACCAAACTTTCAGTAGTAGTTTGTGGTTCTGGAATTTCTTCCAGTTCAATTGCGCTCCCACTTGTTTCCTTGTCTAAAAACTGCTGTTCTAGAAAATGGGCATTACGAGAAACAAAAACCTTTTGTTCCTCTGCGTAATAAAAGAAATACCCCTTGGAGTTCTTTGGATATCCCACAAACTTACACTGTACTGACCGTGCCTCGAGTTTGTCCGCATGCTGCTTTTTAACAAAAGCTGGACATCCTCATATCTTCAGATACTGAAGATAGAGTTTCTTCCCACTCCATATCTGATATGGCGTGGTAGGCACAATCTTGGTAGGAGCCTTGTTCAAAAGATATGCTGCTGATTCTAGCGCATAACCCCAGAAAGATCGCGGTAACTCAGCATTACTCATCATGGAACGTACCATATCTAATAGGGTTCGGTTCCGTCTTTCCGATACACCATTTGTTAGTTATATGTATGCCCTAGAGGCCATTACTGTACATTGGATGTATATTGTAGTGGATGCTGGGACATATATAGGGAGGACTTTCTTGCTCGACATGATAGTATGCTATCTGGTTACCCTTTACCTTAACGTGTACACTGATTGTCTCTCTGTTACATGTTGGTAAAGCCCTTAGGATGTGTACTTGACTACCTGGACTATGATGCGGATCATACTAGTGGGAACATGGTAGTCCATAAGTACATCCTTCAAAGTCCCTAGTCGTGGGTGTATCGAGACGGGGCATCGATATACCAGAGTAGACTAGCGTGTACCTTCTCGACCCATACAGATGGGTGATGGATGATCCCATATCCATTGGTGTTTGACATCGGAGATGATATACGGGTGCTCGGTAGAGACTGGGTACACTGGACGGACTCGCCGAGAACTCCCAGATGGTATTATACCTCACGTCAGATGGCAGTTCTCTGGTGACACTGGTACGGAGTAATCTGTTGACCCGAGATCGTCATAGAGTCTTGTGTGGTTCCCACTGTGCTTTGATTTCCATCTTACCACGTCCAAGAGGGCGTGCAAAACAGTGGTTTTTGGGTACAGTCCCGAGTCACATGGAGGCAATGAGCGATAGGAGGGGATTCGTCTCTCCCGGTATAGGGGGTTGATGTTGCGCTGTGTTCGATTGGCTATAACAGGAAATCCCTGGCCAGGGTTGCTGAGATTTACTGGTAAGCGTTACCAGTAGTTTCTCGAAGTGTTATAGACCTCATATCGACACGACTTATCGAGCTATTGGGGTCTGACGTTTACCACCCCTAGGCGAGATATGCGACATATCAGACGATCAAACCGGACTGTACGGTAGTGTTACTGGTCGGATTCACTGGAGTGTGAGCGGGCTTGCTCGTCGATCTTCAGATCGCTCAATACCCGGGTGGCCGTTACGTTTAGCAGACCGCTTGCGGCTTGTGGGTGTTTGATATGATCATCACCTACTGCCGGCGTATTGACGAGTCTTTAGAGTCCTACACAGAGGTTTCCTGGCTCAAGCAAAACGAAATAGGAGCGCATATGAGATATGTGCGGGACCGAGAATAATACCAGTATGTGATACTGTGTTCGATTCTCGCGATGTGACATTGATCGGTTATATGCGATATAGCCGAATTATCGGATCAAGTGTTGATTCGATAAGTTGTTACTGATGATACCAGTCGGTTATGTGCGACATGACCGGATCATTGAATCAAGTGTTGATTTAATGATTTAATGCATAATTATATATTTGATATATTACTTTGCATTAACTAGTATTGGTTCACTTTAAATGGATTTTCTCACTCGGGATGTGCGCATTATATATGTGATATGATTTTGTGCACTTGCTTGTATCATGTTTGATGATACATGCTTTTTGGTTAAGTGTAAAGTATTAAACCTTGGTTAATAAAATGGTTAGGGTTTATTATTTGTTATTCATTTATCTTATTTAGTTATCCATTTATTTTTGATAAATGAATAAAAGAAAGAGAAAAGAATGGTGGCTTCTTTTGTTGTTTTGTTAAAGCTTCATGAAGCTTTGACTTAGTCCACCATTCTTATCTCATCCTTAACCCTAACCATACCACTCAACCATGATTAATTCTCTACACTAAACCATGGTTCTAAGATGATAAGAATGATTTATTCTTTTCATTTTAGAATTATCTTATCATATCTTTTCTTCTTCTTCTTCCTTGAACTCAAGAAGAAAAACCTTGAGGTCATCAATGGTGATTGATGCAAATGAGTGAGAAATTCAATTCTAAAGTCTACCCACTTCCTATTTCTTCATCCTCTACCTCTTGCCAAGTAGTAGAGTGTGTTTACTTCACAAGTTTCTTGACTTGATGAAGTCGGAGCTTGATTTAGCGATGCCTCGACGTAGATCATCTTCGGCATGGACATCGACGACCTAGCTTGCCCATTCTCCGACGAAGCGACACTAGAGCCCGGATTTTGATTTGGACAGCGGAGACGACTTCGTTGCGGAGCCGTGGAGGTGGAGCACCGGATCTACAAAGGTTGTATTTCCGTTAAACTCGTAGTTAAGTGTTAACTAGTTTCTATTTCGCCTAGACATCTAGCAAACGATCCGTAGTCGGGTCTCTCAGCACCTAGAATTTTTGAATTTGGCATGTTCGATGCCTTGTGAGACCTCACTAGAGTGCCTAGGAACCCCTACAGTGGTATCAGAGCCTAGCTAAAGCCTTAGGCGAAGTGTAGACGGGTTTTGAACTCCGAACGAACCCGAAATCTTAACACACCCATGCTCTCTGTCCAATTTTCAAAAACAGGGATTTTTCCGTATTAAAAATATGTAGAAAATCAAGCAGGGTTTTCTAGGAATTACTGTAAATTTCGTGGACCTAATTCAACTTTACCACCGCGTTTCCGCGGCACGATCACTGCTCGTGCGGCGGAAGCGCGGCCGTTTTGTCGTTTTGTGAAGTGTTGGTTGCACAGTAACTCCTATTTAACAGTGCTGGTTTTCCTGGGTATTTTTAATATTTTTTCAAGAGTTGAATTTTTCTGGGTTGTTTTGGGGGTTCGAATGTTCGATCGGATTATCAAATTTTGTCTATTTGGCTTTCCGGATAATTTTTTAGAATATGTTAAAAAGTTCGACCGGATATAAATACCCAATTTTTCCCCTGTCGGGAAATATCCAAGTGTTGGATTTTTCCGTAGTTTAACGACGTTCTAAGTAGTGCAAGTAACTCAATGGACCCTCTAGAAGACAACAAACCTTAACTTGATTATGTGACCGTCTTGAACTGCCCTTTGAACCTTCGGGTTTGGGGCAGTACGGCGTGCCACACGTGAGGCGTTGGCTTGACCCTTCTACGGCTGGACCGTTGGTACTGAGGCACGAACTGAATGTTGTTAGACTTATTTCATGTGTTGATCTGTATCGGGAAAACTTGGGTGTTCGATTGTTCGATCGAAAAGTTTAGCATTTTCTATTTATCCGGAATGTGATACAACAATTGGAATTCACAAAAGTTATGTGATAACTAGATGAATGTTATAAACATAGCAATTTAGTCTCACTTGATCGGTTGCCACGAAATTTTGATGTGATCAAAAGTCCGTCGCAATCACGTAGTGTACGCGGATACTCGCCGGGTAAACATGATAGACAGCCTCACTCCATAGCCCCGACCAAGTGACTGTAGGAGAATCCCGTCGCCGAAAGCATCCGTTCGGGTGCTCGCGGTGGCGGTGTTCCGCCTTGGTGCACTTCGTCGACGGTATCGGGGGTGCGGCCGCCTACTGAAGTTTGCGACGAGCATTCGATCAGCATGTCGGGAATCTTGTTGAATTGCCCGACTTGATATTGAAAAGTGTTTTCGATTTTGAGACTAAAATGCGGAGTTTATAATTGTTAGGCATGCGATGTCTAAGTAATTCATTTGGTCAGGCATGCGATGTCTGAGGTGGTTGCGGATTCCAACTGTTGTAGTTTTACACTTTCTTTTCTGTGACCGTAAGTGTAATATGTGATATCGCCGGTTTCGTTGCTATATGTCAACGATAATTGGGATGCGCATATTTACTTACGTTGATGACATGTGATGTTATGTGTTGCTGGATATGTTATATTGGATCATCGTGTTTGAATAGCCGGGGGTTTTTATGTGAGATGAGTGTTTTTCATTTTCATTCATGTAAAAACTTGTATGTAATATTCTTTTATTGGGGCGCTTCCAGGTTGCGGAAGTTGTCACCGTTTGTATATTATTTACTTTTCTGCACTAGGATAGACCCAAGGAGGAGGGCACAAGTAACCGGGTTCTGGGGTCCAGTGGGAGACCAACTCGAGGAGTCGAGTCCGGGTCTCCTAACCCTAGAATTGGCAGGGTTGCTTGCCGCTCTCGTAGGGGTCTAGGGGTGTGGGTTTGGCTATTCATCACGACCGTGGAATCCGTGTTTTATACTGGCTCGTATTGAAAACACGAACGTCCTAGTATATCCAATATTTCATATGATTCTTCTGCTGCGATATCTGTGATGTGATCATGTGATGTTCTATGATAGATACAGTATATAGTATATATGATATATTATATAGCCGTTACTTATGTTTTACACCCGTGCTAGCCCTGCCCCGCTCTGCCGTTAGTTACCTAACCTAACGGTGCACGAGGGGACATCGAGGCGAATGCGGATGGCATAAGTGTACGTCGTATTTATCTGTAATGTTTAGGTACTTAAATGATGGGACTTCATTAATGTGATTAATGAAATAAAAGAAACCTAAGATGTTGTAGAATCGAATTTCAAAATAAAACAGGTAGCTACAGTTCTTGTTTTGCACAGCGGTATATGCGATATATCCTGCACCTTATTCGATAAGGAAAGGACCGAGATCCCTTCACCGGGAGTGACTCCTTTAGCAATAACTGGCAGATGCTACACATTCGGTTTGTCTTTTGATTGCTTTTAAGAGTTTTTGCTTTGCACAGTGATATATATGATATATCCCGCACCTCATTCGACGAGGAAAGGACCGACGATCCCTTCACCGGGAGTGACTCCTTTAGCAAAACTAGAAAAGCCTCAAAAACACTCCATTTCAAAATTCATTTGATTCTACAACGATATCAAGTTCATTACGCAATAGGTTTTCAGAAAAACCTGTCGTAGCCCTCCGTCATTTCAGATAAGTCCTAGTTAGTATTCGTGCTACGTTTGTTGACTATGTTAAGGCGTAGTGTGCGGTAGCTAATTAGTGCTTATCTGCATAAGCATATGATGTGATTGGATTAGGATAGTATTGCGACTTTGTTGACTATGTTAAGGGTCGTGCGGGTGGGTTTAATTCAATCGGGAAATGACGGGCTGAACTTGACTAGCACTTATGATTTGTTGACTATGTTAAGGTCATATAGCTGCTAGGGGCAAAATATTATCGGGAATTTCAAGTGTTGAAATTTGCAATGAGATTGCATACCTTCTATGAGATAGTTGGATCCCGATACCCGCTGCGAGTAAAAGTTACTCCTGGGAGAGTTTTATACATTACAATTAGCCGATCAAGTAGGTGTCTAGAAAAGTGTTAACGAGGTTACGCCTCTGGGAAAACTAGGTTTACATTAATTAGGTTCGTGCGAAAGCACGGGGGACCTCCCTCAAAGTACCGACACTGGCCTGGCTGAAAGATTAGCGAACTTGTAGTGTGTAATTAATCCCGGCTAGTCTTTCCTTTTAGGGTTTGAAGGAAGATTTGATAAAAAGCAGTGGGAGCCATCCTGATTAGATAAAATAATAACCAATCTATTCTTGCAGAGCGCACGCTGAGTGTTTTCTTCTCTCTCTCTCCTGGTAGCGACCATGTCACGCCTTAATCAAGATAATAATACGGATTATTGACCGAACCCGCTTGTTATACTGAGCTGGGGAACGTTGGTCCCGCTCCAACTTATAATTGTTATTGTAAGTCCACGTTGCCCACCCCGGTGCTTACGGGGAGGCGGAAAACATAATAAAAAACGGATTTTTAATGACTTAGGCAACATGGACCTTGCTTGTGAGGATCTTTACTAAACGAAAACTAGCTAAAGCAAACTAACAACTAGCTAAGTTGTAGAAAGGTTATACCTTGAGCTCGAACTCCTTCTCTCCTTGCTCGTCGGAATGGTAGAAAGGCCTCACCTTGCTTGTCTTCTTCCGTCAAAGAAGGATCCACCCGAAAGCCTCGACCTTTAGCTTCAACTCCAAGCTAGGAGTAACTAGAGTGCAAGAAATGCTAAGACTTGAACCCTAGAAGAGAGTAGAGAAGATCAAGTGAAGGTTTTTCTCAAGCTTTTTGTTTCTCAACACATGAGAGGGAGAGAGCTTGAGGGAGAGGATGAGCAAGAGAGAGAAAAGATATGAGAGAATGAATTATTAGTGAGCCATTCTCACTAATATGTGTGTAATATTTTAATTAATTAATTAGCTAGAAAATTGTCATGGTTTAATCAAGAGGTGACCATTATCATTTCAATATTAATGCAAATTGCAAGGATCAAAGAGCATCTTCCAAATGAAATGATCATGGTCAAATTGTCAACTTGGTCAACAAGTCAATGAAGTCAAAAGGTCAACAATAACAACCATGCACAATAATTAAGCTAATTATCAATTAACAATAATACACACAAAAGCAATAGGGTTAATAAAATGACAATAGTCAATAACCCTAAACAAGGTCCTCTCCCTCAATCTCAAGCAACTGTGCATACGCACCCGCATTCGTGATCCGAGGAACACGAATACTCTGAGAAAAACTAATCTCAAATCATATACTAGGATCCGGCTTAAACCAAAGCCCGCTAGTATAAACTGTCCGGACAGCAAACGTGCACAAGTGCGCGGATGCGAACGAACCCTGTCGCAAAACCATGCGACCTCTACTCATTTTGCCTAAAGGCGAATAGCTCTCTGTGTGGGACTCTAAAGACTCGACACTACGCTGGCAGTGGGTTTAACCACAGACCGCAAGCGGCACTAGCTGTACGTAACGGTCCCCAGGTAGATGTCGATAAGAAGACCGACGAGGTGAACCCCATCTGCACTCCTACTGAGCCTGTATGTGACAGTCTCCGTACAGTCCGGTCTGTTCGTCTGATACATCGCATAGCGGGCCTAGGGGGCGGTGAACGTCAGTCCCCTAATAGCGGTACAAGTCGTGTCGGAGTGAAGCCCAGAACACCCTGAGATAACACTGGAAGCCTACCAGTATATCTCGCTTGCCCTGGCCAGGGAATACTCGTGTAATGGCCCTCCTGGACACAGCGCGATGGCAACCCCCAATACCGGGAGAGACGAATCCTGTCTAACCGTCACTGCCTCCAAGTGCTTCGGGACTGCACCCAAAAACTACCTGTTTGCACGACTCCTCTGAGCCGTGGTAGGGTAGTAATCAAAGTGCAATGGGAACACACTCGAGGCGAAGTGACAGTGTCAAGTCAGCGGACTAAGCTGTACTCATGTCACCTGGGAACTGATAACTGACGATAGGTATATTACCAACCAACAGTTCCCGACGAGTCCTGTCCAGTGTACTCGTAACCTAACGAGCACCCGCATACTATCCCAAGTACGACGTACTAACGGCTGTGGGACAGACCGTCTCCCACACTGGGATGAGAAGCGCATACGCTAGTCTACTCCGGAGTATCGATGCCCTGTCTCGATAGTCCAACGACCAGGGACCTGTATAAGGATGTGCTTATAGATTACCCAGCTCCCACGAGTGCGAGCGCCATCACAACGCTGGTAATCAAGTAAGGATCCTAAGGGCTCTACTAATATGTATACCAGCAATATGCTAAAAGAAAAACATGCACATATTAAAGCAGAGACAAACCAAGTAGCATACTACCATTTCGAGCAAGATTGTATATACAACTGTGAATATCCCAAGCTTCCATTAAGTAATATACAAACTAGTATGATACAGTAATGGCCTCTAGGGCATATACACTAACAATCTCCCACTTGCACTAAGGCCATGTACTGGCGTATCGAAGACCTATCATCTCGATCAGCCGCTCGAACTGAGTCTGGGGCAAGGCCTTGGTGAATGGATCTGCTGTGTTATCCTCTGATGCAACTCTCCGGACCTCGATCTCCTGGCGATCCACAATCTCCCTGATCAGGTGATACCGCCTTAAGATGTGTCTGGATTTCTGATGGGACCTGGGTTCCTTTGCTAAAGCTATAGCCCCGTTGTTGTCGCAATACAGAGGTATTGGGTCAACAATGGATGGAACCACCTGAAGTTCTTTCAAGAACTTCCTCATCCAGACAGCTTCTTTTGCGGCATCAGATGCAGTGATGTATTCCGCTTCCATAGTCGAGTCAGCAACGGTTTCCTGTTTGGAGCTCTTCCAACACACCGCCCCTCCATTGAGGGTAAAGACAAAACCCGACATGGACTTGGAATCATCCTTGTCACTCTGGAAGCTGGAGTCAGCAAAGGCCTCAATCTGCAGGTCTTTTCCGCCATACACCAAGAACATCTCCTTAGTCCTTCTCAGGTACTTGAGAATGTTCTTTACTGCTATCCAATGTTTCTCCCCAGGGTTTGACTGATACCTGCTTACCACACTCAGTGCATAAGCCACATCCGGTCTGGTACACAACATCGCATACATTATAGAGCCTACCGCAGAAGCGTAGGGTATAATAGACATGCGATCCCTCTCCAAATCAGTCTTAGGAGACATCTCTTTGGAGAGGGTGATCCCGTGACAAGCCGGTAAATTACCGCGCTTGGAATCTTCCATACTGAATCTCTTCAGTATGGTGTCGATGTACCTGGACTGTGAGAGTCCTAATATCCTCTTGGATCTGTCACGGTAGATCCGGATACCCAGAATGTATGAGGCATCACCCAGGTCTTTCATGGAGAACCTGTGTGACAAGAACCCCTTGACAGATTGTAGCATAGGAATGTCATTTCCTATTAAGAGAATGTCATCCACGTATAAAACGAGGAATACCACAGTTCTCGCTACAAATCTACAATAGATGCATGGTTCATCTGGATTTTTGATAAAGCCAAATTCTTTGACCGTCTCATCAAAACAGATGTTCCAACTCCGCGATGCCTGCTTGAGTCCATAAATGGACTTGAGCAACTTGCACACCTTTCCGCTGCTCCCACCCTGAATGAAACCCTCTGGCTGGTCCATATAGACACACTCCTCTAAATGACCATTTAGAAAAGCTGTCTTTATGTCCATCTTCCAAATCTCATAATCGTGGAAAGCAGCGATGGCAAGAAGGATCCGAATGGATTTCTGCATAGCTACTGGAGAAAAGGTTTCGTCATAGTCCAAACCAGGTCGCTGACGAAAACCCTTTGCTACCAGTCTAGCTTTATAGGTCTCAACCTGTCCATCTACACCAATCTTCCTTTTGAAGATCCACTTGCATCCTACGGGTTTTACCCCGTCTGGAGCAATGTCCAACGTCCATACTTTGTTGGTGTACATGGACTCCATCTCGGTCCGCATTGCATCCAGCCATTTTACCGAGTCGACGCTCTGAATGGCTTGCTGGAAGCTAGTAGGCTCATCACAATCTATGATGCAGTCCTCTCTATCCCCGTCAATGAGAAAACCGTAGTACCTCTCGGGCGGATGAGACTGCCTACTACTCCTGCGGAATGGCGTAGGAATGTCGTGATCTTTCGAACCCTCTGGTTCTACCAAGCTTTCAGTAATAGCTTGCGGTTCTGGAATTTCTTCCAGTTCTATCGCGCTCCCACTTAATTCTTTTTCTATGAACTGATGTTCTAGAAAGTGGGCATGACGAGAAACAAGGACTTTTTGTTCCTCTTCGCAATAGAAGTAATATCCCTTGGAGTTCTTCGGATATCCCACAAACTTGCACTGTACTGAGCGTGCCTCGAGCTTGTCTGCATGCTGCTTTTTTACAAAAGCTGGACATCCCCATGTCTTAATGTGATTAAGATAGGGTCTCTTCCCACACCACATTTCATATGGTGTAGTAGGCACAGTCTTAGTTAGAACTCGGTTCAAAAGGTATGCTGTTGATTCTAACGCATATCCCCAGAACGATCGCGGTAACTCAGCGTTACTCATCATGGACCGTACCATATCCAATAGGGTCCGGTTCCGTCTCTCCGATACACCGTTATGTTGCGGAGTGTATGGAGGAGTAAGCTGAGAGAGAATTCCATTCTCTTTTAAATAGTTCAGGAATTCGGCACTTAAGTATTCTCCACCTCGATCCGATCTTAGAATCTTGATACTTTTGCCGGTTTGTTTTTCTACTTCATTCTTATATTCCTGGAATTTTTCAAAAGCCTCGGATTTATGTTTCATTAAGAAGACATAACCGTACCTTGAAAAATCATCCGTAAAGGTAATGAAGTAAGAATAACCGCTTCGCGCATGTGTAGACATTGGACCGCACACGTCGCTGTGTACGAGTCCCAAGAGCTCGCTCGCTCTTTCTCCGTGTCCAGAAAACGGAGCCTTTGTCATCTTTCCTTTGAGACAGGATTGACAAGTTGCATACGATTGATATTCGAACGGATCCAAATATCCTTCAGTATGTAACTTAGTCAATCTTCTCTCATTGATGTGACCCAGTCTACAATGCCATAAGAAAGTTTTATTAATTTCTGGAGACTTTCTTTTGTGTGTATTCTGGATATTGAAAACTTGTGGTAGGTTTAAAACGTATATACCGTTGTTCAATGTACCTGACCCAATCAAAACTTGATTAAGGTGAATGTTCACTACATTACTTACAAATGCAAATTCATAACCTTCTTTAGATAATAAAGATACAGAAATGATATTACAGGTTGCATTTGGTACATAATAACAACTACGCAAAACCAAAAAGTGTCCATCTGATAATCCCAGGTGATAGTCCCCCACGGCCTCAGCATCCATGCTAGCACCGTTCGCAACTCTGAGGGTCATGTCACCTGCCTTCAAAACTCTACGCTTTCTCAACGCCTGCAAAGAATTACAGATATGAGATCCTGATCCGGTATCCAATACCCAGGATGTAGAGTTTATTGATAGACAGTTTTCAATAACATACACACCTGAAGCTGAAGCTGCAACTCGCTTCAAATCCTGTGTTCTGGCTTTCCAAGCCTTGCAATCCTGTTTCCAGTGACCACTTTTGTGACAATAGAAGCATTCTTCCTTCCCCACCATCTTCCCCGCTACTTTTGTTGCTTTACCCTTTCCCTTCGTATCCACTTTACCGACACCGCCTCTTGGTTTGGCGGGGGCTTTCTTCTTCTTGCCCTTGGCTTTCGCCCTGGACCTAGAAGAGGAAGATCCTCCTACAAACAAAGTGGATGTCTCCCTACCCTTCTGTAGGGTGCCCTCAGTAGTCCTCAACATGTTCAGAAGTTCGGCAAGTTCAACCTCCTTTCCTTGCATGTTGAAGTTAAGAACGAACTGGGCGTAAGTGGAAGGAAGGGACTGGAGAATCAAATCGGTATAGAGTTCATTCTCCAACGTGGTCCCAAGGTCAGCGAGCTCCTCTATGTAGCCGATCATCTTAAGCACGTGGTTCGCTACCGATGATCCGACGGCCAACCTTGCCGAAAAAAGCTTCTTTGACACTTCGTATCTAGCGATACGAGACTGCTCTCCATACAGTTCTTTTGTATGGAGAAATATGGACTCTAGGTCCATATTCTCGTGCCTCCTCTGATGTTCGTTGTCCATCGAGGCTAGTACGAGGCATCTGGCCCTCGTGCAATCTATCTCCCATGTCTTACGGATTTCTACATCCGCGACGCTGGAGGTGGGACCTGGGACAGGGGGAGCTTTGGTGGTAAGTATATACCCCAGCTTATCATAAGTGATAGCCATCTTGACATTCCTGAGCCAATCTTTGTAGTTTGGCCCTGTCAATATATTTTTATCTAACAGTAACTTAAGTCCGGTCATGTTGAATGGTCGCTGCAATTAGGAGAGAGAAAAGAAACACTTTAGCATGATGCTCTTGCAAGTTTAGAGTGGTTTTTAGTTTGTCTAAACTGGATGGCTCCCACTGTTTCTCGAATCCCTTCTCAAACCATAAAGAAAAGGATTAGCCGGGATCATTCTCACCGTACAATACTTGCTTAACCGTTCAGCCAGGCCAGTGTCGGTACTTCGAGGGAGGTTTTCCAACGCTTTCGCGAAGTTCCTTAATTAAGTAACCTCTTTTCCCTGTGGGCGTAGCCCCGCTAACACCTTTCTAGGCACCTACTAGGTTTATAGCATTGATCGTTAAGTGAGAGTTTTCCCGAGGAGTAGCATATACTCACAGTAGGATCGGGATCCAAATATCATCGCGTGATAAAACCGAAGGAATCCAACCAGAATCATCACACTCCAAATGGTATGCAACGCTAGCAAGTTTCAGTACTTATGAAACTCCCGATGTGGATTTTTGCCCCATGCTCTTATGACCTTGACTTTGGCCAAAATATCATAAGTCACATGTCAAGTTCTACCCGTCATTCTCCTGGTTAATTTGGACCCACCCGTACCTACCCTTGACTTTGGCCAAAATGGCAGCACGACTGTCCCAAATCAACGCATCTATCTATGCTGCACATGAATGCCCAAACGCTACCAATCACTATGCCTTGACTTTGGCCAAAATACACAGCTTGAATACTTTTGACCATTCATGTGGAATGACGGAGGGCTACGAATGGTTTTGGCGAAACCGTGAACTTAGTGAACTTAATATAATCGATGGAATGGGATAGCTTTTAAAAGGAGTGGTTCAAGCTCCGCGTTTAAAAGTTTAGTTTTGAAAAGAACCGAGTGGTTTTCAAAGTGTTCCAATCGACTTTTACTTGGTTTATTTCTTGCATTAGTTCTTTTAATGCGTCCCATCATTTAATCCTACCATTGCAGAAAACAACCAAAATATGACGTACGCTTATGCCATTCGCATTCGCCACGGGGCCCCGTCATCACCCGTTAGGTTACTTAACTAACGACAGAGCGGGGGCTGGGCTAGCACGGCTGTAAAACATAAGCAACGCCTAAATAGTTATTATATATAAATATATAGCAATGATAGACATTACAGATCACAGATGAATACATTGGATATACTAGGAATCCGCAATGCGTTCGAGCCTGCAACGCAAAGCGGATTACACGGTCGCGGTGAATAGCCAATACCCCACCCAAGACCCCTACGGGTGCGGCAAACTACCCGCCAAGCACCCGAAGCGAAGCAACCTCCCTCACCACCGTGAGTAGGCCACTCGGCACTTCGAGATACCCGGTAGTTTGTGCACCCCCTCCATGGGTCTATCCTAGGAGCAAAAACAGTAAAAAGAATTATACAATGACGGCTACAACCCCGACCCGGTTGTGCGGCCATACAAAGAATATTATTACATCAATTTACATGTTACAAATGAATGAAAGAAAAACAACGCTCATCTCACATCCACCCCGGCCATTCACCCGCGACAATCCAATCCATTCATATCCACAAACCAATAACAATCACAGATCATGTATAACCCCGACTAATCGTCTTATAGCGATTAGCCGACGTTCAATACATGCAAGCATCACGGATATAACCGATGTAGTCAAAGTGTAGTGAAGTTCCGAAAAAAAAATACGGATTTATAGGCCCCCAAAAGTAAATTTTAGTTCTGGAAAATCTGGGCACTTATAATATATTTTAAAAATCCCAAAACCAACACAGACACACACTGCACGAAAAACGATGCACAGAAGACGACAAACGGCGGCGCTTCCGCGGCACATGGCTACCTCGTGCGGCGGAAGCGCGGCGGTTTGAATGAATTAGGGTATCGTTTTTCTTGGGTGTTCACACAAAACCCTGAGCCGAATTTACAAGTATAAAGTTTTTCATTTAGAGCAGAAAAAATTTTAACAGAAACTAGGGTTTTGCAAAAGTTTGGTTTTTGGATTTTCCGGTTTCGAAACTTCGTTACACTTCACTACCTAGCTAGTTTGAGTTTAGTTAGGCTCTGATACCACTGTAAGTCCACGTTGCCCACCCCGGTGCTTACGGGGAGGCGGAAAACATAATAAAAAACGGATTTTTAATGACTTAGGCAACATGGACCTTGCTTGTGAGGATCTTTACTAAACGAAAACTAGCTAAAGCAAACTAACAACTAGCTAAGTTGTAGAAAGGTTATACCTTGAGCTCGAACTCCTTCTCTCCTTGCTCGTCGGAATGGTAGAAAGGCCTCACCTTGCTTGTCTTCTTCCGTCAAAGAAGGATCCACCCGAAAGCCTCGACCTTTAGCTTCAACTCCAAGCTAGGAGTAACTAGAGTGCAAGAAATGCTAAGACTTGAACCCTCGAAGAGAGTAGAGAAGATCAAGTGAAGGTTTTTCTCAAGCTTTTTGTTTCTCAACACATGAGAGGGAGAGAGCTTGAGGGAGAGGATGAGCAAGAGAGAGAAAAGATATGAGAGAATGAATTATTAGTGAGCCATTCTCACTAATATGTGTGTAATATTTTAATTAATTAATTAGCTAGAAAATTGTCATGGTTTAATCAAGAGGTGACCATTATCATTTCAATATTAATGCAAATTGCAAGGATCAAAGAGCATCTTCCAAATGAAATGATCATGGTCAAATTGTCAACTTGGTCAACAAGTCAATGAAGTCAAAAGGTCAACAATAACAACCATGCACGATAATTAAGCTAATTATCAATTAACAATAATACACACAAAAGCAATAGGGTTAATAAAATGACAATAGTCAATAACCCTAAACAAGGTCCTCTCCCTCAATCTCAAGCAACTGGGCATACGCACCCGCATTCGTGATCCGAGGAACACGAATACTCTGAGAAAAACCAATCTCAAATCATATACTAGGATCCGGCTTAAACCAAAGCCCGCTAGTATAAACTGTCCGGACAGCAAACGTGCACAAGTGCGCGGATGCGAACGAACCCTGTCGCAAAACCATGCGACCTCTACTCATTTTGCCTAAAGGCGAATAGCTCTCTGTGTGGGACTCTAAAGACTCGACACTACGCTGGCAGTGGGTTTAACCACAGACCGCAAGCGGCACTAGCTGTACGTAACGGTCCCCAGGTAGATGTCGATAAGAAGACTGACGAGGTGAACCCCATCTGCACTCCTACTGAGCCTGTATGTGACAGTCTCCGTACAGTCCGGTCTGTTCGTCTGATACATCGCATGGCGGGCCTAGGGGGGCGGTGAACGTCAGTCCCCTAATAGCGGTACAAGTCGTGTCGGAGTGAAGCCCAGAACACCCTGAGATAACACTGGAAGCCTACCAGTATATCTCGCTTGCCCTGGCCAGGGACTACTCGTGTAATGGCTCTCCTGGACACAGCGCGATGTCAACCCCCAATACCGGGAGAGACGAATCCTGTCTAACCATCACAGCCTCCAAGTGCTTCGGGACTGCACCCAAAAACTACCTGTTTGCACGACTCCTCTGAGCCGTGGTAGGGTAGTAATCAAAGTGCAGTGGGAACACACTCGAGGCGAAGTGACAGTGTCAAGTCAGCAGACTAAGCTGTACTCATGTCACCTGGGAACTGATAACTGACGATAGGTATATTACCAACCAACAGTTCCCGACGAGTCATGTCCAGTGTACTCGTAACCTAACGAGCACCCGCATACTATCCCAAGTACGAAGTACTAACGGCTGTGGGACAGACCGTCTCCCACACTGGGATGAGAAGCGCATACGCTAGTCTACTCCGGAGTATCGATGCCCTGTCTCGATAGTCCAACGACCAGGGACCTGTATAAGGATGTGCTTATAGATTACCCAGCTCCCACGAGTGCGAGCGCCATCACAACGCTGGTAATCAAGCAAGGATCCTAAGGGCTCTACTAATATGTATACCAGCAATATGCTAAAAGAAACACATGCACATATTAAAGCAGAGACAAACCAAGTAGCATACTACCATTTCGAGCAAGATTGTATATACAACTGTGAATATCCCAAGCTTCCATTAAGTAATATACAAACTAGTATGATACAGTAATGGCCTCTAGGGCATATACACTAACAGTTATAAGACAGAGCAGGAATTTGGGGAATACCAGATTTCCCGTGCCGCCCAAACGAAGAGAGTGCATGATGATGCATCATCTTCGGGTGTGTTCATTATACAGAACTGTTTCTCAGTATCCTCCGCATCCTGGTATATGATACCGGATAAGGATCCCAGATATGTAATCTGTTACATAAGGCTACAAAAGTGTAGAAAAACTGAGAACGGGTGATAAGTTTCATGAGGCAGAAAACGGGGCAAGTGTTGCAGCCAAGTCTGTCGGTCACTGTCACCCTGTATTGTAATACATTGATTCTGAACGAATGTTATTAGATACCGAACCTGATATACAAAATCATATCTGTCTCTTTATTAGTAAAGAAACGATAAAATTTTGTATTGTTGGATAATGTTTTGAACATTTCCTATATCAAAAGTTGATCGGTTCAGGTACGTTATCTAAAAGCGTTGATGTTCTAAATCAAACTACAGTTCTTAGTATACGGAACACACACAAGAGGAAGAGTTCAGAAATGAACGAATTCTTCTTGAGGTATTGTAGACTAGGTCAGATCAATGTGACCCGATTGGCTAAAGTTACATGTAGATGCATATTTAAATCAGTTTGAATTTACATCTTATGAAACTTGCCAGTCATGTCACAAAGATAAGATGACCATAGCTCTGTTTATTGGAAACAGAGAAAGAGTTAGTGAACTCTTGGGATGATACATGTTGATGTATGTAAGTCTCCTGTCTACACATGCCAGGACTAATTCTTTATACTTCATTACGTTCTCTGATGATCTCTTTAGATTCAGACATATGTTCCTGTTGAAACACAAGTCCGAACCTTTTGAGATATTCACAGAATATAAGTTAGAAGTAGAGAACCAAAATACGGGTATAAGTATTATGTCCTATGATGAGATCAGGAAGGAGAATACTTGTGCATGGAATTCATAGACTATTCTAAAGGAGAATGAGATTCTCTCTCAGAATTACTCCTCCGTATACACCATAGCACGATGGTATATCGGGGCGGAGCGATCACACCCTATATGATAAGGTGTGCTCTATGATGAGTAATACTGAGTTACCTTTTTTCTTAAGGGGTTATGCACTTGTGAAGCTGCATACCTATTGAATTATGGTTCCAATCAAATCAATTGCCTACCACTTCATATGTGATATGGAAGGGGAAGAGCCCATATTTTAAGTTAGTTAAGATTTGGGGTTGTCCGGCCTATATCTAAAAGCAAAATCCGGACAAGCTCGAGGCAAGGTCTGTTGTGTAGAACTGGAAATGTTCCAGCTATACAAACTGCAGCAGATGATTTGATAGAGCCAATGGATTCAGTAGATTCCAACGAACCTCAGCCTCTCCGCCGATCTAGTAGGGTTCCTCACCCACCTGAGAGATACTTCGGTTTCTCTATGACAGTGGGAGCGAGGATTGCATCATGAGATGATGACCCAACTAGCTTCGAGCTGGCCATCAGGAGTAAGACTCTGTAAGAATGGCTGGATGCTTAGCGATCTGAGATGGAATCCTTATACACCAACAAAGTATGGACTTTGGTTGCTATATCTGAAGGGTTAAATCCCCATCAGGAGCAAGTATATCTTGAGAAGATTACTTGGTGTAAATGGAAAAGTTGAGACTTTCAAAGCTAGACTTGTTAAAGGTTTTCTTCATTGACCAGGCGTGGATAATGATGAAACCCTTTCCAGTACCTATGCTTAAGTCCATCCAGATCCTACTTGCCACGGCTACATACCATGACTGCGATATCTGGTGGTTGGGTGTCATGACTGCTTTTCTAAATGATGTTTTAGAAGAGTGAGTCTATAAGTACACAGCCAAAGGGCTTCGTAAACAATGGGAGCAGCGGAAACGTGTGCAAGATGTTTTATCTGATAAAGCAGGCATCGCGGAGTTGGAACGTCTGTTTTGATGTGTTTGTCAAGGAAGTTGACATCATCAAAATGGTAGATGAACCTTGTATATACAAAAAGGTAGTAGGGAGTATGGTGGTGATCCTCGTAGAGTACGTGGATGACATACTCTTGATAGGGAAGGAGTTTCCTATGCTACGCTCGATCAATCTCCGCTTATCACTATGATTCTCCATATAGGATCAAAATGATACCTCCTAAATCCTGAGTTTTGGATCTATGAGATAGATCTAATTGGATGTTAGGACTCTCACTAGTTGTAGTGAGATGGTATCAGTCGATCCTGGGGAGAATCACTGGAAGGGTTCCAGGGTGATAAAGACGACTGAATGTCAGTCACAGGCATTGTATTTACCCTCAGTAAAGGGACGGTATGTTGGAAGAGTTCCAAGCTAGATACCGTGACATACTAGACGATAAAGGCTGGATACATCGCTACTTATGATGCTACCAAAGAGGATGTTTGGATGTATATTAGTTCATGAGATGAACTACGTTCCTACCATTGTGAGACAATGGAGTTGTGGCTTATGCCAAGGAACGCCGGTCCCATCAGTGATCCAGACTTATTCTAAGGCAGTATCACCTGATCAAGGAGATGGTTGATCTCCAAGGTGATCGAGGCAAGGAGAGCAGACTTAGAGGATAACGCAGCGGATCCACTCACGAAGGACTATTCCCAGAGAGAGACTTTCATGGAATGGTTGAGTATGAGATACTACAACCACTGCTACAGATGGCCCTAGTGCAAGTGGGAGATTGTTAGTTATATGTATGCCCTAGAGGCCATTACTGTACATTGGATGTATATTGTAGTGGATGCTGGGACATATATAGGGAGGACTTTCTTGCTCGACATGATAGTATGCTATCTGGTTACCCTTTACCTTAACGTGTACACTGATTGTCTCTCTGTTACATGTTGGTAAAGCCCTTAGGATGTGTACTTGACTACCTGGACTATGATGCGGATCATACTAGTGGGAACATGGTAGTCCATAAGTACATCCTTCAAAGTCCCTAGTCGTGGGTGTATCGAGACGGGGCATCGATATACCAGAGTAGACTAGCGTGTACCTTCTCGACCCATACAGATGGGCGATGGATGATCCCATATCCATTGGTGTTTGACATCGGAGATGATATACGGGTGCTCAGTAGAGACTGGGTACACTGGACGGACTCGCCGAGAACTCCCAGATGGTATTATACCTCACGTCAGATGGCAGTTCTCTGGTGACACTGGTACAGAGTAGTCTGTTGACCCGAGATCGTCATAGAGTCTTGTGTGGTTCCCACTGTGCTTTGATTTCCATCTTACCACGTCCAAAAGGGCGTGCAAAACGGTGGTTTTTGGGTACAGTCCCGAGTCACATGGAGGCAATGAGCGATAGGAGGGGATTCGTCTCTCCCGGTATAGGGGGTTTATGTTGCGCTGTGTTCGATTGGCTATAACAGGAAATCCCTGGCCAGGGTTGCTGAGATTTACTGGTAAGCGTTACCAGTAGTTTCTCGAAGTGTTATAGACCTCATATCGACACGACTTATCGAGCTATTGGGGTCTGACGTTTACCACCCCTAGGCGAGATATGCGACATATCAGACGATCAGACCGGACTGTACGGTAGTGTTACTGGTCGGATTCACTGGAGTGTGAGCGGGCTTGCTCGTCGATCTTCAGATCGCTCAATACCCGGGTGGCCGTTACGTTTAGCAGACCGCTTGCGGCTTGTGGGTGTTTGATATGATCATCACCGGCTGCCGGCGTATTGACGAGTCTTTAGAGTCCTACACAGAGGTTTCCTGGCTCAAGCAAAACGAAATAGGAGCGCATATGAGATATGTGCGGGACCGAGAATAATACCAGTATGTGATACTGTGTTCGATTCTCGCGATGTGACATTGATCGGTTATATGCGATATAGCCGAATTATCGGATCAAGTGTTGATTCGATAAGTTGTTACTGATGATACCAGTCGGTTATGTGCGACATGACCGGATCATTGAATCAAGTGTTGATTTAATGATTTAATGCATAATTATATATTTGATATATTACTTTGCATTAACTAGTATTGGTTCACTTTAAATGGATTTTCTCACTCGGGATGTGCGCATTATATATGTGATATGATTTTGTGCACTTGCTTGTATCATGTTTGATGATACATGCTTTTTGGTTAAGTGTAAAGTATTAAACCTTGGTTAATAAAATGGTTAGGGTTTATTATTTGTTATTCATTTATCTTATTTAGTTATCCATTTATTTTTGATAAATGAATAAAAGAAAGAGAAAAGAATGGTGGCTTCTTTTGTTGTTTTGTTAAAGCTTCATGAAGCTTTGACTTAGTCCACCATTCTTATCTCATCCTTAACCCTAACCATACCACTCAACCATGATTAATTCTCTATACTAAACCATGGTTCTAAGATGATAAGAATGATTTATTCTTTTCATTTTAGAATTATCTTATCATATCTTTTCTTCTTCTTCTTCCTTGAACTCAAGAAGAAAAACCTTGAGGTCATCAATGGTGATTGATGCAAATGAGTGAGAAATCCAATTCTAAAGTCTACCCACTTCCTATTTCTTCATCCTCTACCTCTTGCCAAGTAGTAGAGTGTGTTTACTTCACAATTTTCTTGACTTGATGAAGTCGGAGCTTGATTTAGCGATGCCTCGACGTAGATCATCTTCGGCATGGACATCGACGACCTAGCTTGCCCATTCTCCGACGAAGCGACACTAGAGCCCGGATTTTGATTTGGACAGCGGAGACGGCTTCGTTGCGGAGCCGTGGAGGTGGAGCACCGGATCTACAAAGGTTGTATTTCCGTTAAACTCGTAGTTAAGTGTTAACTAGTTTCTATTTCGCCTAGACATCTAGCAAACGATCCGTAGTCGGGTCTCTCGGCACCTAGAATTTTTGAATTTGGCATGTTCGATGCCTTGTGAGACCTCACTAGAGTGCCTAGGAACCCTACACCATTATGATGTGGAGTGTATGGAGGAGTAAGCTGAGAGAGAATTCCTTTCTTTTTTAGGTAACCTAGGAACTCGGCACTTAAGTATTCACCACCTCGATCAGATCTCAGTGTCTTGATACTTTTGCCGGTTTGGTTTTCTACTTCATTCTTATATTCTTGGAATTTCTCAAAGGCCTCGGATTTATGTTTCATTAAGAAAATGAATCCATACCTAGAGTAATCGTCCGTAAAAGTAATGAAATATGAAAAACCATCTCTTGCATGTGTAGACATTGGACCACATACATCGCTGTGTATGAGTCCTAAGAGCTCGCTCGCTCTTACTCCATGTCCAGTGAATGGAGTCTTTGTCATCTTTCCTTTGAGACATGATTGACAAGTTGCATAAGATTGATATTCGAACGGATCTAAATATCCTTCTCTATGTAACTTAGTTAACCTTGTCTCATTGATGTGACCCAGTCTACAATGGCATAAGAAAGCCTGATTTATATCTGGAGACTTTCTTTTTAGTGTGTTCTGGACATTGAAAATCTGTAATTGGTTTAACATGTATATACCGTTATCTAGTGTACCGGACCCAATCAAACCATGATTAAGGTGGATGTTAACAACATCGCTTACAAACGTGAAATCATAACCTTCTTTTGATAGCAACGATACTGATATGATATTACACGTTAAACTAGGTACACAAAAACAGTTGCGCAAAACCAAAATATGTCCACTCGTCAATCCAAGGTGATAATCCCCTATGGACACAGCACCCACGCTAGCTCCGTTAGCAACCTGGAGGGTCATATCACCAACCTTCAGCACTCTACGGTTTCTCAGTGCCTGCAATAAATTGCATATATGAGATCCTGATTAGGTATCCAATACCTAAGAAGTAGAGTTGATTGACAGACAATTTTCAATTACAAACACACCTGAAGTCGAAGCCACGGCTTGCTTCGGGTCCTGGTTCTTGGCAATCCAAGCTTTGCAATCTTTCTTCCAATGGCCTTTCCTACGACAGTGGAAGCACTCGTCCTTTGCCACTACTGGCTCCGTAACTTTTGTCTTTCCTTTAACTCCCACCTTACCAACACCACCTCTTGGTTTGGTAGCGGCCTTCTTCTTCCTTCCTTTGGCCCTAGCCTTGGACCCGGAAGAGGAATCACCGCGAACAAACATAGTGGGTGTTTCTCTTGCTTTCTGCAAGGTGCCTTCTACACTCCTCAACATGTTAAGGAGTTCTGGAAGTTCAACTTCTTTTCCTTGAATGTTGAAATTCAGAATAAACTGGGCGTAGGTGGAAGGAAGGGACTGAAGAACCAAGGCTGTATATAGCTCGTTCTCTAATGTTATCTCGAGGTCCGCGAGCTCTTCTATATAGCCAATCATCTTAAGGACATGTTCTCCTACAGATGACCCGACGGCCATCCTCGACTGAAACAAGTTCTTCGAGTTCTCGTATCTAACTATACGAGATTGCGCTCCATACAGATCCTTTGTGTGGAGAAATATGGATTCAAGGTCCATATTCTCGTGCCTCCTCTGATGTTCATTATTCATATAGGCAAGCACGGTGCATTTGGCCTTCGTGCAATCAATCTCCCAGGTCTTGCGGATTTCCTTATCCGCGACACTGGATTCTGGACCAGGGAGAGCAGGTGCCTTAGTGGTAAGGACATTCCCTAATTTGTCATAAGTAATTGCCATCTTAACATTCCGGAACCAATCTTTATAGTTTGGCCCTGTCAAAATATTTTTATCTAATAGTAACTTAAGTCCTGTCATGTTCTGGGTCACTGCAAAGAGAGAGAGGGAACACTTTAGCATGATGCTCTTGCAAGTTTAGAGTGGTGTTTAGTTTATCTAAACAGGATGGCTCCTACTGTTTCTCGAATCCCTACTCAAACCAAAAAGGAAGAACTAGTCAGGACTATTCTCACCGTATAATTCTTGCTTAACCGTTCAGCCAGGCCGTTGTCGGTACTTCGAGGGAGGTTTTACGACGCTTTCGCGAAGTTCCTTAATTAAATAACCTCTTTTCTCTGGGGGCATAGCCCCGCTGACCTTAGCGTTGGTCAAAATGTCATAAGTCAAATGTCAAGTTCTACCCATCATTATCTTGTTAATTTGAACCCATCCGTACATAACCCTGACGTTGGCCAAATGATAGTACGACTGTCCCAAACCAACTCATCTATCTATGCAACAAATGAATACCCAGCAGCTACCAAACACTATGCCTTGGCGTTGGTCAAAATACATAGCTTGAATACTACTGAATACCCAAATGAAATGACGGAAGGCTACGAATGGTTTTGGCGAAACCGTGAACGTAGTGAACTTGATATGATCGAAGAAACCTGATAGCTTTTAAAATGAGTGGCTTAAGTTCCGCAATTTAAAAAATATCTTCTGTTTTAAAATAACCGAGTGGTTTCTTTTAAACTGTTCCAACGATTCAACTTTGGTTTATTTTCTTTGCATTAATATAATGCGTCCCATCAATTAACCTATCATTGCAGAAAACAACGAAAATACAACGTCCTCTTATACCATCCACATTCGCCGCTGGGTCCCGTCATTCACCCGTTAGGTTACTTAACTAACGACAGAGCGGGGGCTGGGCTGGCGCGGGTGTAAAACATAAGTGACGCCTAATAGATATCATATATGTAGGGTTGCTAGGCACGCGCACAAGGGTCTACGAGGCATCAACCATGCCCGATTAAAAAATTAGTCGTGCCGAACAACCCGAAGACGGATCTTTAAACTAGGGTTTAGGCGAAAACATGCATGTTAAACTCTTTAACACTAAGTGAGAGAGATTACAACCTTTGTAGATCCGGTCCTTCACTTCTTAAGCTCCATGTTGAGGTCCCTTCACTGCGATCATCGTGTTCTGCACTCTCTAAAGGCTTCACGAAGAGAATGATGCAACCTTTGCTTCCAATCTTTGATACCAAGATGATCTACCTTGAAGTTTCGATAACACAAGCTAACACTCATAATATGAAGTGAACACCCTCATCTAAATGGCAAGGATAGATGAGGATGATGAAGTAGGATTTTTGCTCTCATTTAAAATCTTTTTCTCACTCACTTTCATCACAAAAGAAAGCTTTTTCATGAAGGAACTCAAGCATGAAGAAGAAAAATGAAGAAGATAACCTTAATCCTTTTGTGATGAACAATGAATTATCCCGTGATAACCTTAATCCTTTTTACATAACCTTCATGGAAGCTTCATGCAAAAGCTAACCCTAATCCAAACCTTAACCAAGTTTAAACCCTAATCCAATGTTAAATTTGTAACCATAACATGTTACAATATTATATATCACATATACAATATATTTTGTAACAATAGAAAATAATACAATTAACATATATCGCATATATATCAATGTATTATCCCGTGAGAAAATGAATCTTTTAGTGAGCTAATATTAGTTAATGTAATTTAATATATCATATATATTATTATACATTAAATTATCGAATCAACACTTGATCCGACAATCCGTCTATATCGCATATAACCGACTAATACGATGACCCGGCTATATCACATATACCCGGCCGATATCTCATATCGCGAGAATCCAATACGGTATCACATACCGCATTATCCTCGGTCCCGCACATATTACATATGTGCTCCTACTCCGTTTTGCCTGAGTCAAGAAACCTCTGTGTAGGACTCTAAAGAATCGTCAATACGCTGGCAGTAGGTGATGATCATATCAAACACCCACAAGCTGCAAGCGGTCAACTAAACGTAACAGCCACCCAGGTATTGAGCGCTCAGAAGATCAACAAGCAAGCCTGTACATTCTCCTGTGAATCCAATCAGTAACACTCCCGTACAGTCCGGTCTCGTCGTCTGATATGTCGCATATCTCGTCTAGGGGTGGTAAACGTCAGACCCCAGTAGCTCGATAAGTCGTGTCGATATGAGGTCTATAACAGTTCAAGAAACTACTGGTAACACTTACTAGTAAATCTCAGCAACCCTGGCCAGGGATTTCCGGTTATAGCCAATCGAACACAGCGCAACATCAACTCCCTATACCGAGAGAGACGAATCCCCTCCTATCGCTCATTGCCTCCATGTGATTCGGGACTGTACCCAAAAGCCACCTTTTTGCACGCCCTGTTGGACGTGGTATGATGGAAATCAAGGAATCACACAAGACTCTATGACGATCTCGGTTCAACAGACTACTCTGTACCAGTGTCACCGGAGAACTGCCATCTGACGTGATGTATAATACCATCTGGGAGTTCTCGGCGACTCCGTCCAGTATACCCAGCTCCACTGAGCACCCGTACACCATCCTTGATGTCAAACACCGATGTATATGGGATCATCCATCGCCCATCATATGGGTCAAGATGCGTATACGCTAGTCTACTCTGGTGCATCGATGCCCTGTCTCGATACACCCTCGACTAGGAACAGTTATAGGATGTACTCGTCGACTACCGTGGCCCCACTAGTATGATCTCATCATAGTCCCAGTAGTCGAGTACATATCCTAAGGGCTTTATCAACATGTAACATAGAGACAGTCAGAGTACATGTTAAGATAAAGTACAACCAGATAGCATACTATCATGTTGAGCAAGAAAGTCCTCCCTATATATGTCCTAGCATCCACTACAATATACATCGTATGTACAGTAATGGCCTCTAGAGCATACATATAACTAACAATCTCCCACTTGCACTAGGGCCATCTGTTGTGGTATCACATACCCAACAATTAGCTGCGGTTGAAGTATCTCATACTCGACCATCCCATAAATGTCTCTACTGGGAAAAAGTCCTTTGTGAGTGGATCCGTGCTGTCGTCCTCTGTGTCTACTCTCCTAACCTCGATCTCCCTGGAGATCAACCATCTCCATGATCAGGTGATACTGCCTAAGAATTATATCTGGATTTTTTATGGGACGGTAGTTCCTTGGCTAAAGCCACAACTCCATTGTCACACGATGGTAGGAACGAAGTTCATCTCATGAACTTATATATATCCAGACTGCCTCTTTGGTAGCATCCTTGGTAACGATGTATCTTGCCTTTAATCGTCTAGTATGTCACGGTATCTAGCTTGGAACTCTTCCAACATACCGTCCCTCCACTGAGGGTAAAGACAATGCCTGCGACTGACATTCAGTCGTCCTTATCACCCTGGAACCTTTCCTGTGATTCTCCCCAGGATCGATTGATACCATGTCACTACAACTAGTGAGAATCCTAACATCCAATTAGATCTATCTCATAGATCCAAAACCCAGGATTTAGGAAGTATCACTTTGATCCTATATGGAGAATCCTTGTGATAAGCGGAGATTGACCGAGCGTAGCATAGGAAACTCCTTCCCTATCAAGAGTATGTCATCCACGTACTCTACGAGGATCACCACCATACTCCCTACTACCTTTTTGTATATACAAGGTTCATCTACCATTTTGATGAAGTCAAACTCTTTGACTACCACATCAAAACAGATGTTCCAACTCCGCGATGCCTGCTTTATCCTATAAAGCATCTTGCACATGTTTCCGCTGCTCCCACTGTCTACGAAGCCCTCTGGCTGTGTACTTATAGACGCTCTTTTCTAAAACATCATTTAGAAAAAGCAGTCATGACACCCAACCACCAGATTCCGTAGTCATGGTATGTAGCCATGGCAAGTAGGATCTGGATGGACTTAAGCATAGCTTTGAAAGTCTCAACTTTTCTATATACACCAAGTAATCTTCTCAAGATATACTTGCTCCTGATGGGGATTTAACCCTTCAGATAAAGCAACCAAAGTCCATACTTTGTTGGTGTATAAGGATTCCATCTCAGATCGATAAGCATCCAGCCATTCTTACAGAGTCACACTCCTGATGGCCAGCTCGAAACTAGTTGGGTCATCATCTCATGATGCAATCCTCGCTCCCACTGTCATAGAGAAACCGAAGTATCTCTCAGATGGGTGAGGAACCCTACTAGATCGACGGAGAGGCTGAGGTTCGTTGGAAACTATTGAATCCTTTGTTTCAACCAAATCATCTGTTGTAGTTTGTATAGCTGGAACTCCTTCCAGTTCTACCTCATGCCCAGTAATTTCTTCACAAGAAATTCCCTTTCACAAAAGTGGCATGTTGAGAAATAAAACACTTTTTTTTCTCGGTTTGGTAGAAGATATTCCCTTGCGAATGCTTAGGATATCCAATAAACTTCCACAGATCTGACTTTACCTCGAGCTTGTCCGGATTTTGCTTTTCAGACATAGGACGGACAACCCTAAATCTTAACAAACTTAAGATATGGGCTCTTCCCATTCCATATCACATATGAAGAGGTAGGTAACTGATTTGATTTGAACCCTATTCAATAGGTATGCAACTTCTCAAGTGCATAATTCCCAACAGGAAATAGGAAACTCAGTAGTACTCATCATAGAGCACACCATATCACATAGGGTGCTATTGCTCCGCCCCGATACACCGACGTGCTGTAGTGTATACGGAGGAGTAATGTTGAGAGAGAATCTCATTCTCCTTTAGAATAGTCCAGGAATTCCATGCTCAAGTATTCTCCTCCTTGTTCATATCAAAGGACATAATACTTATACCCGTATTTTGGTTCTCTACTTCTAACTTACATTCTGTGAATATCTTAAAAGGTTCGGACTTGTGTTTCAATAGGAACATATTTCTGAATCTTGAGAGATTATCAGAGAATGTAATGAAGTACAAAGAACCGGTCTTGGCATGTGTAGACAGGGGACTTACATACATCAGCATGTATCAATCCCAAGAGTTCACTAACTCTTTCTCTGTTTCCAATAAACGGAGCTATGGTCATCTTATCTCTATGACATGACTGGCAAGTTTCACAAGATGTAAATTCAAACAGATTTAAATATGCATCTAAATGTAACTTAGCTAGTCGTGTCACATTGATATAACCTAGTCTACAATACTTCAAGAAGGATTCGTTCATTTCTGAACTCTTCCTCTTGTGTGTGTTCTGTATACTAAGAACTGTAGTTTGATTTAGAACGTCAATGCTTTTAGATAACGTGCCTGAACCGATCAACACTTGATATAGGAAATGTTCAAAACATTATCCAACAATACAAAATTATATCGCTTCTTTACTAATAAAGAGACTGATATCAGGTTCGGTATCTAATAACATTTGTTCAGAATCAATGTATTCAGGTAATACAGGGTGATAGTGACCAACAGACTTGGCTGCAACACTTGCACCGTTTTCTGTCTTATGAAACTTATCACTCGTTCTCAGTTCTCTACCTATCTGTAGCCCATGTAACAGATTACATATGCGGGATCCTGATCCGGTATCTCATACCTAGGACGTAAAGGATACTGAGAAACAGTTCTGTGTAATGAACACACCCGAAGATGATGCATAAGCATGCACTTTCTTCGTTTGGGCGGCACGGGAATTCTGGTATTCCCCAATTTCCTGCTCTGTCTTATAACAATTATAAGTAGAAGCGGGACCAACGTTCCCCAGCTCAGTATAACAAGCGGGTTCGGTCAATATATCCGTATTATTATCTTGATTAAGGCGTGATATGGTCGCTACCAGGAGAGAGAGAGAAGAAAACACTCAGCGTATGCTCTTGCAAGATTAGATTGGTTATCTAATATATCTAATCAGGATGTCTCCCACTGTTTTAATCAAATCTTCCTTCAAACCCTAAAAGGAAAGACTAGCCGGGATTAATTACACGCTACAAGTTCGCCAATCTTTCAGCCAGGCCAGTGTCGGTACTTTGAGGGAGGTCCCCCGTGCTTTCGCACGAACCTAATTAAAGTAAACCTTGTTTTCCCAGGGGCGTAACCCCATTAACACCTTTCTAGACACCTACTTGATCGGCTAATTGTAATGTGTAAAACTCTCCCAGGAGTAACTCTTACTCGCAACGGGTATCGGGATCCAACTATCTCATAGAAGGTATGCAATCTCATTGCAAATTTCAACACTTGAAATTCCCAATAATATTTTACCCCTAGCGTCCTTTGACCTTGACAGAGGTCAACAAACCATAGGCTGCTAGTCAAGTTCAACCCGTCATTTCCTGATTGAAGTAAACCCACCCGCACGACCCTTGACAGAGGTCAACAAGGTCGTACGACTACCCTAAATCAATCACATCATATGCTTATACAGATAAGCACTAATCAGCTACCGCACACTACGCCTTGACAGAGGTCAACAAACGCAGCACGAATACTAACTATTACTTATCTGAAATGACGGAGGGCTACGACAGGTTTTTAAGAAAACCCTTTGCGTAATGAACTTGATATCGTTGTAGAATCGAGTGATTTTTAAATGGATGTTTTTAGGCTTTTCTAGTTTTGCTAAAGGGGTCAATCCCGGTGAAGGGATCGTCGGCCCTTTCCTCATCGAATAAGGTGCAGGATATATCATATATACCACTATGCAAAGAAAAAACTCCAAAAGCAATCAAAAGACAAACCGAGGGGTGTAGCATCTGCCAGTCATTGCTAAAGGGGTCACTCCCGGTGAAGGGATCTCGGCCCTTTCCTTATCGAATAAGGTGCTGGATGTTCTACAAGGAACACCGTTATGCAAAGCAAGAACTAGAGCTACCAGTTTTTAAACAAGTTTCTACAACATCTTTAGGTTTCTTTTAGTTTCATTAATCTCATTAATGAAGTCCCATTTTATTATGATTCACAAGCATTGCATTTGAAACGAAATCTACAATATAACATATATCTCATATATATAATATAAACATTCGTCTCAGGCAGTAATATGATCTCATCACAGAACATTGCAGCAGAAGAACATATATGAAATATTGGATATACTAGGACGTCCGTGTTTTCAATACGAGCCTGTATAAAACACGGATTCCACGGTCGCGATGAATAGCCAAACCCACATCCCTAGACCCCTACGAGAGCGGCAAGCAACACTGCCAATTCTAGGATTAGGAGACCCGGTCTCGACTCCTCGAGATGGTCTCCCACTGGACCCTAGAACCCGGTTACTTGTGCTCCCCGCCTTGGGTCTACCTAATGCGGAAAAGTAAATAATATACAACGGTGACATCATCCTCACCCCGGAAGTGCCCCAATAAAATAATATTACATACAAATGAATTTTACATGAATGAAAAAGAAAAACTCTCATCTCACATAAAAACCCCGGCTATTCAGAATACGACGATCCAATATAACATATCACCGCAACACATAATATCTCATATCATCAACGTAAGCAAGTATGCGTATCCCGATTGTCGTTGATGTATAGCAATGAAGCCGGCGATACACCACATACTACGCTTACGGTCACAGAAAAGAAAGTGTAAAACTACAACAGTTGGAATCCGCAACCTCTTTAGACATCTCATGCCTAACCAAATGAATTCCTTAGACATCGCATGCCTAACAATTATAAACCCCGTATTTTAGTCTCATTATCGAAAACTCTTTTCAATATCAAGTCGGGCAATTCAACAAGATTCCCGACATCCTGATCGAATGCTCGTCGCAAACTTTAGTAGACGGCCACACCCCCGGATGCCGTCGACGAAGTGCACTAAGGCGGAACACCGCTTCCGCGAGCACCCGAACGGATGCTTTTGGTGACGGGGTTCTCCTACAGTCACTTGGTCGGGGCTATGGGGCGTGGCTGTCTGTTAAGTTTACCCGGCGAGTATCCACGTACGCTACGTGATTGCGACGGACTTTTGATCACATCAAAATTCTGTGGCAACCTATCATCGAGACTAAACTGCTATGTTTATAACATTCAAATTAGTTATCTTATAACTACTTGTGGATTCAAAATATTGTATCACATTCCAGATAAATAGACAATGTTAAACTTTCCGATCGAATAATCAAACACCCAAGATTTCCCCAATATATCTCAACACTTGAAATCAGTTTAAAAACGTCCATCACATGCCACAGTACCAATGGTCCAGCCGTAGAAGGGTCAAGCCAACGCCTCACATGTGGCACGCCGTACTGCCCCAAACCCTAAGGTTCAAAAGGCAGTTCAAGACGGTCACATAATCGAGTTAAGGTTTGTTGTCTTCTAGAGGGTCCACCGTGTTACTTGCACGACTTAGAACGTTCTTAAACTCGAGAAAAAATCCAACTTTTGAAAAATTTTCCGACAGGGGAAAAAGTGAGTAATTGATATCCATTCGAACTTTTTAACAGTTTCTAAAAATTATCCGGATAAACTAAACAAAGTTAAATTATCCGATCGAATCAACGAGTCCCCAATACAACCCTAGAAAACTCAACACTTGAGTGGAATTAAAATATTCCCAGAAAAAATTGCCAAGAAAGGACCTAAGAATAAATATGTAACTTAGTTAACCTTGTCTCATTGATGTGACCCAGTCTACAATGGCATAAGAAAGCCTGATTTATATCTGGAGACTTTCTTTTTAGTGTGTTCTGGATATTGAAAATCTGTAATTGGTTTAATACATATATACCGTTATCTAGTGTACCGGACCCAATCAAACCATGATTAAGGTGGATGTTAACAACATCGCTTACAAACGTGAAATCATAACCTTCTTTTGATAGCAATGATACTGATATGATATTACACGTTAAACTAGGTACACAAAAACAGTTGTGCAAAACCAAAATATGTCCACTCGTCAATCCAAGGTGATAATCCCCTATGGACACAGCACCCACGCTAGCTCCGTTAGCAACCTGGAGGGTCATATCACCAACCTTCAGCACTCTACGGTTTCTCAGTGCCTGCAATGAATTGCATATATGAGATCCTGATCCGGTATCCAATACCTAGGAAGTAGAGTTGATTGACAGACAATTTTCAATTACAAACACACCTGAAGTCGAAGCCACGGCTTGCTTCGGGTCCTGGTTCTTGGCAATCCAAGCTTTGCAATCTTTCTTCCAATGGCCTTTCCTACGATAGTGGAAGCACTCGACCTTTGCCACTACTGGCACCGTAACTTTTGTCTTTCCCTTAACTCCCACCTTACCAACACCACCTCTTGGTTTCGTAGCGGCCTTCTTCTTCCTTCCTTTGGCCCTAGCCTTGGACCCGGAAGAGGAATCACCGCGAACAAACATAATGGGTGTTTCCCTTGCTTTCTGCAAGGTGCCTTCTACACTCCTCAACATGTTAAGGAGTTCTGGAAGTTCAACTTCTTTTCCTTGAATGTTGAAATTCAGAATAAACTGGGCGTAGGTGGAAGGAAGGGACTGAAGAACCAAGGCTGTATATAGCTCGTTCTCTAATGTTGTCCCGAGGTCCGCGAGCTCTTCTATATAGCCAATCATCTTAAGGACATGTTCTCCTACAGATGACCCGACGGCCATCCTCGACGGAAACAAGTTCTTCGAGTTCTCGTATCTAGCTATACGAGATTGCGCTCCATACAGATCCTTTGTGTGGAGAAATATGGATTCAAGATCCATATTCTCGTGCCTCCTCTGATGTTCATTATTCATATAGGCAAGCACGGTGCATTTGGCCTTCGCGCAATCAATCTCCCAGGTCTTGCGGATTTCCTTATCCGCGACACTGGATTCTGGACCAGGGACAGAAGGTGCCTTAGTGGTAAGGACATACCCTAATTTGTCATAAGTAATTGCCATCTTAACATTCCGGAACCAATCTTTATAGTTTGGCCCTGTCAAAATATTTTTATCTAATAGTAACTTAAGTCCTGTCATGTTCTGGGTCGCTGCAAAGAGAGAGAGGGAACACTTTAGCATGATGCTCTTGCAAGTTTAGAGTGGTTTTTAGTTTTCTAAACAGGATGGCTCCTACTGTTTCTCGAATCCCTACTCAAACCAAAAAGTAAGAACTAGTCAAGACTATTCTCACCGTACAATTCTTGCTTAACCATTCAGCCAGGCCGGTGTCGGTACTTCGAGGAAGGTTTTACGACGCTTTCGCAAAGTTCCTTAATTAAATAACCCCTTTTCTCTGGGGGCATAGCCCCGCTGACATCTTTCTCGACACCTACTTATCTTATAGCATTGATCGTTAAGTGACGAATCTCCTGATGAGTAGCGGATACTCACAGTAGGATCGGGATCCAAATATCATCGTGTGATAAAGCTGAATGAATCCTACCAAAATTATCACACTCCAAATGGTATGCAACTCTTAGCAAATTTCAGTTTCTTTAGAAATTCCCGATATCAATTTCTGCCCCATGCTCTTATGACCTTAGCGTTGGTCAAAATGTCATAAGTCAAATGTCAAGTTCTACCCATCATTATCTTGATAATTTGAACCCATCCGTACAAAACCCTGATGTTGGCCAAATGATAGTACGACTATCCCAAACCAACTCATCTATATATTCAAAAAAATGAATACCCAGCAGCTACCAAACACTATGCCTTGGCGTTGATCAAAATACATAGCTTGAATACTACTGAATACCCAAATGAAATGACGGAGGGCTACGAATGGTTTTGACGAAACCGTGAACGTAGTGAACTTGATATGATCGAAGAAACCTGATAGCTTTTAAAATGAGTGGCTTAAGTTCCGCAATTTAAAAAATATCTTCTGTTTTAAAATAACCGAGTGGTTTCTTTTAAATTGTTCCAACGATTCAACTTTGGTTTATTTTCTTTGCCTTAATATAATGTGTCCCATCAATTAACCTATCATTACAGAAAACAACGAAAATACAACGTCCTTTTATGTCATCCACATTCGCCGCTGGGTCCCGTCATTCACCCGTTAGGTTACTTAACTAACAACAGAGCGGGGGCTGGGCTGGCGCGGGTGTAAAACATAAGTGACGCCTAATAGATATCATATATGTAGGGTTGCTAGGCACGCGCACAAGGGTCTACGAGGCATCAACCATGCCCGATTAAAAAATTAGCCGTGCCGAACAACCCGAAGCCGGATCTTTAAACTAGGGTTTAGGCGAAAACATGCATGTTAAACTCTGTAACACTAAGTGAGAGGGATTACAACCTTTGTAGATCCGGTCCTTCACTTCTTAAGCTCCATGTTGAGGTCCCTTCGCTGCGATCATCGTGTTCTGGACTCTCGAGAGGCTTCACGAAGAGAATGATGCAACCTTTGCTTCCGATCTTCGATACCAAGATGATCTGCCTTGAAGTTTCGATAACACAAGCTAACACTCATAATATGAAGTAAACACCCTCATCTAAATGGCAAGATAGATGAGGATGATGAAGTAGGATTTTTGCTCTCATTTAAAATCTTTTTCTCACTCACTTTCATCACAAAAGAAAGCTTTTTCATGAAGGAACTCAAGCATGAAGAAGAAGAATGAAGAAGATAACCTTAATCCTTTTGTGATGAACAATGAATTATTGTAGTGGTTACAAATCTAACCAAGGGTTAAGCATGAGAGAGTTAACCCTTGTAGAGAGTTAACTAGGGTTAATGGTTTGGATTGGGTTAACATAATATCTCACAAATAATATCAAGCAACCACAAAGTCAAAGCTTCATGAAGCTTCATGGAAGCTTCATGCAAAAGCTAACCCTAATCCAAACCTTAACCAAGTTTAAACCCTAATCCAATGTTAAATTTGTAACCCTAACATGTTACAATATTATATATCACATATACAATTTATTTTGTAACAATAGAAAATAATACAATTAACATATATCGCATATATATCAATGTATTATCCCGTGAGAAAATGAATCTTTTAGTGAGATAATATTAGTTAATGTAATTTAATATATCATATATATCATTATACATTAAATTATCGAATCAACACTTGATCCGACAATCCGGCTATATCGCATATAACCGACTAATACGATGACCCGGTTATATCACATATACCCGGCCGATATCTCATATTGCGAGAATCCAATACGGTATCACATACCGCATTATCCTCGGTCCCGCACATATCACATATGTGCTCCTACACCGTTTTGCCTGAGTCAAGAAACCTCTGTGTAGGACTCTAAAGAATCGTTAATACGCTGGCAGTAGGTGATGATCATATCAAACACCCACAAGCTGCAAGCGGTCAGCTAAACGTAACAGCCACCCAGGTATTGAGCGCTCAGAAGATCAACAAGCAAGCCTATACATTCTCCTGTGAATCCAATCAGTAACACTCCCGTACAGTCCGGTCTCGTCGTCTGATATGTCGCATATCTCGTCTAGGGGTGGTAAACGTCAGACCCCAGTAGCTCGATAAGTCGTGTCGATATGAGGTCTATAACAGTTCGAGAAACTACTAGTAACACTTACCAGTAAATCTCAGCAACCCTGGCCAGGGATTTCTGGTTATAGCCAATCGAACACAGCGCAACATCAACTCCCTATACCGGGAGAGACGAATCCCCTCCTATCGCTCATTGCCTCCATGTGATTCGGGACTGTACCCAAAAGCCACCTTTTTGCACGCCCTGCTGGACGTGGTATGATGGAAATCAAAGCACAGTGGGAATCACACAAGACTCTATGACGATCTCGGTTCAACAGACTACTCTGTACCAGTGTCACCGGAGAACTGCTATCTGACGTGATGTATAATACCATCTGGGAGTTCTCGGCGAGTCCGTCTAGTGTACCCAGTCTCCACTGAGCACCCGTACACCATCCTTGATGTCAAACACCGATGGATATAGGATCATCCATCGCCCATCATATGGGTGAAGATGCGTATACGCTAGTCTACTCTGGTGTATCGATGCCCTGTCTCGATACACCCTCGACTAGGAACAGTTATAGGATGTACTCGTCGACTACCGTGGCCCTACTAGTATGATCTCATCATAGTCCCAGTAGTCGAGTACATATCCTAAGGGCTTTATCAACATGTAACATAGAGACAGTCAGAGTACATGTTAAGATAAAGTACAACCAGATAGCATACTATCATGTCGAGCAAGAAAGTCCTCCCTATATATGTCCTAGCATCTACTACAATATACATCGTATGTACAGTAATGGCCTCTAGGGCATACATATAACTAACAATATATAGATATTGTACATTCGTCAAACGCAATAATAGGCATTCCACATCACAGATGAACATATTGGATTTTCTACGAATTCGTATTTCTTTTGAGCCTGCAAAGAAAGACGGATTACACAGTCGCGATGAATAGCCAAAAACCCATCCTAGACCCCTACGGGTACGGCAAACTCCCCGCCAAGTACCCGAAGTGAAGCGGTCTCCCTCAACAACGTGAGTAGGCCACTAAACACTTCAAAGTACCCGGTAGTTTGTGCACCCCATCTTCGGTCTATCCTATGAGCAGAAAACAGTAAATGAAATAAAACAACGGTGGCTACAACCTCAACCCGGATGTGCCCCGCAAAAGAATATTACAACAATTTACAAATTACATTTGAATGAAAGAAACAATCGTCTTACATCCTCGGCTATCCATTCACGACAATCCAACAAGTCCACAAACACAAACCAGTAAAAACCATTACAGAAATGTGCAACCCCCTGCTAACCGCATACTAGCAGTTCGGGGAGGTTTACGAACTCATTAAACACATCACAGAAATAATCAAGTTAGCAAAACATCTTAGAACTTCGATCAAGCAAACACAAATGATTCTACTCCAAATAATTCTCTGTGCACCTGAAACCTGAGCAGAAACAAAACATCCCAGAAAATACAACATCAACACAGAAGAGTTACTGGGCAAATTTGGGCTGATTCAGCTTCAACTCGGCCGCGGATCCGCGGCGGATCGCTTAGATCCGTGGCGGATCGCTTGGATCGGCCGCAGTTCCGCGGCGGTTTGGCCGAGTCACGATCCCAAATTTCTCCAGTAATCTTATAATTCCCTACTTGTATTTTTAAGGGTCCCTGAAAAATTTTTAGACCCCGTTTTAAAATCGGCAGAAACTAGGTTAAAACGTCGTAATTTTGAGTTTGTTTTGCGATCGAATTTCTAACGACTTTGCTAACAAGTTAGTTATGGTTTAGAGAGGCTCTGATACCACTGTAGGTCGACGTTAGACACCCCACATGATGCGGGGAGGCGGAATAGGTAAAACAATCATTTTGTTTAAGCTAACATCGACTAACTTTACGGATCTTTGCTAAACCCTAACTAACAACTATCTATAAGTGATTAGCTACCATGATAGATGATTATACCTAATGAATCAAGTCCTTCTTGTTCTCGTTGACCACCTCCTCTTCGGCCTCCTCGTTGTGATAGAAGATCCACCCGAGAGCTACTTCTCCAAGCTTTAACCTCTCACTTGAGGTAACTAGGTGACTATGAGTGCTAATCAAGGTAACCTAGAGGATATAGAAGAGGATTAGGGATCTATTAGTCTTGCTAACCCTTGGGATCTCAACACATCAGAGGATTAGGGTTAGGGTTGAAGAGAGAGAGCTTGAGGAGAGAGAATGTGTGAGTGAGAATGAATAAATATCATAAGTCATTTGGATAAATAATGAAGCATCAAAAATATCTAGAAATAATATCTCAAAATATCAACCATGCTTCATTAATTACTTTGAGATGAATCACCTCATGACTCATGATGTAATTAATGCAAATCACATCATCTCCTCCACCTCATTAAGCTTAATTCATAAATGAATTAAAGCATAATGAGTCACCTTTCTTCTAGAAGCTTCTCGAGTATTTACGAGAACGCTCCTCCTATCCGTGAAAACACGGAAAAATTGAGACTGTTTAAATCTAATAATCCAATACTAGAACCTCGCTTAAACTAAAGTAAAAATTGTCCGAACATCGTACGTGTATAAAAACACGCATGTGTCCGAACCATGTCGTAAAACCATATGACCTCTATATCGTTTCGCCTGAAGCAGGGAAACTTTCTGTGTGGGACTCTAAAGACTCGATACTACGCTGGCAGTGGGTTTAACCACAGACCACAAGCGGCACTAGCTGTACGTAATGGTCCCCAGGTAGATGTCGATAAGAATGCCGATGAGGAAACCCATCCGAACTCCTACTGAGCCTGATGTGACAATCTCCGTAAGATCTGGTCTGTTCGTCTAAGACTATCGCATATAAGGCCTAGGGGGGCGGCAAGCGTCAGTCCCCTAAAAGCTGTATAAGTCATGTCGGAGTAAAGCCCATTACACCTTGAGAAGCTACTGGAAATCCTACCAGTAAATCTCGTTTGCCCTGGCCAGGGACTTTGCGTAATAGCTTTCCAAACACAGCGCGATATCAACTCCAAATACCGGGAGAGACGAATCCTATCTAACTGCCACTGCCTCCAAGTGCTTCGGGACTGCACCCAACTGCTACCTGTTTGCACGCCTCCTTTGAGCCGTGGTAGGGTAGCAATCTAAGAACAGTGGGAACACACTCGAGACGAAGCAGCAGTGTCAAGTCTGTGGACTATGTTGTACTCATGTCACCTAGGAACTATTAACTGACGACGGGTATAATACCAACCAACATTTCCCTGCGAGTCCTGTCCGGTGTACCCGTAACCCAACGAGCACATGTATACTATCTCCAGTACAACGTACTAATGGCTGTGGGACAGACCATTTCCCCTGCTGGGATGAGAAGCGTACACACTAGTCTACTCTGGAGTATCGATGCCCTGTCTCGATAATCCTATGACTAGGGACCTGAAAAAGGATGTGCTTGTAGACTACCCAGCCCCCACTAGTGTGACTGCCATCACAACGCTGGTAGTCAAGCAAGATCCTAAGGGCTCTATCAATATGTATTCGTGATATGCTAACATATACACATATTAAGATAGACTTAAACCAAGTAGCATACTACTATGTTGAGCGAGACTGTTAATATAACTGTGAATATCCCAAGCTTCCATTAAGTAATATACAAACTAATATGATACAATAATGGCCCCTAGGGCATATACACTAACAAGCTATGATGATTACCCGATTCGAGAAGTGAAGTGTCACCGACTACGGGTACATGGTGGACCCGGTACGGTACACCAGGGCAAGAAGATTGTATAGAAAGGCGTTGAGCCCGACAGGGGAACGCTACCTACCGGTGACAGTACTGGACTCTACGGATATCCGGAGGATACCGACCGGAGTGATATGAGACAGATGGATATGAGGGCTGATCCAATGAGACGACGTCTGAGATATGAGGATTTACGTGTCGATACTGGATATGGGTTTTATGATGATTTCAGGTGTCGATGCTGGACACTCAAATTTTATGATGATTTGATGTGTTGTTGATGGACACACGTTAGATGATACACGTATATACATATATATGACACAGATGACATGTTAATATATAATGATACATGCGCAATATTATTATTTATATACTTACGTATGCACGATCTCGCTCGTTGCCACACGGCATTATAGTATTATATGATAATATTACTGTATGACCTAGGAGATCTTCATACATTCGATTTCTACATGCTGATGTCTTCTACTCACGAGTTGACAACTCACCCCCCGTTGTTCCATAGTTTTCTTGCAGGATCGACCGCTCGGATTCAATAGCGGCTTTCTACCACATTGCTCCCTACTAGGTGATTTGCATTGGTAGGTGGGTTACAGTTCAGAGCGTAACCACCATTGTTTACTTTTATATTCTTTGTATCTAGTTAAAATCTCCATCAACTAGACTATGTATATTTGGTAGATTTAGAGACCGGTTGTATATTCTTTCGGACATAGAGTCGTGGTTTGTATATTATTTGGATATAGTTGACCTGATGATGTTTTGATTTTCTTCACTTTCTTTCTGTGATTGATTTTCTCCTTAGGCGTCGTATATTTCATATTGTGTGGTTGTAATTCCGTCAATTGGCGAAGAGCTAGCTCCCGCTTGGGGATTCGTATGATATTATCGTTTATGTATTGGTTTTATCAAAATTCACAAAGGATGTGCTGCCTAAATTTCAAATGATTAGAATTTTTTCAAATCATAGTATATAATCCACTTGTATTTCAAACGAACATTATTTATACTTTAAAAGAAGAACTTGATTTCCATTATACCCCTATTTCAAAACTTCACCTCCGCTATTTTACTAAAAAGGTTTAGATTTCTGGGTTTTTGGCTTACTTGGGTTACAGTGGGGTCCTATAGACTTCACGTGATCCAAGTGCCGGTCGCGTGCCATACTCAGGTCGTGACAAAGTTGGTATCAGAACGTTAGGTTTAAGCTTGGTTCGATTCTAGGTTTGACTATGTGAAGTCTAGGACGTATATATTTCGGAACCTAGGTTTGACCTTACGGAACATAGACTTGGCTAAGGGGGTATTAGACCCGAACTTTCGTTACATAGGTTGACCTTGGTTGATAGAGTAGGTAACTTAAGTAGAGTGACGTACCGTGTGTATATTCCGTAGCATACTTACGATACGCTGCTCCGCTTAACTAACCTTAGGTTGTGCATATCTTAAGATTCGTTATTCTATTCGTTATTATGATCTATCATCATCGATGTTTGTTTGTGGTTCATGTCGCCTTGGCTACATGAGCTGAGAGAGCTGCGGATATAGATGCGATCAGAGCGAGATCGTCAGGGACGAGGACTAACTATGATGTTATCCCAGTGACACAGGAACAGATTGTTATTCTTTTAAGCTAGGATTTCTCATTTGAGACGAGTGTTCGGGATCTGCACCAGATGATCAGGCCATTGTGTGAGGCCAGTCAGATTGAGAGGACTGTTGACGTACGGCCTACTCTAGAGATCGATGTGTTGTCTACCGGACAGACAGATGTACCAGCCGTTACTGAGATTGACGAGATGTCGCTTCCAGAGCTCACGAAGCTGAAGCCACATGAGTTTACAGGCAGGGATGTGACAGAAAATCCCTAATCATTCTTGGATAAAATGACTTGGACATTTCGTTCATCATTTGGATGCCCCGATGCAAGATCAGTTAAGTTGATTAACTTCAGTTCGAAGGGTCTTGATTGTTAGAGTTTTTGCGTGCTTAGTTTTAATTACCGCAATCAAGACGGTTTCGCTTGGTAGCTAAGCGGTTGAGTACGGGTCGTCCATAGGGAGATGGGAATCTTTTTCTATGTACTTTAACGAGTTAAGTCTAAATGTCCAGGTTTGTTTGAGATTAACTATGTGCTGAAATATGTATAAAGAGAGCTTGTTAGGGTCGGGATTAGGTTAGTTTGAGTTAGGAGTCGCTTAATTCCTTCGTTGCCACTATTAATATCGGTGTTACGGTAATCAGCAACAACGGGGATTAGCACGACTAGGAAGGAAACTTGCGAGTATAAGCTAGGCTTTCCAACGCTTAGTTTCTTCCTTTTGGTCCTTGTCCGTCCGTTCTTGGCTCTTAGCCTTAACCTCCAGTCAATTCAACCACAACCGGTCTCGCTAAGGAATCACCACTATCATGTAGGATAGCGTGCCGTAGGGAGCGGATTGTGGTTCAATTAACGGGAGTCCGAATTAAACAATTGGGAAAGAAAAGAGTGAGAGAGATTTCCTTCTCTCAAACTTTCCTTATCCTACCCTAACAAGTAAGAAACCACTCACCCATTAACAAGAAAAAGAAAATAAAACAAAGGAGGAAGATAGAAAGAAAGGGGTTAGAAAATCACAACTAGCTATTTGATGTAGGGATGGCCTAGCACCTTGTCAAGGGTTCGGTGGCATCACACATGCCATAATCAAAATTTTGGAGGCGCTAAGCTAGCCCGACAAGAATCGAAACTAGAAGTTTTAGGGATTCATACAAATAAGCATCACATGCAATTGTAAAACTATCACTAAGAGGAAAAATACGACCTTTGTAGATCTTCCTCGGTGACTCCTTGGCACTATGAGAGTTTGAAACGGATCGATGGAAGCCTTCCTTGTCCACGATGATCCACCCGAAGTCCCTTTGCCCAAAGCTCCTTACCATACTTGTTTCGCAAACGAAGTAGAGTAAACACCCTACACAAATCGGCTAGAGGTGTGTAGTATGATGATGTGGTTTGTATTCAACAATTCAAATCCTTTCTTTTATCAACTTCACTCAAAAAGAAATTAAGAGAGGAAGAAGAAGATAATGGTGGCTTGAGCTTTCTATCATATCACATATGATAACTTGTATTCTTCACACCCTTGCACTCAATTTTGCACAAGTTTTGTACTACTTGCTTCATATCACATATGAAGCTATTTATAGTGATAAGAAAGGAATAATCACCATTATTCCATTACCACCATAATTATGAGTGGAAATTCTTTTCCTAAACAATTAAGCATGGGTGGAAATTCTTTTCATTAAGTTAAGTAAAGGATACCCACTAAAGAATAAAGGAGCATGTGTATGTTTTCTTTTCATTAACTTAAAATGAAAAGATATAAAGAAGCATGTGAAGATATTCTTTACATTAACTTAAAATGATAAATACAAATTAAAAGCTTCAATATAAGTCTTATATTGCCACCATTCTTGTATCAACAACCATGATACTATGTATGCATGTATGTGTTCATGCACATCATCATGTGCATGCATGCATGCATACAAAAGGATTTACTTAAAAAATTTATCTAAATGTAATTTGTTAAATCAACACTTGATTTACCAAACCGGTCATATCTCATACAATCCGTCAAATAGAAAATGCCCGATTAATATACGTTATCACATAACCTTATTTAAGCGGGTCCCGCGCATATCTCATATGCACACCACATCGTTTTGCCTGAGCCAGGAAACTTCATTGTGGGACTCTAAGACTCGTCAATACGCCAGCAGTAGATGATGATCATATCAAACATCTACAAGCCGCAAGAGGTCAGCTAAACATAACGGCCACCCGGGTATTGAAGCGATCAGAAGAAAACCAGCGAAGCTGTAAAAAACTCCCGTCGAGCCAACTAGCAACACTTACCGTACAGTCCGGTCTCTTCGTCTGATACGTCGCATATGCAGTCTAGGGGTGGTAAATGTCAGACCCCAGTAACTTTATAAGTCATGTTGATTTATGGCTCATAACAGGTCGAGGAACTACTGATAACACTTATCAGTAAACCTCGAGAACCCTGGCCAGGGATTTAGGTGTTATAGCCGATCAAACATAGCGCGACATCAACCCCCTATACCGGGAGAGACGAAACCCCTCCTATCGCTCACTGTCTCCATATGATTCGGGACTGTACCCAAAATCCACCTGTTTGCACAACTCAGTAGAGCCGTGGTAGGGAGGAAATCAAAGTACAGTGGGAACCACACAAGACTCTATGACGATCTCGGGTCTACAGACTAACCTGTACAAGTGTCACCAGAGAACTGCTATCTGACAATAGGTATATATACCATCTAGGAGTTCTCGGCGAGTCCGTTCAGTGTACCCAGTCTCCACTGAGCAACCGTACACCATCCTTGATGTCAAACACCGATGGATATGGGATCATCCATCGCCCATCATATGGGTCAAGATGCGTATACGCTAGTCTACTCTGGTGTATCGATGCCCTGTCTCGACACACCCTCGACTAGGAACAGTTATAGGATGTACTCATAGACTACTGTGGCCCCACTAGTATGATCTCATCATAGTCCCAGTAGTCGAGTACAAATCCTAAGGGCTTTATCAATATGTAACAAAAGAGACAATCAGAGTACATGTTAAGATAAAGTACAACCAGATAGCGTACTATCATGTTGAGCAAGAAAGTCCTCCCTATATATGTCCAAGCATCCACTACAATATACATCGTATGTACAGTAATGGCCTCTAGGGCACACATATAACTAACAATCTCCCACTTGCACTAGGGCCATCTGTTGTGGTATCACATACCAAACAATCAGTTGTGGTTTAAGTATCTCATACTCAACCATCCCATAAAAGTCTCTACTGGGAAAAAGCCTTAGTGAGTGGATCCGCTCTGTTGTCCTCTGTATCTACTCTCCTTACCTCGATCTCCCTGGAGATCAACCATCTCTATGATCAGGTGATGCTGCCTAAGAATTATATCTGGATTTCTGATGGGACGGTAGTTCCTTGGCTAAAGCCACAACCCCATTGTCACACAATGGTAAGAACGAAGTTCATCTTATGAACTTTTATATATATCCAGATTTTATCTTTGGTAGCATCTTTAGTAAAGACGTATCTTGCCTTTCTAGTATGTCACGGTATCTAGCTTGGAACTCTTCCAACATACCGTCCCTCTACTAAGGGTAAAGACAATGCCTGCGACTGACATTCAGTCGTCTTTATCACTCTGGAACCTTTCCAGTGATTCTCCCCAGGATCGATTAATACTATCTCACTACAACTAGCGAGTATCCTAACATCCATTTAGATCTATCTCATAGATCCAAAACCTAGGATTTAGAAGGTATCACCTTGATCTTATATGGAGAATCCTTGTGATAAGCGGAGATTGACCGAGTGTATCATAGGAAACTACTTCCCTATCAAGAGTATGTCATCCACGTACACTACGAGGATCACCACCATACTCCATACCACGAGGTTCAACCATTTTGATGAAGTCAAACTCTTTGACTACCACATCAAAACAAATGTTCCAACTCCGTTGTGATTCTCCCCAGGATCAATTGATATTATCTCACTACAACTAGTGAGTATCCTAACATCTATCTCATAGATCCAAAACCCTGGATTTAGGGGGTATCTCCTTTGATCCTATATGGAGAATATTTATAATAAGAGGAGATTGACTGAGCGTAGCATAGGTAACTCCTTCCCCATCAAGAGTATGTCATCCACGTACTCTACGAGGATCACCACCATACTCCCTACTACCTTTTATGTATATACAAGGTTCATCTATTTATTTTGATGAAGTCAAACTCTTTGACTACCACATCAAAATAGATGTTCCAACTCCGCGATGCCTGTTTTATCACATAAAACATCTTGCACACTTTTCCGCTGCTCCCACTGTCTACGAAGCCCTCTGGCTGTGTACTTATAGACGCTCTCTTTTCTAAAACTTCATTTAGAAAAGCAGTCATGACACCCAACCACCAGATATCGCAGTCAAGGTATGTAGCAGCAGCAAGTAGGATTTGGATGGACTTTAAGCATAGCTTTGAAAGTCTCAACTTTTCCATGTACACCAAGTAATCTTCTCAAGATATACTTGCTTCTGATGGGGATTTAACCCTTCAGATAAAGGAACTAAAGTCCATACTTTGTTGGTGTATAAGGATTCCATCTCAGATCGCAAATCATCCAGCCATTCTTACAGAGTCCCCACTCCTGATGGCCTGCTTGAAACCAGTTAGGTCATACCACTTTGGTCAGGCAACAACCCCATCCCATAGGGTCGCCGTGGCACCAAAAAGTCCCTCAGCAGCTATTTTCTACGCATGCCCCCTTGCGAGGACTACAACCCGCCGGAACACTTTCCGGTCTCGGGACACGCTGGGGTAATATGAAATTCTCGCTCCCACTGTCTTAGAGAAACCGAAGTATCTCTTAGGTGGGTGAGGACCCTTACTAGATCGGCGGAGAGGCTGAGGTTCGTTAGTGTCTATTGAATCTTTTGGTTCTACCAAATCATCTGTTGTAGCTGGAACTCCTTCCAGTTCTACCTCATGACCACTAATTTCTTCACAAGAAATTCCCTTTCACAAAGGTGGCATGCTGAGAAACAACTTTTGTTCCTCGGTTAGGTAGAAGATATTCCCTTGCTAATGCTTGGGATATCCAACAAACTTCCACAGTTTTAACTTTGCCTCGAGCTTGTCCGGATTTAGGTTTTTAGACATAGGCCGGACAACCCCAAATCTTAACATCTTTAAGAGATGGACTCTTCCCATATCATATCACATATGGAGTAGTAGGCACCTGATTTGATTAGAACCTTATTCAATAGGTATGCAACTTCACAAGTGCATAACTCCCAAAAGGAAAATAGGAAACTCAGTAGTACTCATCATGGAGCACACCATATCTCATAGGGTGCAATTGCTCCGCCCCGATATACCATCGTGCTATGGTGTATACGGAGGAGTAATGCTGAGAGAGAATCTCATTCTCTTTTAGAATAGTCCAGGAATTCCATGCACAAGTATTCTCCTCCTTGATCTTATCAAAGGACATAATACTTATACCCGTTTTTGGTTCTCTACTTCTATTATATTCTATGAATATCTCAAAAGCTTTGGACCTATGTTTCAACAGGAACATATGTCTGAATCTTGAGAGATTTATCAGAGAATGTAACGAAGTACAAAGAACCGGTCATGGCATATGTAGACAGGGGACCTTTCATACATCATCATGTATCAATCCCAAGAGTTCACTAACTCTTTCTCTGTTTCCAATAAATAGAGCTATGGTCACTTATCTATGTGACATGACTGGCAAGTTTCACAAGATGTAAATTTAAACTAATTTAAATATGCATCTAGATGTAACTTCAGCTAGTCGGGTCGCATTGATCTGACCCAGTCTACAATGCCTCAAGAAGGATCCGTTCATTTCTGAACTCTTCCTCTTGTGTGTGTTCTGTATACTGAGAACTGTAGTTTGATTTAGAACGTCTATGCTTTTAGATAACGTGCCTGAACCGATCAACACTTGATATAGGAAATGTTCAAAACATTATCCATCAATACAAAATTTTATCATTTCTTTACTAATAAAGAGATTGATATGATTTTGCATATCAGGTTCGGTATCTAATAGCATTTGTTCAGAATCAATGTATTCTTAATACAGAGTGATAACTGCCAACTTCTTGGCTTGCAACAATTGCACCATTTCCAACTCTTGAAACTTATCACCCGTTCTCAGTCATTTACCTTTCTGTAGCCCATGTAACAGATTACATTTGTGGGATCCTGATCCGGTATCATTATACCCAGGACGTAAAAGATACTGAGAAACAGTTCTTTATAATAGACACACCCGAAGATCATGCATCAACATGTACTATCTTCGTTTGGGTGGCATAGTAATTCTGGTATTTCCCTATTTCCTACTCTGTCTTATAACAATTATAGGTTGGAGCGGGACCAACGTTTTCCAGCTCAGTATAACAAGCGGGTTCAGTCAATATATATCCGTATTTATTATCTTAATTAAGGCATGATATGGTCACTATCTTGAGAGAGAGATAGAAGTAAACACTTTAGCGTATGCTCTTGCAAGATTTAGATTGGTTATTTATCTAATCCAGATGTCTCCCACTGTTTTTATCAAATCCTCCTTCAAACCCTAAAAGGTAAGATTAGCCGGGAATAATTACACCCTATAATTTCATCAAATTGTCTTGTGTAAAACTTTCCCAGGAGTAACTCTTACTCGCAGTGAGATCGGGATCCAACTATCATATAGAAGGTATGCAATCTCATTGCAAATTTCAACTCTTGAAATTCCCGATATGGTTTCTACCCCTAGTCACTTATGACCTTGACTATGATCAACATATCATAAGTACTAGTCAAGTTCTGCCCGTCATTTCGTGATTAGCCAGACCCACCCACATGACCCTTGACTATGATCAACATAATCACATGAATGTCCTGACTAATCGCATCATATGCTTTGTAGGAATTCATCACTTAGCTACCGAACACTACGCCTCGGCTATGGTCGACATACGTAGCACGAATACTAAGTACTCTGCTTCCTAAAATGACGGAGGGCAACGGATGGTTTTTATGAAAACCTTTAACGTTTTGAACTTGATGTCATTGTAGAATCAAGTGGGAAGGAGTGGTTTAAGCTCCAGTTTAAAATATCGAATGGTTTTGTAGTATCTTTCTAATTTTTGCTAAAGAGGTTACTCCCGGTGAAGGGATCTCGGCTCTTTCCTTATCGAATAAGGTGCTGGATATGTAAATACCACGATGCAAAGCAACAATAGATCAACTATAAAACCAAATCGAGTTCTTTGTAACATTTTCCAGTTTCGCTAAAGGGGTCACTCCCGGTGAAGGGATCTCGGCCCTTTCCTCATCGAATGAGGTGCAGGATATTCAACAATACCACTATGCAAAACAAAAGCTAGAGTTACCCTTTTTCAAAAAGTTTGATTCTACAACATCTTTAGGTTTCTTTCTCTTAACATTAATCACATTAATGTTGTCCCATCAATTACGTTTCCTAAACATCACAGAATAGAACGTGTACTTATACCATCCGCATTCGCCACAGTGTCCCGTTATGCACCGTTAGGTTACTTAACTAACGGCATAGCGGGGCGGGACTAGCGCGGGTGAAAAATATAAGCAACGTTTATTATATATCATATATATAATAATAATCCATTCGTCTCAGATACTAAGTAATCACATTACAGAATATCAACAGCAGAAGCATATAAAAGGATATCTAGGACGTCCGTATTTTGTATCGAGCCAACAATAGAAAATACGGATTCCACGGTCATGATGAATAGCCAAGCCCACACCCCTAGACCCCTACGAGAGCGGCAAGTGATCCCGCCAATTCTAGAGTTTAGGAGACCCGGTCTCGACTCCTCGAGATGGCCTCCCACTGAACCCTAGAACCCGGTCACTTGTGCTCCCCTCCTTGGGTCTATCCTAATGCGGAAAAGTAAATAATATACAATTGATTTATACATGAATGAAAATAAAACTCTCATCTCACAAAAAAACCCCCGGCTATTCATTCGCGACAATCCTACTCATCATATCTCAGCAACACATAATATCTCATATCATCAACGTAAGTAAGTATGCGTATCCCGATTGTCGTTGACTTATAGCAACGAAAACGGCGATACACCACATACTACACTTACGGTCACAGAAAATAAAATGAAAAACTACAACATTTGGAATCCACAATTACCTTAGACATCATAAATTCGAAATATCACATACTTCGTATTTCATGCCTAACTATATGAATTCCACATATTGTATCACATTTCAGATAAATAGACAATGTTAAACTCTTCGATCGAATAAACAAACACCCTAGATTTCCCAAACTGCACAACACTTGAGCCGAGTTCAAAAATTTCTAGAACATGCCACAGCCCCTTATGGACCAACCGTAGAAGGGCCAAACCAACGCCTCACATGTGGCAACGCTAAACTACCACAAACCCTAAGGTTCAGTGATAGTTTTGACGGTCACATAATCGAGTTATGGTTATGTTCTTCTAGAGTGTCCACAAATGCGCTTGCACGTTTTTCGAAAGTTTCGAACTAGGGAAAAATCCAACACTTGGAATTTTTCCAATACGGGAAAAAACTGTGTTTCTAATATTCGTTCAAACATTTTAACACGATCTAAAAATCTGAAAATCTGAACGAAGTTAAACTTTTCCAATCGAATCACCAAATCCAATTTATCTCCAGAACACTCAACACTTGAGTGAGTTTTAAATATTCCAGAGGCATGTACTAATTAAATCAGGTATTCTGCAATAAAAAAATTTTCATGAAGCTACAGTACGGCCACTAAAGCGCCGCCAAAACCATGTTTTGGCCGCCCTTCCGCGGCGCTTTAGAGAGATCGTTCGAAAATTTTTACATGGTAATTCTTATATTTGCCTGCTGATTTTTTTAGGACCTTTAAATTTGGAAAAATCCAATTTTCAAAAAATTTCCAGAAAGCTGTCAAAATTGGTGTTTCGTGGTTCGATCGGACTTTTAATTTCGCCTACGCATCGCCTAAAGCTCTAGCCTGGCTCTGATACCACTGTAGGGATGGCCTAGCACCTTGTCAAGGGTTCGGTGGCATCACACATGCCATAATCAAAATTTTGGAGGCGCTAAGCTAGCCCGACAAGAATCGAAACTAGAAGTTTTAGGGATTCATACAAATAAGCATCACATGCAATTGTAAAACTATCACTAAGAGGAAAAATACGACCTTTGTAGATCTTCCTCGGTGACTCCTTGGCACTATGAGAGTTTGAAACGGATCGATGGAAGCCTTCCTTGTCCACGATGATCCACCCGAAGTCCCTTTGCCCAAAGCTCCTTACCATACTTGTTTCGCAAACGAAGTAGAGTAAACACCCTACACAAATCGGCTAGAGGTGTGTAGTATGATGATGTGGTTTGTATTCAACAATTCAAATCCTTTCTTTTATCAACTTCACTCAAAAAGAAATTAAGAGAGGAAGAAGAAGATAATTGTGGCTTGAGCTTTCTATCATATCACATATGATAACTTGTATTCTTCACACCCTTGCACTCAATTTTGCACAAGTTTTGTACTACTTGCTTCATATCACATATGAAGCTATTTATAGTGATAAGAAAGGAATAATCACCATTATTCCATTACCACCATAATTATGAGTGGAAATTCTTTTCCTAAACAATTAAGCATGGGTGGAAATTCTTTTCATTAAGTTAAGTAAAGGATACCCACTAAAGAATAAAGGAGCATGTGTATGTTTTATTTTCATTAACTTAAAATGAAAAGATATAAAGAAGCATGTGAAGGTATTCTTTACATTAACTTAAAATGATAAATACAAATTAAAAGCTTCAATATAAGTCTTATATTGCCACCATTCTTGTATCAACAACCATGATACTATGTATGCATGTATGTGTTCATGCACATCATCATGTGCATGCATGCATGCATACAAAAGGATTTACTTAAAAAATTTATCTAAATGTAATTTGTTAAATCAACACTTGATTTACCAAACCGGTCATATCTCATACAATCCGTCAAATAGAAAATGCCCGATTAATATACGTTATCACATAACCGTATTTAAGCGGGTCCCGCGCATATCTCATATACACACCACATCGTTTTGCCTGAGCCAGGAAACTTCATTGTGGGACTCTAAGACTCGTCAATACGCCAGCAGTAGATGATGATCATATCAAACATCTACAAGCCGCAAGAGGTCAGCTAAACATAACGGCCACCCGGGTATTGAAACGATCAGAAGAAAACCAGCGAAGCTGTAAAAAACTCCCGTCGAGCCAACTAGCAACACTTACCGTACAGTCCGGTCTCTTCGTCTGATACGTCGCATATGCAGTCTAGGGGTGGTAAATGTCAGACCCCAGTAACTTTATAAGTCATGTTGATTTATGGCTCATAACAGGTCGAGGAACTACTGATAACACTTATCAGTAAACCTCGAAAACCCCGGCCAGGGATTTAGGTGTTATAGCCGATCAAACATAGCGCGACATCAACCCCCTATACCGGGAGAGACGAAACCCCTCCTATCGCTCACTGTCTCCATATGATTCGGGACTGTACCCAAAATCCACCTGTTTGCACAACTCAGTAGAGCCGTGGTAGGGAGGAAATCAAAGTACAGTGGGAACCACACAAGACTCTATGACGATCTCGGGTCTACAGACTAACCTGTACAAGTGTCACCAGAGAACTGCTATCTGACAATAGGTATATATACCATCTAGGAGTTCTCGGCGAGTCCGTTCAGTGTACCCAGTCTCCACTGAGCAACCGTACACCATCCTTGATGTCAAACACCGATGGATATGGGATCATCCATCGCCCATCATATGGGTCAAGATGCGTATACGCTAGTCTACTCTGGTGTATCGATGCCCTGTCTCGACACACCCTCGACTAGGAACAGTTATAGGATGTACTCATAGACTACTGTGGCCCCACTAGTATGATCTCATCATAGTCCCAGTAGTCGAGTACAAATCCTAAGGGCTTTATCAACATGTAACAAAAGAGACAATCAGAGTACATGTTAAGATAAAGTACAACCAGATAGCGTACTATCATGTTGAGCAAGAAAGTCCTCCCTATATATGTTCAAGCATCCACTACAATATACATCGTATGTACAGTAATGGCCTCTAGGGCACACATATAACTAACATTTGAGACCTCACTTTGGCAAGGATCATACTTAAACATCATTGTTGCAAGGATAAAGAAAAATAGAAGAAGAAAGAAAGCAAACAACAAATAACAACAACTAGATTAGCAAATGAAAATTACAAGCAAATATAATTAAACACAATAACAAGACAAGCATGTTAAAGAAAAGAACTCTTCTTTATTCATCACTCATAAAGCTCACTACAAGTTTTAATAAAGAAAGATGAAAAAAGGAAGAAGAACTACAAAATCTAACCCTAAAATCTAATACAAAGAAAATCACCCCTCACTTGGCTTTGCACTGGACTATTTATAGGCAGGAAACTAAAACCCTAGGGATACAATCTGGCCCAAAATGATGTTATAAAACTAACCTCAAAAACCGAGTCAACACTGAGTTGACTCGGCCGCGGATCCGCAGAAGAAGTGCCATCTTGGCCGCGGTTCCGCGGCCATTTAGTTGAATTGGATACTTGGATTTTTTGGGTTTTTCCATGCCGCTTTTCCCTTCTGTTTGGTACACTTGGTTTCTCAAAAGCTCTTCAGTTTTCTCCCAGATTTTCAGCAGTGTAAAAGGTGAAATGATGTGGACTTTTTGCCATGATTTTCTTGAGCTCCGCGTTGAAGTCTTGGATCTTGTGCCGCCCTTGTGCTTTGTGCATGAAAATGACCAATGATGTTCCATTTTGTCCTTTGAACTGGTATGCGGCATCATACGGATAGTGAGCGGAGATCAGTATTTATCTATTGTTGGCCGTAGTCCTGCATTTGTTACGCTTTTTCATGAATTTCACTGCTTAGAGCTGAGAACCTATAACCTGCAATTATTTAGCAAACACGGATAAAGAGTACCTACCTGTATGCAATGTGATTAAGAATGGACGGTATAAAAATGCAAAAATCTGATATGAACAGGTCTTGCTCAGACATGACGTGAATCAATTGAGAGAGAACGAGCAGTGCATATTCCTTCGATGACTTTGGACAACTTCTCGAGGACGCATTTCGCTAGATTTCTTCCACCAAGTGTTGGAGACATCGAGTTCATAGCTTCGAGTCTCTGCGAGAGACACCGGATATGACCGTAATGGAGGATGAATTGCAGTTATGCAACTATTAAGATGTGATTCTGTTTTGGTCGATATTGAAGGAAAGTGGATCAAGAGATTCGTGCGAGATCCTAATGAGTGTTCCACTCCGTTGATGCCAGAAAATTGTTACGTACGCAGAGGCGTAGGATACATCCACATTCCAGAGGAAATTCGTGATAAGATTGCAGCAATTCCGGAACAGAAATGGATTAAATTAAAAGTGCCAACTTCCTGGCAGTTTGGCAGGGATGATGTTGGAAGAGGCCATGGCAGATTCTTTCTGGAATACTTCAACAATATAGATTTAGATCTAGGATGGATTGTATAGCATGTACTCAGAGGGCCAGATGCCGCTGTCATTGACGTGCTATATTGCGAGTGGCCATGTTAATTGGTCAGGAGATGTTCACAGAGGCGTCAGCGCAGGATTATTTCCATCGTTACTCCTAACCAGGCTGTCGAGCCAGGAGATCATGGAAATGGTAATCCATAGTGAGAACAAGGATCTAGAGACAGAGGATGCCAGACCGTGGGCAGAAAGTAAATAGAAACTCTTACTCTACCGGCTCCGGTGCACCGGCACGTTTCGACATTGAAAAAGGTGTACCTCAATGTCATTTATTTTTTATTTGTGATTTAGAGATCCGAGTAGCATGCTTTCGGTGCTTTGATTCTTGTATTTTGATGATTGAGTTTCTTGATTGATATTTTCGTGCACCGTAGCTGCACCCGAAGGATATTTTCCTTTGTGCACGGTTGTTGCACTTGATTTATATTTATTACATCCATTACACTTGATTTGTATTTTTGTGCATATCGATTCACTCGATATTGTTTTGTGCATGCCGTGGCACATATTGATGATTTCTTGCACTTCGATATACTCGAATTTGATTCTGTGCATGTTGTATACCGCTGATTTTGATTCATACACTTGGTGTTGTATATATGTGCTTATATGATTTTTGTGCACCCTATTGCACTAGATTTATGTTTTTGTACACCGTGTGCACTTGATATTCGTTTTCGTGCACCCTATTGCACTAGATGCTCTTGTGTGGACCTGACACACTTAATTCAGATTTTCGCGCATACTTGGCGTACTTGATGTGATTTTGTGCACATCAGATACACTTGATCGAGATTTTTCGTCCATATTAGTTGCACTTGGTTGAGATCTTCGTGCACTCTAAATGCACTTGATATCATTGTTGTGCACACCCGATGCACTCGACAAATGCTTTCGTGCATACATGTTGCACTCAGTTTTTGTTTTCGTGCACATTCGTGGCACTTGTATTTGATTTTGATTTCCGTGCGCACCAGACGCACGTGGTATTTTCGTATACACTTGTTGAGGTTGATTCCTACTTTTTGAGCATCGCATTCTATTATATGCATTATATTATATAGTAGCCAGAATGACTGGTCTGAGAACAGTACCTGAGTATTTTTGCATGCATCGGTATTTACTGGAGAGGTTTTCAAAACAGAGCAATAGTCTCACTAGTTTCCTATGTGTCCATGAGCGGCATGAACTTTTACAAAGAAAACCCTTCTAAGTAAATTTCAAAAAGGGGAGACGTATATCTTAAGCAAAACGTATGTCTATATATATATATATATATATATATATCTTCACAAATGAACGTCTGTTACTTGTGCCATGATATACGCATCACACGGTGATTTGAAAATGATTTTTCATACATTTTTCAGCTATTTAGACGATTTCACAAGGATGTGTACTGTATACGTATTATAGTATTGCGTATATTATTGTCACGACCCGCAGGGTACGGAACGTGACTGGCACTTAAGTTACGAAACGTCTCAAGACATCCGTAATATAAGTAAGCCAAAGCCCAGAAACCAAAACCAAATAAGCAAAAGAGTGAAGAGAACCCAATCAATTGAAAACGAGTTTATCAAATAAGTCATATAAAACCTCTTTAAAAACAATATCAATTTTTCCGAAAATTTCGGCAGAGTCTCCTTTGTAAATACTGGCCCCCAAAATGGGTACAACAAGAATATATATGAATCCAACAAATAAGGCATCCCCAAACGGGAGCTAACTCTTCGCCACAAGGCGGTCATAAATCCCACGCAATGTAAAGCAACAACATGCGAAATAATCATAAGGAAGCATGAGAAAAACAGCATGTCGACTCAAGTGAGCTCGACCCCAAAATACAGCATAAAAAGTCCACAAATCTCACAGTCTCATCTCTAGGTCAATATACAACAATACTGGTAGATACAGTAGATGGAGTGCACTAGATACAAAGAATATACAAGGTGGTTCAAAAATAATGATATAACCCACCTAAGAGCAAAACCTCGAGTCCAGGCAGAGGAGGCAAAAGAAATAAGTGCGCCCGCCGCTACTGTACTGACGGAGCGGACCTGAAAAAGGCTGTGGCACAACTGGGGTGAGTTGCCAACTCGTGAGTAATAAATAACATCTACACAGGCTATCGAAAGCATGCACACAAGTATCCTAGCATCTAAAATACAGGTAAGGCAGGACATAATAGCAGGTAGGTATGCAATATGAATATGCTAGCAGGTATGAATGCAATGCGAATCAACTCGTGATCTGAATGTGTAAGTATAAGAAATCATGTTTTTTTCCCTTTAAGAACCTCTTTTGAAATACCAACACAATACCAATAGAATCAACCAGAACCTGTGCCCAGCAACGACACCTCAAAACTATCACAAATCTCATATATCGATGTCATAGTATCTCTGGCCTCAGCCATCCGGCTGACCCAGCTCAATATCAAAATCTCATCATCTCGCGGCCACATTCGGTATCCTATGGATATCCGCCGTGCCAAACAGTCACCGGTAGGTAATCCGTCCCCTACCAGGCTCAACGTCAACACCACATTCATCTTGCCCCGGGGTACCATACTGGGCCCACCATGTACCCGTGACGGTTCCTCCACTCCTCGACACGGATCTCGAAAACCACAGCAAACTCATGGTGGACGACACTTACATCACTAGAAAACCGCAATTTACATATTTTAAAAATATAATAAGTTTAGAAATTTTGCGGCTTTCCCCCGAAATCCAGAAATATCATAAAATCTCAAGAAGTCCTCATAAGTGCATATGTCAATGATAATGAATGCATATGGTATCAATAATCGAGTTGCGATGTGTGATTAATAGATTAGGCATGAACAAATAATATGATGAAGCACATGCACATGAATAGCAATCCTACGATTTCATTTTAAGGAATTAAAGGCAATAACACAAGTTTAAGTATCATTTATAGTAAAAGGTTTCAATTTAAAGGTTATCTAGTGTGGTGGCATGGCAATTACCAGGGTGTGGGTGTAAGCATGAATAGTGCTCGTGCTACATATAAAAACCCTGGCAATGGTGCGGTGTCCTATAAAATGGTTTCGCGTATGAATGTCAATATAAGGCATGAATGTAGCAAATAATCATACAAGTATTACACCCCTAATTACTAACATTGCTAAGAATCTTTTAAGTTACTAAAACTATCGGGCGACTTGCGCCATCCAACGATAGTCCCCCGTAGATGTTACATCTACTCACCGGAATCCCTAGCTAGTCACGTCCAATCACCGCTTTCCCCTTTCGAGCCGCGTCTGACGTCTCCGCGACCGAACCTGGAATTTACATCAATACAAATATAAGGTTACAAATCAAGAACGACGCAATTCCCTAACGAAAATACCAACGTTCACTAGCTAGGTACAACGTGCACAAGGTGCGCGGAACACACGCGAAAATCGCAAAAACTGCAAAAATCGCCGATTTGGTCGCCCGGCAAAACTAAAACCCGAACACCCAAAAATCCGCACTCACACATCCTAAATGTCATAGGATATGCCAAAAGTATAATCTAGATATCGCAATTAATTCGCCACAAAAATTTACATAAAACCTAGTAAGCTAGAAATTGCAAATTTGATGCAAATATCGACAATTAGCGACAAAGTTAACACAATCCAACACAACAATCCAAACTAACCCACTAGCTAGCCATTGCCCTAATTTTAAACCATTAACTATGCTTAAAAACCTAATTTCCATAAACAAAACCTTTCTTGATTTTCATAATTAGCAATTTCAATCCAAAACTAAACATGACAATACCAAATTAACACTAATTTGAAGCCCACACAACTAAAGTAACCTCATTAACCTAGATTAGCAAACAACTAGATAGCTAATTAGCTTTAATTAACTAAATAATGGTTTCAAGAAACCCTAGTTAACTCAACCATTAATTTTAAACAACACTAGAATGAAAATAGCACTAAATTAACACTAAACAACTAGATTAAAGAATTCTAACCATATTAACTTAAAAGAGTAGAAATTATACCTCAAATCTATGGATCTAGCAAGAAGAAAGTTGCTTCAATTGATGGCCTCATAGCATCATGATCCAAGCAAGGGAGGTGAAGGAAAAAGGGATAAAGAATGGGGTTTAATTTATGAGTTTTTGCTTGAAATTTGGAGCAAACTTAATGAATTTTTGAAGAAAAAGAAAAGAACAAAGATGAAGGGGGCTGCTGCAGAAATTCTCGGCCAGTAGAGGGAGAGGGGAGGGTGTGGGGTGTGTGGGAAAGTCTTGGTCAACTCCTACCAACCCACCAAAAGACCATACCTAATAAAAAAAATCCAAAATCCTTAAAAAAAACCTCTTTTCTACACCAAAATGAAGTCAAAGAGGCAACCATTTTATTTTTCCTTGGGTTGCTGGAAATGGGCCGGCCTAGGGCTGAGGGAAGAGAGGGAGGGGTTTTACAAAAGAAATTTTATGCAAAAAGACCCCCTACAAGTCAAAAATTGCAAGTTTTAGCTTAAAATTCAATAAATTTCGATTTTCATAATAAAAATTACTTAAAATTTAAAATAAAATACTAAAAATTTATATTACAACTAGATTTTAATTAACATGATTTTAAAGCTTAAATTTAGCCCAATTAAATTTGTATTTATCGCTAATTTAATGTATTTTCTTACCGGCTTAAAATAATATTAAAAAATTGAAAAATTAGGGAAAAATTTTAAACGACCAGAATTTCATAATTAACTCACTTTCTACTAAAAACTAGCAATTACCTATCCAAATTAGGTATAATTACTCCTAAACTGCAAAATAACAAAAAGGACGGTTTTCGGAAAAATACCGAATTTTCACCGATTTTCAGGAAAACACCAAAACGACTTTTCAAGGCGTTACAATCTTCCCCCCTTAAAGAAATTCGGTCCCCGAATTAAAAATATAACTACGCGTACCTTCAAAGAGATGGGGATATTTCTTCCTCATCTCGCCTTCGGTCTCCCAGGTAACCTCCTCGCTGCTCGGGCTACGCCAAAGGACCTTGACGGTTGGTATAATCTTCGATCTCGACTTCTTCACCTGCCGATCCAGGATGGCCACCGGCTGCTCTGTAAACGAAAGGTCGCGCTCTAGCTGAACTGTCGGGTGCTGAATCGCATGCGAAGGGTCGTGAAGGTACTTGCGGAGCATCGAAACATGGAAGACGGGGTGAACATCGGGAAAGCTGGGTGGAAGGGCCAAACGATATGCAACAGCGCCGACACGCTAGAGGATCTCGAAGGGACCTACGAATCTAGGGCTAAGCTTCCCTTTTCGCCCAAAACGCATCACGCCCTTCATCGGAGAGACTCTCAGAAAAACACGATCGCCAACTGCGAACTCTAATCTGCGACGGCGCCTGTCTGCATAGGATTTCTGTCTGCTCTGAGCTGTCCTCATCCGGTCTCGAATCAACTGTATCTTCGCTGTCATCTCCTCAACAAGATGCGGCCCCAAAATACCGCTCTCGCTGAGCTCTGTCCAACAGACGGGCGATCTGCATCTCCTCCCATACAATGCCTCGAAAGGTGCCATCTGAATAGTATCCTGGAAGCTGTTGTTGTAGGAGAACTCCACTAGAGGTAAATGACGATCCCAGCTACCACCAAAGTCTAAAATGCACGCTCGGAGCATGTCCTCAAGAGTCTGAATGGTCCGCTCAGATGTTAGGCGGTTTGCTTACCTTTCGATCAGCCTGTAGTTACTTGTAAATGATAAATTAGACTCGAGTCATACCTATTTCAAAACTAACGAATCGTGAGTATTTTAAAAACAGGCCAAGCGATTCTACGGATATTTCAAAGGACGTATCTTTTCTTAAAAACACCGTAGCCCTTATTTTCAAAACACCACGATTCGTGTTATTTCAAATGGAAAAATTGTATGACTCGTATTTATATAAATTCAGATTAGTTGTCATTGTGTTTATTATTCAGCTCCCGCATATTATTGCAGTTCGCATCGCATCGCATGCTTATATTGTGTTTTTCATATGCCATTATTGAGATTATGCTGCCAGGACACCAGCACCATTACCGATGATGCGTATGTTCCACATACACTTACTTGCCGGCACACACACATCATCATCGGTAATTGCCATGTCACGTACACTTTAGAGAATATTACTCATTGACATAGCTTGTAACTGATAGTTCGACATGGTATTAGCGTACTCGTCTTTATATGCTAGTTTAGATATTGCAGTTATTACTTGTTATTTCATGCATATTATTATTTACTGTTATGCAGTATTATGGAGTTTTATACTGATATTCACTGTTTACTTGCTATTGATGATTGGATTTCGGATTTCTATGAGATTCCTGGATTTGGGGGAAAACCGCAAGAATATATATAAACTTCTCTCTCTCTCTTTTTAAAATGAAAAGTGCAGTTTTCTCTTGATGTATTAGTCATCCACCATGATGTTTTCTCGGTTATGAGATGGATTTCGAGACCCGGTATGGTACCCCGGGGCGAGAGTGATTTCATGGAGCATGATGAGCCTGGCAGGGGCAGACTGCCTACCGGTGATTTTACCTGGCGCGTCGGATATCCAGAGGATACCGTTCATGGTCGTGTGATTGATGATATGGGCCGATCCAGACTGACGGAGCCCTAGATATTGAGATTTGAGACACTGAGATTTGAGATATTGAGGTATTGAGATTTGATGATACAGGCCAGTCCGGATAGCCGGAGCCTGAGATATTGGGATTTATGTTTTGTGTCGATGCTAGACACTGATTATGTTGATTTTATTGATGATACCTCGTTTTAAATATAAAGAAATCTTACTAAGTTATGAAAGCAGTTTCTTCATTTATATGTATTCTGTTTTCATGCATTCATACCTCATTCATATGATATGTTGCTACCTAAGGCACTGACACGGGCACATGGGATTACACTTATGTATAGATGTTTACCCTTGCCACCTTTTCATGCTTCAGACTTATCATTTTGAGGTTATATATATATACTTGATCGTGTAGACCTAGGATTGTGTCATACATACGATTTCTGCTCGGTGATGTTTTCTACTCACGAGTTGGCAACTCACCCCCGTTGTGCCACAGTTTCTTGCAGGTTTTGCCGTACAGGTTTCGTTACGGTTTTGCTGGCACACTGCTTCCATTCCGGATGATTTGCTTTGGTAGGTGGGTTCACTTGTATCTGTTAGTGTATATGCCCTAGAGGCCATTACTGTATCATACTAGTATGTATATTGCTTAATGGAAGCTTGGGATATTCACCTTGTATATACAATCTTGCTTAAAATAGTAGTATGCTACTTGGTTTAATTTCTACTTCAATGTGTACATGTGTTTATCTTTGTATATTGCTTATACACATTAGTGGAGCCCTTAGGATCTTTGCTTGATTACCAGCGATGTGATGGCCGTCACACTAGTGGGGCTGGGTAATCTAGAAGCACATCCTTATGCAGGTCCCTGGTTGCAGGACTATCGAGACAGGGCATCGATACTCCGGAGTAGACCAGCGCATGCGCTTCTCATCCCAGTGTGGGAGACGGTCTGTCCCACAGCCGTCAGTACGTCGTACTTGAGATAGTATGCGGGTGCCCGTTAGGTTACGGGTACACTGGACAGGACTCGTCGGGAACTGACCAGTTGGTATTATACCTATCGTCAGTTATCAGTTCCCAGGTGACATGAGTACAGCTTAGTCCGCTGACTTGACACTGTCACTTCATCTCGGGTGTGTTCCCACTGTACTTTGATCACTACCCTACCACGGCTCAAAGGAGTCGTGCAAACAGGTGGTGGTTGGGTGCAGTCCCGAAGCACTTGGAGGCAGTGACGGTTAGACAGGATTCGTCTCTCCCGGTATTGGGGGTTGACATCGCGCTGTGTCTAGGAGAGCCATTACACGAGTAGTCCCTGGCCAGGGAAAACGAGATATACTGGTAGGTTTCCAGTGTTATCTCAGGGTGTTTTGGGCTTCACTCCGGCACGACTTGTACCGCTATTGGGGGACTGACGTTTACCGCCCCCTAGGCCCGCCATGCGATGTATCAGATGAACAGACCGGACTGTACGGAGAATGTCACACTCAGGCTCAGTAGGAGTTCAGATGGGTTTCGCCTCGTCGGTCTTCTTATCGGCATTACCTGGGGACCGTTACGCACAGCTAGTGCCGCTTGCGGTCTGTGGTTTAACCCACTGCCAGCGTAGTGTCGAGTCTTTAGAGTCCCACACAGAAAGCTTTTCGCCTTTAGGCAAAAGAGTATAGGTCGCATGGTATTGCGACAGGTCGCATGGTTTTGCGACAGGGTTCGGTCACATCCGTGCACTTGTGCACGTACAGTGTCCGGACAGTTTACACTAGCGGGCTTTGGTTTAAGCCAGATCCTAGTGTACCTTATGGGATTGGATTTATCCAGTTTGCATTCGTGTTCCTCGGAACGTGGATGCGGGTGTGTATGCACAGTTGACAGGGAGGCACAGACAGCGGATTCTCATTAGGGTTGTTGACAGTTGACCGTTGACTTTTTGACTTTTTGCTCAACCCTAATGAGAATATGATATGTGATTAACTATTATATTAATTAAGTATTATGGTGACTTGGTTGTTGACTTTTGTTGACTTGTTGACTTTTGTTGACTTGTTGACTTTGTTGACCGGTTGACTAGGCTTGACTAGTTGACCACCATGATAACCATAACCATCATTTCATGGCAAAGACTTTTTCTTGTTTGCTCATTTAGGTAAAATGAGTAGATGATATGATATGGTTATGGTTGCTTCAACCATCACACATAAGACTTTTTTGATATGATGAGTTATCATTGCTTTGGATTATGAGAGGGTGAGAGACAAAAGAGAGCCTCATTCTTTCTTGCTCATTCTCTCTCTTGTTCTTGAGCTCTCCACTTTGCTCTCACCCTCTTGCTCTTGCTCCCTCTCTTTAATCTATGGTTCTCTTGTCTCATGAGTTGAGAATCAAGAACCATAGATAAAATCCCATTCTATTTCTTCTCTACTCATTCTAGTTCACTAGGTTTAGCAAACCAAGTGAACTAGTTTCTTCAAAGAACGAAGAAGGAGCTAAAGGTTGGAGCTTTCAAGTGGATCTATCTTCGGCGTACGGAGACGACGAGAAGGAGCCATCGGACCACCACCGGACCTTGAAGAGAAGGAGTTCAAGACAAGCTAGGTATAACCATCTTCATCCGAGTAGCTAAATCTCTTTAGCAAGTTTGCTAGTTTTAGTTTAGGTAACGATCCCGACCTTGTTTAGTCCATGTTGCCTCTTGCACTAAAAATTTGATTTTTATACCGTTTCCGCCTCCCCGTAAGAACCGGGGGTCGCAACGTGGACTTCTAGTTCACTAGGGTAAAAATTTGATTTTTATACCGTTTAGTCCATGAAAAACGATCCACTGTTGCGATCAAAGCGCCGCCCTTCCGCGGCACGAGGTAGGCATGTGCCGCGGAACCGCCGCTCTTTGTCGTCTTCTCTGCATCGTTTTTCGTGCAGTGTGTTTATGTGTTGGTTTTAGGATTTTTAAAATATATTATATGTGCCCAGATTTTCCAGAACTGAAATTCACTTTTGGGGTCCTATAATTCCGTATTTTTTTTCCGAACTCCACTGCACTTTGACTATGATGGTTATATCTGTGATGTTTGCATGTATTGAACGTCGGCTAATCGCTATAAGTCGATTAGTCGGGGTTATACATGATCTGTGTTTGATATTGGAATGTGTATATAAATATGTTGGATTGTCGCGGGTGAATAGCCGGAGTGGATGTGAGATGAGCTTTTGTTTTTCTTTCATTCATTGTAAATGTAAATTGATGTAATAATATTATTTGTATGGCCGCACAACCGGGTCGGGGTTGTAGCCATCATTGTATAATTTCTTTTTACTGTTTTTGCTCCTAGGATAGACCCATGGAGGGGTGCACAAACTACCGGGTATGCCGAAGTGTCGAGTGGCCTACTCATGGAGATGAGGGAGGTTGCTACGCTTCGGGTACTTGGCGGGTAGTTTGCCGCACCCGTAGGGGTCTTGGGTGGGGTATTGGCTATTCACCGTGACCGTGTAATCTATTTTTGTTACAGGCTCGTACAAATTACAGATTCCTAGTATATCCAATGTATTTATCTGTGGTCTGAAATGTTTATCATTGCAGTATATCTATATATGATATTATTTAGGCATTGCTTATGTTTTACAGACGCGCTAGCCCAGCCCCCGCTCTGTCGTTAGTTAAGTAACCTAACGGGTAATGACGGGGCCCAGTGGCGAATGCGAATGGCATAAGCGTACGTCATATTTTGGTTGTTTTCTGCAATGGTAGGATTAAATGATGGGACGCATTAAAAGAACTAATGCAAGAATATCACGCATTAAAAGAACTAATGCAAGATAATAAACCAAGTTAAAGTCGTTGGAACACTTTCGAAAAACCACTCGGTTCTTTTCAAAACAAACTTTTAAAATACGGAGTTTGAGCCACTCCATTTAAAAGCTATCTCGTTCCATCGACTAAATCAAGTTCACTACGTTCACGGTTTTGCCAAAACCATTCGTAGCCCTCCGTCGTTTCGTATGAATATTCAATAGTATTCAAGCTGTGTTTGTTGACCTTCGTCAAGGCATAGTGATTGGTAGCTGTTGGGTATTCATATGTAGCATAGATAGATGCGTTGGTTTGGGACATTCGCATTACCTTGTTGACCTTCATCAAGGGTATATACGGGTGGATTCAAATTGACCTGGATAATGACGGGCAGAACTTGACATATGACTTATGATTTGTTGACCTTCGTCAAGGTCATAAGAGCATGGGGCAAAAATCCACATCGGGAGTTTCATAAGTACTGAAACTTGCTAGATTTGCATACCATTTGGAGTGTGATGATTCTGGTAGGATTCCTTCAGTTTCGTCACGCAATGATATTTGGATCCCGATCCTACTGTGAGTATATGCTACTCCTCGGGAAATTTCTCGCTTAAACGATCAATGCTATAAACCTAGTAGGTGCCTAGAAAGGTGTTAGCGGGGCTACGCCCCCAGGGAAAAGAGGTTCTCTAATTAAGGAACTTCGCGAAAGCGTTGGAAAACCTCCCTCGAAGTACCGACACCAGCCTGGCCGAACGGTTAAGCAAGTATTGTACGGTGAGATTGATCCTGACTAATTCTTCCTTTATGGTTTGAGGAGGGATTCGAGAAACAGTGGGAGCCATCCTGTTTAGACAAACTAAAAACCACTCTAAACTTGCAAGAGCATCATGCTGAGTGTTTTCCTCTTCTCTCCAAATTGCAGCGACCAATCAACATGACTGGACTTAAGTTACTCCTAGATAAAAACAAACTGACAGGGCCAAACTACAAAGATTGGCTCAGGAATGTCAAGATAGCAATCACTTATGACAAGCTAGGGTATCTTCTTACCACCAAAGCTCCCCCTGTCCCTGGTCCAACTTCCAGCGTCGCGGATAAGGAAATCCGCAAGACTTGGGAGATTGATAGCGCGAAGGCCAAGTGCCTCCTGCTTGCCTCGATGGACAACGAACATCAGAGGAGGCATGAGAATATGGACATGGAATCCATATTGCTCCATACAAAAGAACTGTATGGAGAGCAATCTCGTATCGCAAGATACGAAGCGTCGAAAAAGTTATTCTCGACAAGAATGGCCGTCGGGTCATCAGTAGCCGAGCACGTGCTAAAGATGATCGGCTACATTGAGGAGCTCGCTGACCTAGGGATCACATTGGAGAGTGAGCTATATACGGATATAGTTCTCCAGTCCCTTCCTTCCACTTACGCCCAGTTTATACTGAACTTCAACCTACAAAAAAAAGAGGTTGAACTTTCAGAGCTCCTCAACATGCTGAGGAGCGCAGAGGGCACCCTACAGAAAGGTAGGGATACATCCACTTTGTTTGTAGGAGGATCATCTTCTTCTAGGTCCAAGACGAAAGCCAAGGGAAAGAAGAAGAAGGCCCCCGCCAAACCAAGGGGCGGTGTAAGTAAAGTGGATACGAAGGGAAAAGGTAAAGCAACAAAGATAGCGGGGAAGCTTGTGGATAAGGAAGAATGCTTCTATTGTCATAAGAAAGGACACTGGAAGAATGATTGCAGGGCCTGGAAGGCCAGAACACAGGAATTGAAGCAGGTTGCAGCTTCAGCTTCAGGTGTGTATGTTATTGAAAACTGTCTTGCAATAAACTCTACTTCCTGGGTATTGGATACCGGATCAGGATCTCATATCTGTAATTCTTTGCAGGCGTTGAGAAACCGTAGGGTTTTGAAGGAAGGTGACATGACCCTCAGAGTTGCGAACGGAGCTAGCATGGATGCTAAAGCCGTGGGGGACTATCACCTAGGAATGTCAGATGGACATCTTTTGGTTTTGCGTAATTGCTTTTTTGTACCCAACGCAACTTGTAATATCATTTCTGTATCTTTAGTTTCTAAAGAAGGTTATGAATTTGCGTTTGTAAGTAATGTTGTAAACATTCACCTTAATCAAGTTCTGATTGGGTCAGGTACATTAAGTAATGGTATATACGTATTGAACCAACCACAGATTTTTAATGTCCAGAATACACACAAAAGAAAGTCTCCAGAAATAAATCAGACTTTCTTATGGCATTGTAGATTGGGTCACATCAATGAGAGAAGGTTGACGAAGTTACATACAGAAGGGTATTTGAATGCGTTCGAATATCAGTCGTATGCCACTTGTCAATCCTGTCTCAAAGGAAAGATGACAAAGACTCCGTTTACTGGACATGGAGTAAGAGCGAGCGAGCTTTTGGGACTCGTACACAGTGACGTGTGCGGTCCAATGTCTACACATGCCCGAAGCGGACATTCTTACTTCATTACTTTTACGGATGACTTCTCAAGGTACGGTTATGTCTTCTTAATGAAACATAAGTCCGAGGCCTTTGGAAAATTCCAGGAGTATAAGAATGAAGTAGAGAAATAGACCGGCAAAAGTATTAAGATTCTAAGATCGGATCGAGGTGGAGAATACTTAAGTGCCGAATTCCTGAATTACTTAAAAGAGAATGGTATTCTCTCTCAGCTTACTCCTCCATACACTCCGCAACATAACGGTGTATCGGAGAGACGGAACCGAACCCTATTGGATATGGTTCGGTCCATGATGAGTAACGCTGAGTTACCGCGATCATTCTGGGGATATGCAATAGAAGCAGCTGCGTATCTCTTGAACAAGGCTCCCACCAAGACTGTGCCTACCATCCCATATGAGATGTGGACTGGGAAGAAACCCTGTCTTAAGTATCTTAAAGTATGGGGATGTCCAGCTTTTGTAAAAAAGCAGCATGCGGACAAGCTTGAGGCACGTTCAGTACAGTGTAAGTTTGTGGGATACCCAAGGAACTCCAGGGGGTATCTTTTCTATTCCGCTGAGGAACAAAAGGTTTTTGTTTCTCAGCATGCCCGCTTCTTGGAAACTGAGTTTTTGGAAACCCAGATAAGTGGGAGCACAATAGAACTGGAAGAAGTTCCAGAACCACAGACTGTTACTGAAAGTTTGGTGGAACCAGAGGGTTCAACAGAACAGGACATTCCCACGCCGCTCCGCAGAAGTAGTAGGCAGTCTCATCCGCCCGAGAGATACTACGGTTTTCTCATAGACGGGGATAGAGAGGATTGCATCATAGATTATGATGAGCCTACTAGCTTCCAGCAGGCCGTTCAGAGCGTTGACTCAGTGAAATGGCTGGATGCAATGCGGACCGAAATGGAGTCCATGTACACCAACAAGGTATGGACGTTGGACATTGCTCCAGACGGGGTAAAACCCGTAGGATGCAAGTGGATCTTCAAAAGGAAGATTGGTGTAGATGGACAGGTTGAGACCTATAAAGCTAGGCTGGTAGCAAAGGGTTTTCGTCAAAGACCTGGCTTGGACTATGACGAAACCTTTTCTCCAGTAGCCATGCTGAAATCCATTCGGATCCTTCTTGCCATTGCTGCCTTCCACGATTATGAGATTTGGCAAATGGACGTAAAGACAGCTTTTCTAAATGGAAATTTAGAGGAGTGTGTCTATATGGACCAGCCAGAGGGTTTCATTCAGAGTGGGAGCAGCGGAAAGGTGTGCAAGTTGCTTAAGTCCATCTATGGACTAAAGCAGGCATCGCGGAGTTGGAACATCTGCTTTGATGAGACAGTCAAAGAATTTGGCTTTATCAAAAATCCAGATGAACCTTGCATCTATAGTAGATTTGTAGCGAGAACTGCAGTATTCCTCGTTTTATACGTGGATGACATTCTCTTAATAGGAAATGACATTCCTATGCTACAATCTGTCAAGGGGTTCTTGTCACACAGGTTCTCCATGAAAGACCTGGGTGATGCCTCGTACATTCTGGGTATCCGGATCTACCGTGACAGATCCAAGAGGATATTAGGACTTTCACAGTCCAGGTACATCGACACCATACTGAAGAGATTCAGTATGGAAGATTCCAAGCGCGGTAACCTACCGACTTGTCACGGGATCACCCTCTCTAAAGAGATGTCTCCCAAGACTGATTTGGAGAGGGATCGCATGTCTATTATACCCTACGCTTCTGCGGTAGGCTCTATAATGTATGCGATGTTGTGTACCAGACCGGATGTAGCTTATGCACTGAGTGTGGTAAGCCGGTATCAGTCAAACCCTGGGGAGAAACATTGGATAGCGGTAAAGAACATTCTCAAGTACCTGAGAAGGACTAAGGAGATGTTCTTGGTGTATGGCGGAAAGGACCTCCAGATCGAGGCCTTTGCTGACTCTAGCTTCCAGAGTGACAAGGATGATTCCAAGTCCATGTCGGGTTTTGTCTTCACCCTCAATGGAGGGGCGGTGTGTTGGAAGAGCTCCAAACAGGAAACCGTTGCAGACTCGACGATGGAAGCGGAATACATCGCTGCATCTGATGCCGCAAAAGAAGCTGTCTGGATAAGGAAGTTCTTGAAAGAACTTCAGGTGGTTCCGTCCATTGTTGATCCAATACCTCTGTATTGCGACAACAACGGGGCTATAGCTTTAGCGAAGGAACCCAGGTCCCATCAGAGATCCAGGCACATCTTGAGGCGGTATCACCTGATCAGGGAGATCGTGGATCGCCAGGAGATCGAGGTTCGGAGAGTCGCTTCAGAAGACAACACTCAGATCCATTCACCAAGGCCCTACCCCAGACTCAGTTCGAGCGGCTGATCGAGATGATAGGTCTTCGATACGCCAGTACATGGCCTTAGTGCAAGTGGGAGATTGTTAGTGTATATGCCCTAGAGGCCATTACTGTATCATACTAGTATGTATATTGCTTAATGGAAGCTTGGGATATTCACCTTGTATATACAATCTTGCTCAAAATAGTAGTATGCTACTTGGTTTAATTTCTACTTCAATGTGTACATGTGTTTATCTTTGTATATTGCTTATACACATTAGTGGAGCCCTTAGGATCTTTGCTTGATTACCAGCGATGTGATGGCCGTCACACTAGTGGGGCTGGGTAATCTAGAAGCACATCCTTATGCAGGTCCCTGGTTGCAGGACTATCGAGACAGGGCATCGATACTCCGGAGTAGACCAGCGCATGCGCTTCTCATCCCAGTGTGGGAGACGGTCTGTCCTACAGCCGCCAGTACGTCGTACTTGAGATAGTATGCGGGTGCCCGTTAGGTTACGGGTACACTGGACAGGACTCGTCGGGAACTGACCAGTTGGTATTATACCTATCGTCAGTTATCAGTTCCCAGGTGACATGAGTACAGCTTAGTCCGCTGACTTGACACTGTCACTTCGCCTCGGGTGTGTTCCCACTGTACTTTGATCACTACCCTACCACGGCTCAAAGGAGTCGTGCAAACAGGTGGTGGTTGGGTGCAGTCCCGAAGCACTTGGAGGCAGTGACGGTTAGACAGGATTCGTCTCTCCCGGTATTGGGGGTTGACATCGCGCTGTGTCTAGGAGAGCCATTACACGAGTAGTCCCTGGCCAGGGCAAACGAGATATACTGGTAGGTTTCCAGTGTTATCTCAGGGTGTTTTGGGCTTCGCTCCGGCACGACTTGTACCGCTATTGGGGGACTGACGTTTACCGCCCCCTAGGCCCGCCATGCGATGTATCAGATGAACAGACCGGACTGTACGGAGAATGTCACACTCAGGCTCAGTAGGAGTTCAGATGGGTTTCGCCTCGTCGGTCTTCTTATCGGCATTACCTGGAGACCGTTACGCACAGCTAGTGCCGCTTGCGGTCTGTGGTTAAACCCACTGCCAGCGTAGTGTCGAGTCTTTAGAGTCCCACACAGAAAGCTTTTCGCCTTTAGGCAAAAGAGTAGAGGTCGCATGGTATTGCGACAGGTCGCATGGTTTTGCGACAGGGTTCGGTCACATCCGTGCACTTGTGCACGTACAGTGTCCGGACAGTTTACACTAGCGGGCTTTGGTTTAAGCCAGATCCTAGTGTACCTTATGGGATTGGATTTATCCAGTTTGCATTCGTGTTCCTCGGAACGCGGATGCGGGTGTGTATGCACAGTTGACAGGGAGGCACAGACAGCGGATTCTCATTAGGGTTGTTGACAGTTGACCGTTGACTTTTTGACTTTTTGCTCAACCCTAATGAGAATATGATATGTGATTAACTATTATATTAATTAAGTATTATGGTGACTTGGTTGTTGACTTTTGTTGACTTTGTTGACTTGTTGACTTTTGTTGACTTGTTGACTTTGTTGACCGGTTGACTAGGCTTGACTAGTTGACCACCATGATAACCATAACCATCATTTCATGGCAAAGACTTTTTCTTGCTTGCTCATTTAGGTAAAATGAGTAGATGATATGATATGGTTATGGTTGCTTCAACCATCACACATAAGACTTTTTTGATATGATGAGTTATCATTGCTTTGGATTATGAGAGGGTGAGAGACAAAAGAGAGCCTCATTCTTTCTTGCTCATTCTCTCTCTTGTTCTTGAGCTCTCCACTTTGCTCTCACCCTCTTGCTCTTGCTCCCTCTCTTTAATCTATGGTTCTCTTGTCTCATGAGTTGAGAATCAAGAACCATAGATAAAATCCCATTCTATTTCTTCTCTACTCATTCTAGTTCACTAGGTTTAGCAAACCAAGTGAACTAGTTTCTTCAAAGAACGAAGAAGGAGCTAAAGGTTGGAGCTTTCAAGTGGATCTATCTTCGGCGTACGGAGACGACGAGAAGGAGCCATCGGACCACCACCGGACCTTGAAGAGAAGGAGTTCAAGACAAGCTAGGTATAACCATCTTCATCCGAGTAGCTAAATCTCTTTAGCAAGTTTGCTAGTTTTAGTTTAGGTAACGATCCCGACCTTGTTTAGTCCATGTTGCCTCTTGCACTAAAAATTTGATTTTTATACCGTTTCCGCCTCCCCGTAAGAACCGGGGGTCGCAACGTGGACTTACAGTATCGTGACCAACATTGTACTTATTTTATTTAGTTGTATCTAGAAACTCCATCAACCAGACATATATTTATTTCAAACTTAGAGACTAGAGTTGTTTATTCTTTCGACCTTAGAGTCGCGTGTTGTATTATTATGGATTTCATGCTATTTTGGGTTTCCTTTTCAGTTTTGATCCTCGTCCTTCGGCGTTGTATATTATATTGCTTGCGTGGTTGTGACCGTCGATTGACGAAGAGCTAGCTCCCGCTTGGGATGCCTTTTATCATTCATGTATATATGTATCTTGTTGTACCCCGTTCGGGGTCAGTATTTACAAAGGAAACTCTGCCGAAATTTTTGGAAAAGACTTGATATTTTAAAAACGCATATTCGGCTTATTTTATCAAACACTTTCTTTAAAAATGGTTTAGATTTCTGGGATTTTGGCTTACTTGAATTAGATGGAGCCCTATAGACTTCATATGATTCAAGTGCCAGTTATTTGTCATTTCCGGGTCGTGACATGTATACCTGGCTAATAGGGTTCTAGGATACTGTATGCAATAGTAGTATACGCGTACGGAGGTATATCCCTAGTTCTAGTTTTTCTTAGCCTTTGAGTTACATGTATGTATGCTTATATATATATATAAACATGAGGATAATTACGAAATGATATTATAAGATGACGATATGATCAGATATGAAGACACGATATGATTTAATATGATGATACGAGACGATATATATACATATATATATATATGATACGACATGGCATGACACGATATGACATGAGATGATACATGATGATATGAGATGAGATGATGTACGTGACTATAGATCTGTACTATTGATTGATGATATTGTACGATGGATTATACCGTACGTGATTTGATGAGGATGAATCGCCGACTTATATATATCGACTCGACAAATATTGATTAAAATCTTTAAATAGATATTAGGATATATTTAGAGCCATACATGTTTTCAAAACTAACGAATCGTTATATACTTTTAAATGACAACTTCAAGGGACGCCACGACTTTTCAAATGGTACCTTTTTCAAAACATTGCAGCCCCATATTTTCAAAAACAACAATTTCTACTAATTTAATACTATAAGTGTATGGCTCATAAGTAGTTTCGCATTTTATACTGATCGCGTTTACGATTTCATTATTCTGTTTACGCTCGTGTTACGATTTCTTATTCTGCATACGTTCGCATTATATTCGATTACGATATATATATACACAGCGTCCATACCCTTATCGTTATATATGACTTCGTCTGCTATAACACATGAACCATTACCGATGATGCATATGTTGCACGTACACTTACTTGCCGGCTCACACACACATCATCGGTAATTGCTATGCCACGTACACATTAAAAATCACGGTCACCGTATCACCTTATAACCTGTAGCATTTTAGTTATTGTTTAGTACCCAGTACCACACATACTAGTTCAGTTATTGTACTTCCTTACCTAGTTACACGACACACTCAATGAGCACACTTGCTATGCATTAAAGTATTATTCTGTGCCTGTACATATTGTTTCATTATTGCTACATGCTTATGAGATTTCTGGATTTGAGAAACCGCGGATATATTTTAAAAACTTATGATTGTTTTAAAAACGTGGTTTCTCTTGATATGATATTTTGACATCCACCATGAGATTTCTCGGTACTGAGCTATGATGATTGCACGATTTAAGAAGTGAGGAGTCACCATCTGCGGGTACATAGTGGACCCGGTATGGTACCCCGAGGTAACAAGATCGTATAGAAAGGCGTTGAGCCCGACAAGGAAACACTATATATCAGTGACAGTACTGGACTCGACGGATATCCAGAGGATACCGACCGGAGTGATATGAGACAGATGAATATAAGGGCTGATCCGATGAGACAGCGCCTGAGATATGGGGATTTACTTGTCAATGCTGAACTCGGATTTTATGATGATTTTGAGTGTCGATACTGGGCACTCAGGCTTTATAATGATTTGATGTGTCGTTGATGGACACATGTTGGATGATACACGTATATACATATATATGACACAGATGACATGTTAACATATATTGACACTGGCATGATATTATTATTATACTTACGTATGCACGATCTCCCTCGTTACCACACAACATTATAATATTATATTATTATATTATTGTATAACCTAGGAGATCGTCATACATTCGATTTCTACTTGTTGATGTCTTCTACTCACGAGCTGGCAACTCACCCCCGTTGTACCACAATTTTCTTATAGGATCGACCGTTCGAATTCAGTAGCGGCTTGCTGGCATATTGCTCCCTTCTGAGTGATTTGCATTGGTAGGTGGGTTACAGTTCAGAGCGTAATCACTATTGTTTACTTTTATATTCTTTGTATCTAATTAAAAGCTCAATCAACCAGACTATGTATATTTGGTGGACTTAGAGACCGGTTGTATATTCTTTCGGAAATAGAGTCATGGTTTGTATATTATTTGGATATAGTTGACCTGTTGATGTTTCGGTTTTCTTCACTTTCATTCTATGATTGATCTTCGTCTTGGGCATCGTATATTTCATATTGTGTGGTTATGATTCCGCCAATTGGCGAAGATCTAGCTCCCACTTAGGGATGCGTATGATATTATCGTTTATGTATTGGTTTTTATCAAAATTTATAAAGGAGGTGCTTCCCAGATTTCAAATGACTAGAATGTTTTCAAATCATAGTATATAATCCACTTGTATTTCAAACGAACATTATTTATACTTTAAAAAGAAGAACTTGGTTTCCGTTATACCCCTATTTCAAAACTTCACTTCCTCTATTTTACTTTTAGATTTCTGGGTTTTTGGCTTATTTGAATTACGGTAGAGTCTTATAAACTTCACATGATCCATGTGCCGGTCACGTGCCATACTTGGGTCGTGATAGCCTCGTGGAGTTTGAGATTATAGTCTCTCTTGTTGGCTGAAGTATTTTTCTTCAGGAACTTGCATAGGGTTTTATTAAAGGCTTCAGCTAGCTCATTGACTCTTGGGTTATAGATAGAAGAATACCTCCTTGTGTTGAGTAGCGAACCTTGAGACATTGAAACTCTTGAAAGAAAGCCCGTTATCAGAACTGATTCTTCTCGGTATACCGAAACGGTACAACACATTATGCCGGAAAAATGTCAATATATCTTCTGTCTTAACTTCTTTTAGCGGGACAGGTTCAGCCCATCTGGAGAAATAGTCAGTTGCGGCCAATATGAACCGATGTCCTTTAGACGACGGAGGATTGACTGGGCCAACTATGTTGGTGGCCCAAATTTCGAAAGAACATGATGCCACTATAGGATATAGTGGATTGGGATGCTTGTGAATGAAGTCACCGTGAATTTGGCAGAGATGACATTTCTTTGCATGCTCTTTGCAATCCCTTATCATGGTAGGCCAGTAATATCCAAGCAATTTGATTTGAAACCGCATTTTGGGGCTGGATTGGTGAGCTCCGCAGATGCCTGAATAGACTTTTTTCAAGACTTTTCGGGCTTCGACCGAGGTCATGCACCTGAGCTAGAGCAGGTCGTATGATCTGTGATATAGCGTATTATTTACAAACACATATCGAAGAGCTCTCTTCTTCAGTTGAACTCTCACAGATTTTTCTTCGGGCAGTTTATCGTATCAGAGGTACTCTATGAAGGGTTCTCTCCAATCAGGCTCGTCTTGCATGTTCAGAGCTTCTTCGGCAAAGTTCTTCTCTTGTTCTACACTTTCTTCTTCTCATAAAGAGACTGAAGGCAGAATTTGCAAGCTTCTAACTGTGATCAGAATTTTATCCATATTGGGATCAACCAGCTCTTTACCTAGGCGAGCGAGTACGTCGGCTTTTCTATTCAACATCTTAGGAACTCTTATTAGTTCAATGTTGGTGAACTGTTTCATGAGTTTCACCACCCGCTTTCTGTATCTTGCTAACTCGGGCTTATATATCTTATAGTCGCCGCTCACTTGATTGATGACAAGCTAGGAATCACCGTAGACCCAGAGTCGAAGGATCACCATTTCTATGGCGAGCACCAGGCCAGCTATCAAAGCTTCATACCCAGCCTTGTTGTTTATGCGAAACTCGGTAAGAGCAAAAGAACGTTATAGGGTTCCCCCCGATGGCATGATGATCATCAATCCTATTCCTGCTTTTATCTGCAGGGTGCTTGATTTGTTATAGGTTCTTATTGATGAGGCTCTATCGAAATAGAGCTCCCAGCATGGCTCGTTATCCTCGAGGTGCAGCACTTGTTTGTCGGGTAACTCGCATTTTAGCGGTGACCCTTTTGGTATGGAATGAGCAGCGAGGAAGTTGGCAAGAGCTTGCCCTTTTACCTCTTTCTGAGGAGTATAGACTATGTCAAACTCAAGCAGCATGACAGCCCATCTTGCCATTCTGCTGGCAAGACTTGCTTTGGTAATTAAGTGTTTAAGCGGGTCGATCTTGGAGATCAACATAACCCGATGAGCGAGCAGATAGTGCATCAGCTTCTTCACAGTGAATTTCAGGGCCAAGCATTGCTTTTCGATCGAGGAATAGTTATGTTCCGCCCTGACTAATGTTCGACTGGAGTGGTAGAAGACATTTTCTTTTCCCTCGTTATTCTGGGCAAGGAGCGCGCCGAGTGATTCATCTAGCTTGGCAGTGTAGAGAATCAGAGATTTATTTGGAATGGGAGCAGCAAGCACTGGAAGGTGCAACAAGTACTGTTTGATGCTTTCGAATGCTTCTTGACATTCGGCATCTAAGACAAAAGGAGCTTCTTTCTTCATGAGCTTCGAGAAGGGACTACATCTTCCTGATAGGTTTGAGATGAACCTTTGTGTATAAGCAAGTTTGTCTTGAAAAGTTCTTATCTACGTCAGATTCTTTGGAGGAGGTATCCCCATGATGTCCTTTATCTTTGATGGGTCAATTTCAATCTCCCGATGTCGGACAAGGAAGCCCAAGAATTTTTCTGACAACACGCCAAAAGTGCACATTAAAGGATTCATCTTTAAATTGTACTCCCTCAGTATGGTGAAAACTGTCCTAAGGACTTGGATGTGATCAGCCTTGGTTTTAGTCTTGACGACTAAATCATCAACATAACATTCGACGACTTTATGGATTAAGTCGTCAAAGATCTTGGCCATTTCCCTTTGATATGTGGCACTTGCAATCTTCAGTCCAAATGGCATCACCTTGTAACAGTATATGCCGATTGGGGTTCGAAATGTTGTATGCTTCTCATTCTCAAGTGACATTTTTATCTGATTGTACCCAGACGAACTATCCATGAAGATGAATAGCTCCTAATTTGAGGTGTCGTCGACCATCGTTTCCATGACCGGGAGCGAGAAATCATCTTTAGGGCATGCTTTGTTCGGGTCCCTGCAGTCGACACAAATCCGAATCTGCCCATTTTTCTTCTTTACTAGGACAATGCAAGCGATCCAGTTCGCATATTTTTCTTCTTTGATAAAGTTGTTAGTTGTATGTATGCCCTAGAGGCCATTATTGTACATGATTGTATATTATAATGGATGCTTGGACATATATAGGGAGGACTTTCTTGCTCGACATGATAGTATGCTATCTGGTTACTCTTTATCTTAACATGTAAACTAGTATTGTGATACTGTCTTGTTCTCACATGTTGGTAAAGCCCTTAGGATGTACTTGACTACCAGGATTATGATGCAGATCATACTAGTGGGGCCAGGGTAGTCCACAAGTTCATCCTTTAATTGTTCCTACTCGTAGGTGTATCGAGACGGGGCATCGATATTCCAGAGTAGACTAGCGTATGAGTTTCTTGACCCATTTGATGCGCGATGGATGATCCCACATCCATTGGTGTTTGACATCAAAGATTGTATACGGGTGCTCAGTGGAGACTGGGTACACTGAACAGGACTCGCCGAGAACTCCTAGATGGTATTATACCTAACTACAGATAGCAGTTCTCTGGTGACACTGGTACAGGTTAGTCTTTTAGACCCGAGATCGTCATAGAGTCTTGTGTGATTCCTGATGGGTTCCATAACACCCTAACTAGGATTTTTAGGGCATCAAGTATACAATTTTAAAAAACGTAGAGAGCTATGCAACTCATGCCAAGGATCTAACTAGAAAATTAGGAGTAAAGCAAGCATGTAATCAAATATTACACTAAATGAATGAGGAATACAATCTTTGTAGACTGGTCCTTCACTTCTAAAGCTCCATGTAGTAGTCCCTTTGCTCTAAGTAGTGAACACCCGAACTCTAGTAAGGATTCACATGAAAAAATGAACAAGCTTGCTCGAAGTCTTCGAGGCCGAAGATGATCTACGTCAAGGAGACTCAAGCTCATTCTACCTCTTCACTAATTGTGAAATTAGTGAAGCAAACACCCTAAACTAAATGGCAAGTAGTAGAGGATGATGAAGTAGGAAATGGGCTTACTTTAGATTTAATTTTCTCACATTATTTTCTCACTTAGAAAAAAGCTAGCAAGCTTTTTCATTGAAGAAGAAGATGAAGAATGAAGAAGAGAGAATGAACTAATGAGGTGAAAATAGCAACCATGGGTGAGTTAGTGTCATACACTAACTCATGTAGAGACATAACCATGGATAAGTGATAATGGTTAGGTTAATAAATATCTTAAGTAAAACAAAATTAGTGGACTAAGTCAATGCATCCACAAGCTTCTACAAGCTTCATGCATGTGACTAATTTCCAACTAATTTGGATTTACTTTAAATATTTAAACCTTACATTATAATTAGTATGGTGTAAGTCTCATATACCCATGTAGTGTGTATCATCAAGCATGACACAAGTAATGTACAATAATATATATCGCATATATATGATGTGCACAAAATCAAGTGAGAAAAGAAAACTTAAGTGAGCCAATACTGGTTAATGTAAATTAATATATCAAATATATAATTATACATTAAACTATTAAATCAACACTTGATTTAATAATCCGGCAATATCTCATATAACCGACTAATATCAAATGTAACAAATTATCGAATCAACACTTGATCCGATAACCCGGCTATATCACATATAACCGACCGATGTCACATATCGTGAGAATAGAATGCGGTATCACATACGCGCATTAATCTCGATCCCGCACATATCATATATGTGCTCCTACTTCGTTTCGCATGAACCAGGAAACCTCTGTGTAGGACTCTAAAGACTCGTCAATACGCCGGCAGTAGGCGATGATCATATCAAACACCCATAAGCCGCAAGCGGTCTAAACGTAACGGCCACCCGAGTATTGAGCGATCAGAAGATCAACAAGCATGCCTACTCATACTCCTGCGATTCCAATTAGTAATACTACCGTACAGTCCGGTCTCTTCGTCTAATATGTCGCATATCTCGTCTGGGGGTGGTAAACGTTAGACCCCAATAACTCGATAAGTCGTGCCGATATGAGGTTCATAACGGGTCGAGAAACTACTGATAACACTTACCAGTAAATCTCATAACAGCCCTGGCCAGGGACTTCCTGTTATAGCAATCGAGCATAGCGCAACATCAACTCCTAATACCGGGAGAGATGAGTCCCCTCCCATCGTTCATTGCCTCTATGTGACTCGGGACTTTACCCAAAAACCACCGTTTTGCATGTTCTCATGAATGTGGTAAGGTAGAAATCAAAGCATAGTGGGAATCACACAAGACTCTATGACGATCTCAGGTCAACAGACTAATCTGTACCAGTGTCACCAGAGAACTGCCATCAGACGTAAGGTATAATACAATCTAGGAGTTCTCGGTGAGTCCGTCCAGTGTACCCAGTCTCCACTGAGCACCCGTATATCATCTCTGATGTCAAACACCAATGGATATGGGATCATCCATCGCCCATCTGTATGGGTCGAGAAGCTATACGCTAGTCTACTCTGGTATATCGATGCCCCGTCTCGATACACCCACGACTAGGAACATTAAAGGATGTACTTACCATCTACCTTTGTCCCACTCGTATGATCCGCATCATAATCCAGCTAGTCAAGTACACATCCTAGGGGCTATACCAATATGTAACAGAGAGACAATCAGTGTACATGTTAAGATAAAGAGTAACCAGATAGCAAACTATCATGTCGAGCAAGAAAGTCCTCCCTATATATATCCAAGCATCCACTACAATATACATCTCATATACAGTAATGGCCTCTAGGGCATACATATAACTAAAAATTCCCACTGTGCTTTGATTTCCACCTTACCACGTTAAAGAGAGCGTGCAAAACGGTGGTTTTTAGGTACAGTCCCGAGTCACATGGAGGAAATGAACGATAGAAGGGGATTCGTCTCTCCCGGTATTGGGGGTTGATGTTGCGCTGTACTCGATTGGCCATAACAAGAAGTCCCTGTACATGGCGGAAACTAAGATTTATTGGTAAGTTTTATCAGTAGTTTCTCGACCCGTTATGAGCCTCACATCGGCACGACTTATCAAGTTATTGGGGTCTGACGTTTACCACCCCCAAACTCGATATGTGATATATCAGACAAAGAGACCGGACTGTACCGTAGTGTTACTCATTGGATTCATGGGAATAAGCTTGCTTGTTAATCTTCTGATCGTTCAATACTCGGATAGCCGTTACGTCCAGCTAGTACCACTGACGGCTTGTGGGTGACTGATATGATCATCACCTATTGCCAGCGTATTGACGAGTCTTTAGAGTCCTACATAGAGATTTCCTGGCTCAAGCGAAATGAAGTAGAGCACATATGTGATATGTGCGGGACCGAGATTGATATGTATATGTGATACAATATTCTAATCTCGCGATATAGGTTATATGTGGTATAACCAGATTATTGAATCAAGTGTTGATTCAATAATTTGTTATATGATATTAGTCGGTTGTATGTGATATAGCCAGATTATTAAATCAAGTGTTGATTTAATAATTTAATATATATAATTATATATTTGATATATTAATATATATATATATATATATTAACTAATATTAGCCCACTTAGGAATTTCTTTTCTACTTATACATTTAATATATATGTGATATATGTTAATGTATTTATTTTGTGTCATGCTTGATGCTACATTGGACATGAGTGTATGAGACTCGTACCATACTTAAAATAATTTTGGGGATTTAATTATTAAGGGAAAAACAAAATTAGGTGGAAAAATCCATGGTTTAAGATACTTTTAGAAGCTTGTGGAAATATTGACTTAGTCCACTAATTTTGTTTTACTCTAGATATTTATTAACCTAACCATTATCTTTAGCCATGGTTAAGTCTCTACAAATGTCATATATGATATTTTCTCATCCATGGTTGCCATGATTCACCACTTCTTCTTCTTATTCATCTCATTTGAGCTCACTAGGTTTTCTTGAGTGAAGGAAAAAAAGAGAGAAAAATATTCTAAAGTGAGCAAAATTCCTATTTCATCAATCTATACCAAACTTGTCATTTAGTATAGGTTGTTTTCTTCACTAATCCATCAATTAGTGAAGAAGTAACTAGAGTTAGCGATTGTTTGACGTAGATCATCTTCGGCCTCGAAGATCTTTGTGCAAGCTCGTTCCTTTCGCCTAGTGGAGCCTTAGGAGAGTCCGGGAGACCACTACTTGGAGCAAAGGGACTACTATACGGAGGTTTAGAAGTAAAGGACCGATCTATAAAAGTTGTATTCCTATTTCACTTAGTGTAAAGTTTGTTTACATGTTACAAAAACCCTAATTCTCTAGTCAGATCCTTGGTCGGGCTCGCTCGACACCCTAATTTTTTTTAAATAGCATACTTGATGTGTGTCGAAAACCGTCGGGGGTGCTAAACGAACCCAGCAGTGGTATCATAGCCGTGCTAGAGCATTAGGAGTAGCCTAGACGACGTTAAAGTGTTTGATCGAACATCGAAACCGAATCATAACATGCACTCTGGAAATTTTTCAAAAGTTGGAATTTTTTGGTTTAAAAATATGTAGAAAATAGTGCAGGGTATTGTATGGACCCCCAAGAAAAACGACACCCTAACTCGACATAACGACCGCGGAACCGCGGCCAAAACATGCTTTTGGCGGCGGTTCCGCGGCGCCGTTGCTGAGGACAGGGACGTGCCTTCTTGTGATGGTCCGTATGTACTAGTGGCATTCTCTGGGTATTTTTTAATCTGTCTCAAGTGTTGAGGTTTTCAGAGAATTGTGTGGTTCTGATGGATCGATCAAAATTTTTAACATCGTCTAGATATCTGTGATTTTTGATACAATAGTTGGAATTCACAATAATTGGTTTTGTGAAAACTAATTAGTACTTTGTGAATCTAGCAAATTAGTCTCTTTTGATCGGTTGTTGCGGGGTTTTGATTCGGATCAAAACTCCGTCGCAATATCGTATAGTACAGGAACGATCGCCGGGTAACACTACTAGATAGCCACGCCCCATAGCCCCGACCAAGTGACTATAGGAGAACCTCATAGACATAAGCATCCGTTTGGGTGCTCGCGGCCGCGGTGTTCCGCCTAAGTTCGCCTCGTCGATGGCATCGGGGGTGCGGCCGTCTACTAATGTTTCCGACGAGTATTCGATCAACGGTCGGGAATCTTGTTGAATTGCCCGACTAGATATTGAAAAGTGTTTTCAATTTGAGACTAAAAAGTTGGGTTTATAACGTTAGGCATGAAATTCGGAATATGTGATATTTCGGGTTTATGATGTCTAAGGAATTTATATGGTTAGGCATGAAATCCGAAGTATGTGATATTTCGGGTTTATGATATCTAAGGTGGTTGTGGATTCTAATTATTGTAATTTTCACTTTCTTTTCTACGACCGTAAGTGTAATATGTGGTGTATCGCCGGTTTCGTTGCTATACGTCAACGACAATTGGGATACGCATATTTACTTACGTTGATGACATGTGATGTTATGTGTTGCTATGATATGTTATATTGGATCATCGTGTTTGAATAGCCGGGGGGGTTTTGCGTGAGATGAGAATTTTATTTTCATTCATGTAAAAACTTGTATGTAATATTCTTTTATTGGGACACATCTGGGTTGAGGATGATGTCACCATTGATGTATATTATTTACTTTTCCGCATTAGGATAGACCCAAGTCGGGAAGCACAAGTAATCGGGTTCTAGAGTCCAGTGGGAGACCATCTCGAAGAGTCGAGTCCGGGTCTCCTAACTCTAGAATTGGTAGGGTTGCTTGCCGCTCTCGTAGGGGTCTATGGATGTGAATTTGGCTATTCATCACGACCGTGGAATCCGTGTTTTCTACTGGCTTAATTTAAAACACAGACCTCCTAGTATATCCAATATTTCATATGTTGACTTCTGCTGCAATGTTCTGTGATGAGATTATATAACTGCCTGAGACGAATGCTTATATTATATATATGATATATAATAAACGTTACTTATGTTTTGCATCCACGCTAGCCCTGCGCCCGCTCTGTCGTTGGTTATCTAACCTAACGGTGCATGACGAGACCCCATGGCGAATGCGGATAGCATAAGCGTACGTTGTATAAGTATTTTCTTTTCTTTATTTGTGATGCTTAGGAAGCATAAATGATGGGACTGCATTAATGAGATTAATGGAAAAAGAAAGAAACTTAAAGATGTTGTAGAATCATATTTTCAAAAAGAGTAGCTCTAGTTTTTGCTTTGCATGGTGGTATTCCTTGATGAATATCCAGCACCTCATTCGATGAGGAAAGAGCCGAGATCCCTTCACCGGGAGTGACCTCTTTAGCAAAAGCTAGCAGATGCTACAACCCACTCGGTTTTGTCTTTTGATTGCTTCTCTAGTTCTTTCTTTGCATACTGGTATTCCTTGATGAATATCCAGCACCTCATTCGATGAGGAAAGAGCCGAGATCCTTTCACCGAGAGTGACCTCTTTAGCGAAACTAGCAAAAGCCTCAAAAACACTCCTTTTCAAAATCACTCGATTCTACAATGATATCAAGTTCATTACGCAAAATTTTTTCTTAAAAACCCTCCGTCATTTCAGATAAGGACTATTTAGTATTCGTGCTGCAGTTGTTGGCATTTGTCAAGGCGTAGTGTGTGGTAGCTGATTAGTGCTTATCTGCAAGCATATGATGCGATTGGATTAGGGTAGTTGTACGACCTTGTTGTCCTTTGTCAAGGGTCGTACGGGTGGGTTTAATTCAATCAGGAAATGTACGAGTTGAACTTGACTAGCGCTCTATGGTTTGTTGGCCTTTGTCAAGGTCATAAGATGCTAGGGGCAAAATATTATTAGGAATTTCAAGTGTTGAAATTTGCAATGAGATTGCATACCTTCTATGAGATAGTTGGATCCCGATACCCACTGCGAGTAAGAGTTACTCCTGTAAGAGTTTTGCACTTTATAATTAGCAGATCAAGTAGGTGTCTAGAAAGGTGTCAACGGGGTTATGCCTATAGGAAAACGAGGTTTATTTTAATTAGGTTCATGCAAAAACACGGGGAACCTCCCTCAAAATACTGACACTGGCCTGGCCGAAAGATTGGCGAACTTGTAGGGTGTAATTAATCCCAGCTAATCTTACCTTTTAGGGTTTGAAGGAAGATTTGATAAAAAAAGTGGGAGCCATCCTGATTAGATAAGATTATAACCAATCTAATCTTGAAAGAGCATACGCAAAGTGTTTTCTTCTCTCTCTCCAGGTAGCGACCATGTCACGCCTTAATCAAGATAATAATATGAATGTATTGACCGAACCCGCTTGTTATACTGAGCTGGGGAACGTTGGTTCCGCTCTAACTTATAATTGTTATAAGTCCGAGCATGAAATAGGGGAATATCCGAATTCCCACGCGACCCAAATGAGGAATGAGCATGTTGATGCATCTTCTTCGGGTGTGTTCGTTACCAAGAACTGTTTCTTAGTACACTCTACGTCCTGGGTATTAGATATCGGATCGGGATACCACATATGTAATATATTACATGGGCTAAAGAAAGGTAGAGAACTAGGAATATGTGATCATTCTCTAAAAGTAGGGAATAGTGCAAATGTTGCAGCCAAAGAAGTTGGTGAATATCACCTTGTATTACCAACTGGTAATACATTGATTCAGAACGAATGTTATTACATACCGAACCTGTTATTCAATATTATATCAGTTTCTTTATTAAGTAAAGAAGGATATAATCTTGTATTGCAGGATAATGTTATGAACATTTTCCTGAGTCAAAAGTTGATTGGATCAGGCACATATGTAATGACATATACGTTCTAAATCAAACTACAGTTCTTAACGTACAGAACACACATAAGAGGAAAAGTTCAGAAATGAACGAATCCTTCTTGTGGCATTGTAGACTAGGTCATATCAATGCGACACGACTAGCTAAGTTGCATAAAAATGGATATTTAAATCAGTTTGAATTTACATCATATGAAACTTTCCGGTCATGTCTTAAAGGTAAAATGACCAAAATTCCTTTTACTGGACACGGAGAAAAAGCTACTGAACTCTTGGGAATGATACATAGTGATGTATGTGGTCCCATGCCTACAAATGCCAGGTATGGTTCCTCGTACTTCATTACATTCACTGACGATCTCTTAAGATTTGGACATGTGTTCCTGTTGAAACACAAGTCTGAAGCTTTTGAGAAATTCAAAGAATATAAGTATGAAGTTGAGAACCGAACGGGTAAAAGTATTAAAATCCTTCGATCTGATCGAGGAGGAGAATACTTGAGCACGGAGTTCCTGGATTATTCAAAAGAGAATGGGATTCTCTCAGCTTACTCCTCCGTATACACCACAGCACAACGGTGTATCAGAGCGGAGGAATCGCACCCTATTAGATATGGTGCACTCTATGATGAGTATTGCTGAGTTACCTATTTCCTTTTGAGGTTATGCGCTTGAGAAGCAGCATACCTCTTGAATAGAGTTCCAACCAAATCAGTGTCTACCACTCCATATGAGATATAGAATGAGAAGAGACCATCTCTTAAACGAGTTAAGATAAGGGGTTGTCCGGCCTATGTTAAAAAGCAAAATCCGGACAAGCTCGAAGCAAGGTCAGTTATGTAGAAGTTTGTTGGATATCCCAAATATTTGTGAGGGTATATCTTCTACCACACCGAGGAACAAAAGGTGTTTTGTTTCTCGGCATGCCACCTTTTTAGAAAAGAAATTTCTTATGGAAGAAATTAGTGGTCATGAGGTAGAAGTGGAAGATGTTCCAGCTGCACAAACTAACAGTTGATGGTTTGGTAGAACCGGAGGATTCAATAGTTCCCAACGAACCTCAATCTCTCGGCAGATCTAGCAGGGTTCCTCATCGATCTGAGAGATACTGCGGTTTTCTCAATGACAGTGGGAGCGAGGATTGCATCATGGAAGGTGATGACCCAACTAGTTTCAAGCAGGCCATCACAAGTGGGGACTCAGTGAAATGGCTGGATGCTATGCGATCTGAGATGGAATCCATAATACAACAATAAAGTATGGACTTTGGTAGTTGCACCTGAAGGGGTAAAACCCATCGGGAGCAAGTTGATCTTGAGAAGATTCATGGTGTAGATGGAAAAGTTGATACTTTCAAAGCTAGACTTGTAGTAAAAGGTTTTCGTCAATGACCAGGTATGGACTATAATGAAACCTTTTCTCCAATGGCTATGCTTAAGTCCATCCGGATCAATTTACGGATTAAAGCAGGCATCGCGGAGTTAGAACATCTGGTTTGATGTGGCAGTCAAAGAGTTTGACTTCATCGAAAACGTAGATGAACCTTATATATACAAAAAGGTTGTAGAGAGTAAGATTGTATTTCTCGTATTGTACGTGGATGACATACTCTTGATAGGAAATGGAGTTCCTATGCTACACTCGGTCAAGATCTTCTTATCACTAAGTTTCTCCATGAAGGATTTGGGTGATGCCTCTTACATCCTGGGGAGAAACACTGGAAAGCTATGAAGAACATTCTTAAGTACTTAAGAAGCACTAAAGAAATATTCTTGGTGTTTGGTAACGGTGAACTCCATGTGGAGTCCTTTACCGGTTCGAGCTTCCAGAGTGATAAGGTCGACTGTAATACAGTCTCGAGTTTTGTCTTTACCCTTAGTGGAGGGACGGTATGTTGGAAGAGTTCCAAGCTAGATACCATAGCAGACTCGACGATGAAGGGTGAATACATCGCTACCAACGATGCTACCAAAGAGGTTGTCTGGATGAAGATGTTCATGAGATGAACTTGGTTCCTACCATTGTGGTGACAATGGAGTTGTGGCTTTGGCCTAGGCACCCCGGTCTCATCAGTGATCCAGACATATTCTTAGGCAGTATCACCTGATCAGGGAGATGGTTGATCTCCGAGCGATCGAGGTCAGGAGAGATTAGACGAAGAATAACACGGCGGATCCACTCACGAAGGTCATATCCCAGATACAATTTGAGAGATTTTGGGATATTGGGTATGAAATACTACAATAACTGGCCGCAGTGCAAGTGGGAGATTGTTAGTTGTATGTATGCCTAGAGGCCATTATTGTACATGATTGTATATTATAATGGATGCTTGGACATTTATAGAGAGGACTTTCTTGCTCAACATGATAGTATGCAATCTGGTTACTCTTTATCTTAACATGTAGACTAGTATTGTGATACTGTCTTGCTCTCACATGTTGTTAAAGCACTTAGGATGTACTTGACTACCAGGATTATGATGCAGATCATACTAGTAGGACCAGGGTAGTCCACAAGTTCATCCTTTAATTGTTCCTAGTCGTGGGTGTATCGATACGGGGCATCGATATTCCAGAGTAGACTAGCGTATCAGTTTCTTGACCCATTTGATGGGTGATGGATGATCCCACATCCATTGGTGTTTGACATCAAAGATTGTATACGGGTGCTCAGTGGAGACTGGGTACACTGAACAGGACATGCCAAGAAATCCTAGATGGTATTATACTTAACGTCAGATAGCAGTTCTCTGGTGACACTGGTACAGGTTAGTCTTTAGACCCGAGATCGTCATAGAGTTTTGTGTGATTCCCACTGTGCTTTGATTTCCACCTTACCACATTCAAGAGAGCATGCAAAACGATGGTTTTTGGGTACAATCCCGAGTCACATAGAGGCAATGAGCGATAGGAGGGGATTCGTCTCTCCCGGTATTAAGGGTTGATGTTGCGTTGTGCTCGATTGGCCATAACAGGAAGTCCCTGGCCAGGGCAGAAACTGAGATTTACTGGTAAGTGTTATCAGTAGTTCTCGACCCGTTATGAGCCTCATATCGGCATGACTTGATTCTCATTTTTTTTATGGATTCGGGTTTTCGCGGTATCAGGTTATTGGGGTCTGACATTTACCACCCCAGACTCGATATGCTACATATCAGACGAAAAGACCGGAATGTACGGTAGTGTTACTCATTGGATTTACGGGAGTATGAACAAGCTTTCTTGTTGATCTTCTGATCGTTCAATACCCGGGTAGCCGTTACGTCCAGCTAGTACCGCTGATAGCTTGTGGGTGGCTGATATGATCATTACCTACTGCCGACGTATTGATGAGTCTTTAGAGTCCTACACAGAGGTTTCCTGACTCAAGCGAAACGAAGTAGGGCACATATATGATATGTGCGGGACCGAGATTGATACGTGTATGTGATATAGTATTCTAATCTCATGATATAAGTTATATGTGATATAACCGGATTATTGAATCAAGTGTTGATTCAATAATTTGTTATATGATATTAGTCGGTTGTATATGATATAGCCGGATTATTAAATCAAGTATTGATTTAAAATTTTAATATATATATAATTATATATTTGATATATTAATATATATATTAACCAATATTAGCACACTTAAGAATTTCTTTTCTACTTATACATTTAATATATATGTGATATATGTTAATGTATTTATTTGTGTCATGCTTGATGATACATTGGACATGCGTGTATGAGACTCATACCATACTTAAGATAATTTTGGTGATTTAATTATTAAGGGAAAAATAAAATTAGGTGGAAAAGGCCATGGTTTAAGATACTTTTAGAAGCTTGTGGAAATATTGACTTAGTCCACTAATTTTGTTTTACTCTAGATATTTATTATCCCAACCATTATCTTTAGCCATGGTTAAGTTTCTACAAATGTCATATATGATATTTTCTCACCCATGGTTGCCACGATTCACCACTTCTTCTTCTTCATCTCATTTGAGCTCATTAGGTCTTCTTGAGTGAAGAAAAGAAAAAGATAAAAATAATTCTAAAGTGAGCAAAATTCCTACTCTATCAATTTATACCAAACTAACCATTTAGTATAGGTTGTTTGCTTCACTAATCCATCAATTAGTGAAGAGGCAGCTTGAGTTAGAGTGTCACGACCCGAAAGTACGGAACATGACCGGCACTTAAACTACGAACGTCCCGAGGCGTACGTAATCTAAGTAAACCGAAAACCCAGAAATCCAAACCAAGAAAAGCAGTAGAGTGAAGGAAAACCAATTTAAATCAAGTAGTTTTAATAGCATAAGCCGAATTATGCGTTTTTTAAAAACATCAAATATTTCCTGAAAATTTCGGCAGAGTCTCCTTTGTAAATACTGGCCCCCAAACGGGATACAACATGAATAGTATACGAAATCAACAAAAAGGCATCCCCAAGCGGGAGCTAGCTCTTCGTCAATCGACGGTCACCACCACACAAGCAATATAATATACAACGCCAAGGGCGAGGATCAAAACTCAAAAGAAAACTCAAAACCACAAGAAAACCACAGAAATATAACGCGCGACTCTAAGGTCGAAAGAATAACATCACGGTCTCTATCTCAAAAATAAATACATGTTTGGTTGATGGAACTTCTAGATACAACAGAATAATGATATATAAGATATATAATGGGGGTACGATACAAGTAAACCCACCTACTAGCAAGTCACCCGGAAATGGGAAGCAGTGCCAGCAAAGTCGTAAAGACACCTGTACGGCAAAACCTGCAAGAAACTGGGGCACAACGGGGGTGAGTTGCCAACTCGTGAATAAAAAAACATCTACGGAAAGAAATCGCATAAATAACACAACCTAGATCAATGATCATAATATATCCTCAATTATATGTATAACATGCAGCCTATAAAAATGGCTAGGGTAATATCTAACCCGAGTGTGATCTCATATGCCCGTGTCAGTGCCTCAGGTAGCAATATATCATATGAATGAGGTATGAATGCACGGAACAGAATGCATGTACCGACGAAAACTGCTTTCATAAATCAGTGAGATTTCTGTATTTTTAAAGCGAGGTACCATAAGTGAAATCAGCATAAAACAGTGCCCAGCATCGACACAAAACAAGTGCCCAAATATCTCGATATCTCTGTATCACAATCTCTGTACCTCAATATCTCAAAATCAATATCTAGGGTGCCGTCAATCCAGACCGGCCCCTACCATCCATCTCAAGACCACGACGGTATCCTCCGGATATCCGACGCGTCGGGTAATATCACCGGTCGGTAGTGCTCCCCTGCCGGGCTCAACGTCAACAACACATTCCTCTTGCCCCGGGGTACCGCACCGGGCCTACCATGTACCCGAAACGGTTCCTCCACTCCTCGAATCGGGTCTCTAAATCCATCAGCAAACACATGGTGGACGACTCATACATCATGGGAAAACCGTACTTTTTATTTTTAAAGAGAGAAAAGGTGTATTTATGTTTTTGCGGTTTTCCTCCAAATCCAGAAAATCTCATGGAAATCCGAATCCAAAACCTCAATAACACGTAAAATAGTGAATATATGCATGAGAATCCATGAATGCGGCATAACAATGAATAAAAGTATGCATGAAGTAGCAGGTAATAACTACAATGTGTAAACTATTAGCTAACAGGCTATGTCAAGCAATAATATTTTCTAAGGTGTACGTGACATGGCAATTACCGATGAAGATGTGTGTGAGCCGGCAAGTAAGTGTACGTGGTACATACGCATCATCGGTAATGGTGCTGGTGTCCTAACAGCATGATATCAATAATGGAGTATGAAACATAATATAAGCATGCGATGCGAAGCGAACCACAATAATGAGCGGGAGCTGAATACTAGACGCAACTATAACTAATCTGCATTAATCTAATATAAGTCCTACAAATGGTGCCTTTTGAAATAACACGAATCATGGGGTTTTGAAAATAGGGGCTACGGTGATTTTATGAAAAGATACGTCTTTTGAAATATCCGTAGGATCCCTTGGGCTGTCTTTTAAAATACCCACGATTCGTTAGTTTTTGAAATAGGTAAGAATCGACTCTAATCTAACAACTAAACTAAACTAAAGGGCTAAGCTAACAAGCTGGACTACAGGTAAGGAAACCGTCTAACATCTGAGTCGATACATATACATACCTGTATATATATTAGTCGGTGATCCCGCCTCAATAATATCATATCCGATACCATATCTATAATCAGACATCCCAAGTCAAGAGTGCGGATCAATCATCAAAATATAGCTCGTACGTAAATCCGTCATACGGCATCCCCAAATCTGGGTACGGGTTAACATCATATTCATCACACTATTCATCTGGTATCCTCTTTATCCAAGATCATGGTCCAGGGTACTGACCTATGTCTAGTACAATACTAAAATCATCAATATAGTCGTGATCTGACTACTGATCGACAGTCTCGTACAACCGATATCACAACCACAAAACAAATCTCATCGACTCAGCTCAATCCCAAGTATCGTCCTCAAATCCGTATGTGAACACATAGTCCCATACCCATGTGAACACATAACTATAAAGAATCCCATGAGCACATATAAATAGGAATGTATGCAAGTATGTATGTGTGTATGTGTAGTGCAACACTACCCTAGGGTTCGCAACACTAAAATAATCCAACACACCAATATCCATCCTAAACATCGTTATTAATCCCAAATAACATATAATAATTATTGGTGTGTATACGCATCCATATACACCACCACGGACTGCGGGGGTGCTATACGCCATCCACCCGACTTCTCCCCGTAGATATAAATCTACTCACCTGGTCCTCGCTCGCCGGTGCCAACGTCGCCACGCGCTTGCTTGTCGTCTCGAAGTCCACATGGGGGTACCTACATATCATAACGCACCGCATCGCATAAAAATCAAATTCGAAATCGAAACGGCACACGAAAAATCAAATCGGCACGCGTATCACGCATAGGTCAAAACCTATCGCCTACGCATGCCAAAATAGCCAAACCAACCCTCGATGTCGATGTACAAACGTCAATCAATCGAGAAAAACCCAACATACCAATCACGCGTTCATAACGCACTAGAATTTAATTGAAAATATAGTGCAATTCATAAAAACCTTAAATTTGCTCAAATCGATTTATTTCACAAAACCTAGAAAACACTTAATTACCGTTTTAATTCGAAACTTGATGTTTTAACCCAACTAATGGCCATAATATTCACTAAGTATCATAACCAGGTCATATAAACCATTTCCATATTTTTAATCTCACTAATTATCATTAACCCAAAATTCAAGTTTGCAAAAACAACCAATTTTAACAATTTTTAAAGCAAAAATCACAATTTAACAATTAAGCTTGGTTTTGCATATTTTAAATGGTTAAACCACACATGGAAACCTTAATGATGTGCTAAAAACCCTAACTAGATTTTAATCCCACATTTTAATTAAATTTCTAAAACCTAGTTAGCAATTTAGCATAATTATTACAATTCCAAACTAATAATTTGCAAACTAGAAATTTGATTAGGTTATCATTTCACAATATGAAGAACTACAATTGCAACCACAATTACATAAAAAAAACTTACTTGAATTTCATAAACCTACAAAAATTTTCTAAACATACAATTAAACCCAAATTAATAACTAATAATACTTGATTTAAGGTATTCAAACAACAATTTAACAAAATGTCTTGATTTATACCTCACAAGATTAAGGATCTAGCATGCAAATCCTAGCCTCCAAAAGTAGCTTCCAAGCTCCTAGATCCATGCTAGATTGGTTAAAGAATAATGGGTAAATGGTAGATTTGGGATTTGTGAGGTTTTATTTTGATTTTGTGGAATTTGTGAGGAATTTTGTGTGGAAATGAAGTGGGAAAATTGGGGGGGGCTGCTCATGGGAGCTCTCGGCCAGAATTGGGGATGAATGAGTGAGGAGAGAGAGTGAGAATGGGGTTTGTGGCAAAAGTCAAACAAAACCCATACTTCTTTAATTATAGTTTCATGTTCATTCTTTCTTTTTTTCCAATTTCCCTTCTTTTTATCATTACATGCGAGGGGTGTGTGTGTGGGGCAGCCATAGGTTCGGCCAAGCTGAAATTTGTGGGGTGTGTGAGTGTAGGTGAGTGAGTGGGAGCACACACAAGAAGATAAATACCACACCTCAATTCTATTTAACTTATTTTCACAAAAAAAGCCTTTTTCTTTTATATTTTCTAACACCGTGTTAACAGCTTCTTTTCATTACAAAAAAAATATCTTACAGGTTAATTTAATATGTTATGATGCACAAAATTTGTTTCAACCCATTCCAATTTGTAATTTTCCCTCATTAAATGTATTAGTGACGGCTTAAAATAATATTAAAATAATTATTTTCGGAAAAATTTTCAGAAAATTAGAAATTTTACCAGTGGCTCGATAAACCCCAAATACTAGCAATTACATAGCTAGAATATGTATATTTAATTTTATATTAAAAATATTTGTATTTTGACATTTTACAGAAAACCCCCTTATTTTACCATTTTTTCGAAATTTCACCGAAACGATTTTCAAAACGTTACATAGAGATTCTTCGACGTAGATCATTTTCGGCCTCGAAGATCTTTGAGCAGGCTCGTTCTTTTCGCCTAGTGGAGCCTAAGGAGAGTCCGGGAGACCACTACTTGGAGCAAAGGAACTACTACACGGAGCTTTAGAAGTGAAGGACCAGTTTACAAAGGTTGTATTCCTATTTCACTTAATGTAAAGTTTGTTTACATGTTACAAAAACCCTAATTCTCTAGTTAGATCCTTGGTCGGGCTCGCTCGGCACCCTAAATTTTTTTAAATAGCATACTTGATGCGTGCCGAAAACCGTCGGGGGTGCTAAGCGAACCCAGTAAAATCCAGATCGATAAGTTTCTTAGTTTTCTCGATGGCCTTTTCTTCCATCTCCATTCTCATTACTCGAGGAGCTTGTTTGACTGGTTTGGCATCATGAGATATGGTCAGCTTATGCACAACTATTTCATGGGAGAGGCCAGGCATTTCTTTGTACGTCCACACGAAACAGTCGACGAACTCATGCGGCAAGGCGATTATCTGCTCTTTCATTTCTTCAGACAAGAGTGAGCTGATGTAGGTCAGCCTTGGATTATTGGGTGTTCCCAAATCAATCCCGGTTAGTGCATCGAAGGTTAGTTGTCCGCCATCTTCGAGCTCTTGAAGGGCTTCTTCTGGCTCAGCTAGCTCATCGTAATCATTTGACTTTCCGCTGGCTTCACCAACATGGATCATGTTACATACTTTGACATCAGGTTGAATAAAACATATACCCTGTCTATCTGGGAATCGTCCATTGATGAGTGATCGGCCTGAGGCGGATACCATAGCCCCTCATAAATCTTTGCTTCGGAGTCCGTTTGATATAGCCGACACCCGCACTTTTTAAAATATTCCCGCATCTCGGGCACATAATATCTGGGGTTTAGGATGGCTCTTATGGCTCTTTCATAAGGAAGGCACGTGACAGAAAAATCGTCTTGGTGCACAACGGGATCTGACCCATAAAACAAGATGCCCTTCTGTCCATTCTTTCTTCTGGGAATATAGAAGGTTTTCAGCTGGTCAACGGTAGAGACTGACAATGTATCGAGCTTTTTGCACATCTGCTTTGTCACCCTTGTGATGGCTAGGGACCCTTCTGTAACTTCAAAGGTCTTTCTTATCTGTGCTTTTTGCGTGAGAGTCCGATCTGCATAGCTGGTGCAAGACAGGTCCTCTCCAACTTTTCAGTGACGAAATAAGGGCAAATTTTGCTGCCGGATAGGCCTTCGATATCAGACTCTTCCGTATCACTATCAAAATGAGGGTGAGTTTTACGAAAGGACGAACTTCTAGTATTGAACTCATCAGTGTCACTGCCGAAACGAGGACGCATTTTGGGGTTTTTACTTTTGAAGATGACAGCCGGCTCGAATTTGCTTTTGAGTTTCGGAGTTGTTCTATCTTCGGTAAATTGTGGCTCATCATTTTGAGGGTTCGAAAAGTACCTAGAATCTTCATATCGGATTTCATGCACACCGAACGGGTAGATGTCTCCGTCAATACGTCTTTCTACGCCATTTTTGGTACACTTCATGTGTTGATGGAGTGTTGACGGAACGATACCGTAATCATAAAACCACGCCTGTCCCAAGAGAATCTTACAAGACATGTCGGCGTCGATCACGTATATCTTAGCTTCGGTTCGTAGGGCCCCGAACCTGATCGGCAGAGCTATGGACCCCAGAACTTGCTGGCGGTTTTGGTTGAACCTTAAATGAAAATCTTTTCCCTTGACATGTGTTGGACGTCCATTGACAAACTCTTCAGAGTCCGCAAGTTCATGATGTTCACTGAGAACCCCGAATCAATCAATATGCGGTTAATCCAGTCTCTGTCGCTGCACCCGGTCATGTAAAGCGGCCGGTTATGCTCAGTTGTTCCCAGTAGTAGGTCTTCATCCTTAAATATAATCGCGGCTGTATGCAGAGTGTATTGGGCTTCCTTCGTATCAATTTCAGCAAAATGATCCTGGTACCACTCGGGGTTTTGTAGAGCATGAATGAGGGCGTCTCTAAGTTCCTTGAATAGAACCTGAGCGTCATGGATGCTTAGGAGAGACGAAAGCTTCCGGAGATGAGCCAAGACATTGTAGTTTACTGGGGAAGAACTCGAGTCTTCTTGAGCTGGCTCTCCGCCGTATTCTTCGTTAACAACCTGTTTTCCTTTCACTTTTAGGGTGTTGCCTTGTTTCGGTGGTAGAACCTTACCGCTCCTGAGCTAGATTTGGTTAGCCTTTATGGCTAACTCCTCGTCCTCTCCAGGAAAACAGAGCTCTTCCTCATAGTCGCTACCAAGATGGAGGACGTAGCAGGTCACAATAGGGACCTCATCACCGGAGTCTTCTTCTAGCTCCTCCAAAATCTCAGCTGCTTCTACGGAGAAGAACTCCTTCAATTGAATTAGAGTTCTTTCTTTTTGTCCATAGTCTTCGAAGGAATCAATATATTTTTGAATGGTCGATTTCTCCGCAGACTCTTTTTCGCGTCTAGCGGCACCTTTCCTTTTCTTCTTCTTAAGCTTTTTAGATTTTGAGCCGGATTGGTAGCTAGAATGGTAGGCCCGCTCTGCCCTTCCCATTTTGTTCTAGGCTCTTTCTGAAATAGCTTTAACTTCTTCGTCTTCTTAGATATGTGCATACTCCATGGAGGCTGCGACAAGTTGGATTCATTTCTCAGGGCAGCGGATTCAGCTGTCTACTCCCAAAAGGCTCAGCTTCTGTCTGTATAATGTTGGTGGTCGCGGCTTAACTGTTCACCAACACGCTTTTGGATAGTTCAATCTCTCCGGTCTTGTATTGCTTCTCGACCCAGTCCTTGAAAATATAGCAATCCTCGATCGCATGGCTCACTACTCTGTGGTACGGGCAATACAGAGGATTGTCAATCATTTTTGCTTCGTGGGGGCCTCTTCGACTCCGGCAATTATAGACCGTTGTTCAGAACATCTTTGAATATCTTGCGAGCTTTGTCCCTCCTGAAAGAGTAGACCTTGTTCTTTTTCTCTTCTAAGGAAGGCCCTTCTACCCCTAGTATTGGCTTTCAAGACCGGCCTGTTTTGGGCCCGCCCGCCTTTCGCTTGTTTTCATTGTCAGACGCATTGAAGGCGTTGGTATTGTTGGAACTCCCGCTTTTACGGTTCTCTTCTTTTCTGCTCTTCCAAGACTATCATTCTGAAAGTCCGGGTATTCCTGCTTCGAGTGCTCCAATATTTGAACTCTCTTGGTTAGCTTCTGAAATGGTTTGAGGCCCACAGTACATAGGAATGCGACCATCCAATTGCTGAGATTCCCAATGAGGAGGCTGACTGACTGGTGCTGCTCTAACGGCGGATGCACTTGACAGTGAGATTGTGCATCAGGTGATAAAGTCCGTGTTGGTTTCGTTCTTCCCCGGTTTGGTCCTCACAAGATCAACAATGGAGATTTTATCACTGACACTCATGAATTTTTTCCAGAATAGAGACTCCATCTGGGAGAAAGTAGTGACAGAACCGTCTGATATGCTCGCATACCAGTCGAAGGCATCAACGGTTAGGCTATTGACAAACTGACGAACAAGAAACGCATCATTACCCCATGTATTTCGACATGACGCTTTAAAGTGAGCAACGTGTTGATTCATGTTTCTTGTCCCATCGAATCTTCCGAATTTAGGAATAACATAATCACTGGGGAACTCGATCAGATCGTAATGTGCAAGTTACGGTCGTCCACTACTGCCAACGTCTTTCTGAACCTCGGCTTCAGCCACCAATGTTTTAACTTTGTTGGTGACCAAATCCATTATCTGATATTATGTTAGTGGAAAAATGCCATCTGGGACTAAGGCGTCCCGAGAAGTGGAATGCGACCAGCTTTCGTGTGGCTCACCCATGCTTAGACTTACAGGGACAGGCATTGGCTACTTCGGTCATTATCACCCGGCTCATCAGTAAAGACATATGCTTGATTTGAAGGTGCCCGAGCAAGCCGTGAGCTGCATCAAGACATTCGTCAAGTCGTCAATTTTAGAGTAAAGCTTGCCCATCTCCCTGCCTTTGCTTCGAAGTTATTTTCAGAGCTCTTGGAGAAGCTCCTGTCCTGCAGTCCGGGGGCGGAAAGTAGGCTCTGCTTTGCTGTTCGAGCTTGATTCCACATGAGCTGATGGGTCTTTCTGTTTATCGGCCTCATCGAAAGGGTTCTTATCATCCTGCGAGGAGGCTGATCTTGGGAAGGGGCGGCCACATTCATGCCAGATTATGCTTGGGATATGGTGGCCCGCTGGGATGCGTTCCCACCATGTAGACTGCGTGGATAACATATTCGAACATCTTTTTATTACTGGTAGCTAATTTTGCGAACCGTAGTCGTGGCCCTTCCGTTTCGGAAAAGGACAATTGACTGAAGTCAGTTGGTCTGACTGGGTCCTTAGGTGGCACTGGTGCACCTTTTTCGGCCTTTCCCCGTTTCTTACGCGCGGCACAGAATGCGAATTTTGAAGAGACGGTGTCATGCCTTCTATGTTGGGGCTTGGACACGTCTCTTTGTAGCATCATTCGAATTGTCATCTTCTTGATCTTCGCAGTCATAAAGTTTTTCTTGACCCACCTCAAAAGTTAAAAAGAGTTATGGATCTTTACGGCCGAGACGATTGTCTTTGCGGGGAAACTCGGCTCTTGGAATTTTACAAAATCCAGTTTGGCCGGAGCCCGCACCCTTTTGTTGGTTCTATACCAGAGCCGCTTCAGCCTTAGCTTCTCTGTTTTGAGCGCATGGCGGGCTTATGCTCTTCAGGAAACCGCCATGGGTCAGCTAGTAGAGATCCTTGAAAATACATCCACCTGTGCACTCGTCGAAGGCATCGCCTGGGCTTGCCCGCAACGTCTAGCAGCGTCTTTTGCTCCAACGACTTTGCCCCCAGCTGGGGCCAAGGAAAGTCGTTTGAACACCGACTTGCGCTTAGGCTGTGGTGCCCACGAGATCACCATGTTTGGCCTCCTGCCTTTCGAGACCGACTTATTTGTTACCGGGGCCTGAGGAGCCGGGATTGTGTCAGCTGGTACAAACAGAATGGAGCCAAATGGTAGCAGCAACTCCCCCCATTGTCGCCCGAGACTGTTGGAGATAGTGCCCTCATAGTCAATTATTGGATCGCAGGTACGTGATTGCAATGATTGCGGAGGACCTATCCCGGTAGGACAGTCTTACTCGAGATGATAGTATGCTATCTGGTTTGCCTTTATCAGTCGTGTACATGTTCAGGTGACTGATTGCATGTTACACTTTGATAGAGCCCTTAGGATCTTGCTTTACTACCAACAGTATGATGGCGATCATATACGTGAGAGTTGGGTAGTTTATATGCATATCCTTAATTGTGGTCCCTAGTCGTGGGAGTTTCGAGACAGGGCATCGATACTCCGGAGTAGACTAGTGTGTACAGTCGAGACCCCGACGAGGGGCGGTGGCCGGTCTCACAAGCCACTGGTGTCAGTTGGATCACCTAAGATGTATACAGGTGCTCATTGGGTTATGAGTACACCGGACAGGACTCGCCGGGAATCTGCTAGTTAGTATTATATCTACCGTCAGATAGCAGTTCCCTGGTGACATGTGTACAGGTTAGTTCATCGACCTGAGGTCGTCATTTGTCTCGTGTGAGTTCCCACTGTGCTTTGATTTCTACCCTACCACAGCTCAAAGGAGTCGTGCAAACAGGTAGTTTTTGGGTACATTCCCGAGCCATATGGAGGCACGTGAGCGGATCGGCAGGGGATTCGTCTCTCCCGGTATTGGGGGCGAGATCGTGCTGTGTCTAGGAGAGCCATTACACAAATCCATGGCCATGGTAGGAGATTTACTGGTAGGTACTCCAGTAGTATCTCAGGGTGTCTTTGGGCTTCACTCCGACACGACTTATACTGCTTTTGGGGGTCTGACGTTTCTAGCCCCCTAGGCAGATATGCGATACTCATTGACGAACGGACCGGACTGTATATACATTGTCACTGTTAGGCTCAGTAGGGTTTTCGGAGGAGTTCGCTCATCGGTCTCCCTTGAGTTCGCTCCTCGGCCACCCTTGAGGTCAGTCCATGGGCAGCCGTTACGCATAGCTAGTGCCGCTGACGGTTTGTGGTTAAACCCACTGCCAGGGTACTGACGAGTCATTAGAGTCCCCCACAGACAGTTTCCCAAGTTCGGGCGAAACGTTGTAGAGGCCGTATGGTTTTATGGCAGGGTTCGGAAAATGCACGTGCGTTTACGCACGTGTCGATTTTCGGACAAGTGATACTGGTCGGCTTTGGTTTAAGCCGGATCCGAGTATTATATTGAGTAGGTATAATATCTTTGTCTCAGTTGCATTTGTATTCGGTCGTAATACAAATGCGGGTATATTTATACTGTTTCGGGGTTGTCCTGAAATTCGTTTCAGGATCACTTTTGGAAGTTGCCAGTTTCCAGTTTTCTATCAGCCGTCTTTTAACATTCGGTTAAAGACGGATTTATCTTTTCTTCTGATATGAGTGAGTCATCATTCTAGAAGCTTCTAGAAGTGATGATGAGGCTAGTGAGTCATTTGTGTCATTAATGGTTCATTAATGATGCAAGGTGACTAGGTTTAATTTGATTGGTTCCATTTAATGAAAGTTAATGATTCATTCTTTCATGATTGTTATGATAAGCTTCATTTGTTTATGGTTACCTCCTTATCTCCTCCTACACTCACCCTCCTCCTTCATAGATGAATGAAAGGCCTCCTCTCTCATTCACTCTCTCTCACTTGATTCATTCTTGAAAAGATTATGATAGATATTTGGGGTGTATGGAATTCACAGCTCATTTCATTCCATCACCCGATTCCCTCGGCAACTTCATTAACCGATCGTCCACGGACTTGGACGAAGTGAGACAAAGTCATCTACTCATTCTCTACATCATTCTTGGTCGTCTCTTTTAGCAAACTTGACGATCGAGTTGCCTCGAGTCAGAGGCGGGAGCCCGTTTAAAGAACCGATCATGTGGTGCCACCTCGACGAAGGAATCGGAGATCTACGAGATCGGAGCAGCCGCAACGGAGCGTGGGATGATGGTTGAAGAACGAAGGACTCGGATCGTTCGGTATAACCATTCTACACTCTTTACAGTTTGTTAGTTTAGCAATAATGGCAGATCCGGGTTAAAGTATACGATGGCGCCAGTTAAAAAGTTTTTGTTCCGCATTTGGCGTCTGTTGACTGCCGGGGCGCTAGCGTAGACTTACAGTGGTATCAGAGCCTAACCATTTTGCTATACTAACTTGTGCTAACGTGTTCAAAACATCGATCGAACCGAAAATCAAAAACGACAAAATCCTTGCTTGACAGTTTCTGTTGATTTTAAATGGTCTCAAAATTTATTTTTGGATGTCTTAAAAATCTGTGCAGGCGTTTTTAAGAGCCACGACAAAATTTGGGGTCGTGATTCCTCCAAGCTGCCGCGGAAAGGCGGCCAAACCCATGGTTTGGCCGCGCTTCCGCGGCCACGTGGGGGGCACGTGCTCCCAAATTTGGTCAGTGGGTTCTGTGTTGGATTTTGGGGTTTTTGGTAAATATCATTATGGCCCAGATTTTGTTACTGTTCACCAGTAAGCAGTGGGGCCCACTTTTTGATATTTGGTCTTTGGTCGATCGAAATTTAAACACGTTAGTTTACAGTGCTTACATTATATCTCCGACCGGGAATGTCATTTGATCGGTAAACCGCGTTTAATTGCTATAGTTCTTTTAGACGGGTTTGCGAACGTGACATTCGCGTTGATGTTCTGTGTTGTGGTGTGATGTTGCGGCTTTGTCGTGGTGCATAGCAGTGTGCAATGGTAGTACAGTTTGAGTTTATTTGTACATTTGATATTGCGGGGCGAGCGTCCAACTTGTGGACAGCCGTCACTGCCTGTTGTATAATATTCTTTTGGGGCACGACCAGGTTGCGGTCGATGTACCTATTGTACTATTTTTCATTACTGTACTAGGTTTTGCCCCGAGACGGAGTGCACGGATAGCCGGGTTCGGGAGGGCAACGGGTCCGCATCTCATGGCTTTGAGAGGCAGAGGGGTCCCACTCTAGAATTGGCAGACTATTCGCCGCACTCGTAGGGGGTACAGGTTGACCCAAGGAGGGGTGCTCAATTTACCGGATTCCGTGAAGTGCCGGGTGTTCCATTCACTATGCTGTGGGGACTACCTCGCTTTAGGTTTTGGCGGGTAACTTGCCGCACCCGTAGGGGTCTAGGTTTCATTTCACAGGCTATCCACACGACAGGGGAACGTCGGGTTTCAGCAGCGGCTCTGTGAAACCCGGGGATCCCAGATTATCTGTATTGTTCTGTGATGCTTATTACTTTTCTGTAATGTTGCATATTATCACGCCTGGAGCGATTATGTATATTGGTTTATATACTATTAGATGTTGTATATGTTTTACACCCGCGCTAGTCCAGCCCCCGCTCTGTCGTTAGTTAAGTAACCTAACGAGTGATGACGGGACCCAGTGACGAATGCGGATGGCATATACGTACATTTTATTTTCGTTCTTTTCTGGTGTGATTGATTGATGGGACTGCGTTGATTCTGATCAATGCAAAGGAAAACAAACCTGTTTGAGTTGTTGGAACAATTTTAAAAAGTGTTATTGCAAAGACGTTTCCTTTTGTTATGCATAGTGGTATTCAGTGGAATATCCTGCACCTCATTCGACGAGGCAAGGGCCGATATCCCTTCACCGGGACCGACCCCTTGGACAGAAGTTTGCGTCAGGGTAATAACTTCACTATAGTCGATTACATGTTGCTTTGCATAGCGGTATTCAGTGGAATATCCTGCACCTCATTCCACGAGGAAAGAGCCGAGATCCCTTTACCGGGAGTGACCTCTTTAGCAAAAGGTTTTCGCCACTATATTTTAAAAAGCTATCAGGTTCCTTCAGCGATATCAAGTTCACTACGCTAAAGGTTTTTCGCTAAAAACCAGCCGTAGCCCTCCGTCACTTCTTTTGGGTATTCAGTAGTATTCAAGCTACGTATTTTGACCAACGCCAAGGCATAGTGTTTGGTAGCTGCTGGGTATTCAATTGTTGCATAGATAGATGAGTTAGTTTGGGACAGTCGTTCTGCCATTTTGGCCAACGTCAAGGGCATGTGCGGGTGGGTTCAAATTGACAAGATAGTGACGGGTAGAACTTGGCATGTGACTTATGACATTTTGACCAACGCCAAGGTTATAAGAGCATGGGGCAAAAACGATATCGGGAGTTTCTAAAGAAACTGAAACTTGCCAAGTATGCGCATACCTTCTGGAGTATGAGTAACGTGGATGCATTCCATCACGTTATCATGCGATGAGAGTTGGATCCCGATTCCCACTGATGAGTTAGTTTACTCTTCGGGTGATCCCGATTGATTCTTCTTTAGGTTTGGAGGAGAATTTGACAGGACAGTGGGAGGTTTCCGGATTAGATAAAATGATGACCATTCTGATCTAGGTTAGAGTGCACGCAGAGTGTTTCTTTTCTCTCTCTCTCTTTGGCAGCGACCTTTGACCGACCCTAGACTATGACTTAGTGACCAGGTTGACCTAACCTTCTTAAAATACTGGCTTTTGGATTGTCTAAGTTGCATAAGTCATTGCCACTCCTTCTTTTACCCTTTGTATTTCTCAGAACACCCGTATTACTACGGATATCCACTTCCATTGGATAGAGCCATCGTATGGTTATATACGAACTCGAAGGGACTTCTTCGGGGATGGATCCAGGTTCAGGAGAAATAGAATTGGTTTATTCAGTTGTCTTTTATTATCACCTTCTCTCAGGTTGCGAGAGCTCCTTGGTTTAGGAGAGTACACCTATTACGCTTATTAGATAGTCTTATTCCAAACCATAGGCTGGTGCCGAAAGGTAGGGAATGAAGAAAACCAATTAGCCTAAGTAGGGTGTGCAGAAGGTAATATGTAAAGACAAATAAAGGAATTAGAAAGAGGGCAAAGTAAATTGCGACTGATATCATTCACGACCAAAACCACGTACTTCATCGCCGCTCCTATTTCACTTTTTAAAAGAATAAGGTATTATTCAGTTGTCTTTTATCATCACCTTCTCTCGAGATGCGAGTACTCCTTAGTTTAGGAGGGTACACCTATTATGCTTACTGGATAGTCTTCTTCCAAACCATAGGCTGGTGCCGAACGGTAGGGAAGGAAGAAAACCATTTAGCCTAACGAAGGTGTACAGAAGGTAACGACTAAAGACAAATAAAGGGATTTGGAGAGATGGCAATAAAATATACGGTTGAAGTCATGAATTGGATTATGGAAGAGGCATTGCTATGAATACCAGGATACCCCTACGAAACATTTTCATGTTTCAGTGCATTGTTAAAGGAAAAAATGTTTTCCCGATTAGACACTTACTCCAAGGGTATGTATTTACCAGGTTTCATTCTCATATCTGTATGGTTTTACAGATGATGAGTGGGAGTAAGATATTGGGAATTAGGTGATTATCCTCATTATATCGGAATTCGTTGTAATTGGTGATATTTGAGGAAATCGTCAGGGTACAGTTTTCCACCTACAACGCACAGGTTTTGAGTTGTTTAACTCAGCGGACTTATACAGAGTATTGTATGTTGTCCAGTGTCCATCAGGACAAAGGGGTAGGTCCTCGTACTATGTTCTGTTTACTTATAACTTCTCTAGTATTTAGACGAGTGTTTCGTAGAAATACAAGGTCTAAGTTTTGAGAAGTTGTGGGTATAAGAATAAAGTAGAGAACCAGGTATCACAAGTATCGGGATTCTTCAAAGAGATCGAAGATGTAGATTCTTGTGATTGGTATTCAGATGATAGTGATGGTTTTGAGAAACGTGTTTCTCTTTCAGGTTACTCATAATTGGATGGATTCCTAAGTTGAGTAATGTTGATTAGCCTCTTTCCATTAAAGTTGATATGCACTGGAGACAGTTGCATGATTTGAATATGGTTCCAATTAAATAAGTGCCAAAGTTTCTGTATTGGATATAGAATAGTTCGTACCTTAAAAGATGTTAAGGTACGGGGAGTTGTCCAGCTTATGATTAAAACCAGACACTGGATAACTCAGGGCACGTTTCTGTAATGGCTGTTTGTGGGTTGACCCTGGCTATGACGAGGGTTGATATTCTACCATATGGAAGATCAATAGTGATATTGTTCTTGACTCGCCACAGTTTTAGTAAAAATGGATCTTTTTCAGAAAACAGTAGTGGGAGTATGGTAGAACTGGAAGTGATTCCAGAACCGCGAACGATTACGGAAAAATTTAATAGGACCTATATATTCAATCAGGTTTGACATTCCAATAGCCACTCCGCAGGTATGGTAGGTAACCTCAGATGCCCGACAGGTACTTCGGTAGCCTCAGAGACGGTGACAGGGAGGTTCTTATCTACCCAGACTTGACACTACTGTTGTTCCAGGCTGTGAGACCCGGTAGGAGGGTTGTCGTAGTCAGTGGGAGCAGCAGAAGCATAGTGGGCAAGTAGCTTATATCTATTTATAGACTTGAGCAGTTATAGCGGAGATAGATCATCTAATTTTGATGTGACAGTCATGGGTTTGACTTCAATCAGAATAGGGGATGGATCAGTTAAGAAGGTAGTAGGGTGTGATGTCATGGTATCTGGATGACATACACAGAGTAGGAAGTAATATTCCTATACTACGATCGGTTGTACTGTGGTCGTCACACAGTTGTTTCTCCAGACAGGATATGGATATAATATTTGACATTCTGGTTTCTAGATCTATGGTTTTAGATCTGGATTTGGGTAGTTTCCCAATGTGGGTACTTTGACAGATATTCTAATGGTTTTTAGAATAGTTGACTCCTAGCATGGTGGTGTACCTGCAGGTGATGGAGTCACCCTCTCTAAAAGTGTCGTATAGACTAAAGGGGAGAGGGATGTGCATGATTGGCAGATCACTTGCTTAGGCAATTGAGTCAATCATGAGATGTCAAGTACCACACCAAATGTTGGTTTTGCACTAGATGCAATAAGTTTGTATTATTCCAATCCTGGAGAAACATAAGGAAGCAGTTATAGAACATAAGTGCATGTTCTACGGATTTGATGACGGCAGCCTCCTTCGGGAGACGATTATCATTCCAGGCTTCAAAGGTGACGTGGATGACAGAGTGACTGTCAGAGTTTTAGTTTTTCCCTCTGACGAAGAGGGACAGTATTATGGACAGGTGGTCCAAGAGGATACTGTGGGAAGCAAGGTGCCCGATACTGATTAGGTTCAGTGATCGATTCAGTCTAAGAAGTTTGGATATGGAGTTCATTTATGAACTAAGGTCCCATCAGATATCCAGACATGTTCTAAGACAGGTATTACTCGATTCGGGAGATGGCTTTCTCCGCGAACTTGAGATTAAGAGAGATATAGAAAGATACTTCTAGGCGGATCCACTCACTGAGGCTATTTCTCGAACACAATAGTTTTACAAACGGGCTTTGTGAAACTGATTAGTAGAGGAGTTGGATGTCGGTTTCACACGGGCTGTGAGTAGTCGACATCGCAATATTAGCCTTGAGTGCAAGTGGGAGATTGTTGGAGATAGTGCCCTCATAGTCAATTATTGGATCGCAGGTACGTGATTGCAATGATTGCGGAGGACCTATCCCGGTAGGACAGTCTTACTCGAGATGATAGTATGCTATCTGGTTTGCCTTTATCAGTCGTGTACATGTTCAGGTGACTGATTGCATGTTACACTTTGATAGAGCCCTTAGGATCTTGCTTTACTACCAACAGTATGATGGCGATCATATACGTGAGAGTTGGGTAGTTTATATGCATATCCTTAATTGTGGTCCCTAGTCGTGGGAGTTTCGAGACAGGGCATCGATACTCCGGAGTAGACTAGTGTGTACAGTCGAGACCCCGACGAGGGGCGGTGGCCGGTCTCACAAGCCACTGGTGTCAGTTGGATCACCTAAGATGTATACAGGTGCTCATTGGGTTATGAGTACACCGGACAGGACTCGCCGGGAATCTGCTAGTTAGTATTATATCTACCGTCAGATAGCAGTTCCCTGGTGACATGTGTACAGGTTAGTTCATCGACCTGAGGTCGTCATTTGTCTCGTGTGAGTTCCCACTGTGCTTTGATTTCTACCCTACCACGGCTCAAAGGAGTCGTGCAAACAGGTAGTTTTTGGGTACAGTCCCGAGCCATATGGAGGCACGTGAGCGGATCGGCAGGGGATTCGTCTCTCCCGGTATTGGAGGCGAGATCGTGCTGTGTCTAGGAGAGCCATTACACAAATCCATGGCCATGGTAGGAGATTTACTGGTAGGTACTCCAGTAGTATCTCAGGGTGTATTTGGGCTTCACTCCGACACGACTTATACTGCTTTTGGGGGTCTGACGTTTCTAGCCCCCTAGGCAGATATACGATACTCATTGACGAACGGACCGGACTGTATATACATTGTCACTGTTAGGCTCAGTAGGGTTTTCGGAGGAGTTCGCTCATCGGTCTCCCTTGAGTTCGCTCCTCGGCCACCCTTGAGGTCAGTCCATGGGCAGCCGTTACGCATAGCTAGTGCCGCTGACGGTTTGTGGTTAAACCCACTGCCAGGGTACTGACGAGTCATTAGAGTCCCCCACAGACAGTTTCCCAAGTTCGGGCGAAACGTTGTAGAGGCCGTATGGTTTTATGGCAGGGTTCGGAAAATGCACGTGCGTTTACGCACGTGTCGATTTTCGGACAAGTGATACTGGTCGGCTTTGGTTTAAGCCGGATCCGAGTATTATATTAAGTAGGTATAATATCTTTGTCTCAGTTGCATTTGTATTCGGTCGTAATACAAATGCGGGTATATTTATACTGTTTCGGGGTTGTCCTGAAATTCGTTTCAGGATCACTTTTGGAAGTTGCCAGTTTCCGGTTTTCTATCAGCCGTCTTTTAACATTCGGTTAAAAACGGATTTATCTTTTCTTCTGATATGAGTGAGTCATCATTCTAGAAGCTTCTAGAAGTGATGATGAGGCTAGTGAGTCATTTGTGTCATTAATGGTTCATTAATGATGCAAGGTGACTAGGTTTAATTTGATTGGTTCCATTTAATGAAAGTTAATGATTCATTCTTTCATGATTGTTATGATAAGCTTCATTTGTTTATGGTTACCTCCTTATCTCCTCCTACACTCACCCTCCTCCTTCATAGATGAATGAAAGGCCTCCTCTCTCATTCACTCTCTCTCACTTGATTCATTCTTGAAAAGATTATGATAGATATTTGGGGTGTATGGAATTCACAGCTCATTTCATTCCATCACCCGATTCCCTCGGCAACTTCATTAACCGATCGTCCACAGACTTGGACGAAGTGAGACAAAGTCATCTACTCATTCTCTACATCATTCTTGGTCGTCTCTTTTAGCAAACTTGACGATCGAGTTGCCTCGAGTCAGAGGCGGGAGCCCGTTTAAAGAACCGATCATGTGGTGCCACCTCGACGAAGGAATCGGAGATCTACGAGATCGGAGCAGCCGCAACGGAGCGTGGGATGATGGTTGAAGAACGAAAGACTCGGATCGTTCGGTATAACCATTCTACACTCTTTACAGTTTGTTAGTTTAGCAATAATGGCAGATCCGGGTTAAAGTATACGATGGCGCCAGTTAAAAAGTTTTTATTCCGCATTTGGCGTCTGTTGACTGCCGGGGCGCGAGCGTAGACTTACAGAGACTGGCCAGGAGATTCGTTCTGGTGTCCATCTTCATCGTGTAGGATATGGGAGTTGCGTTGAGAGCTGAACTCGTCCTTGGAGACATCTTTGCTTGAAATTGAGGTTGAAAGTTATTAATCTATGTAAAGGAACATGATTTTGTTAAATCAACACTTGATTTAACAAACCGGTCATATCACATACGACCCGACCAATAGAAAAATGCCCGATTAACATACGGTATCGCATACTCGCATTCAATCGAGTCCCGCGCATATCTCATATGCACACCACATCGTTTCGCCAGAGCTAGGAAACTCCTGTGTGGGGCTCTAAGACTTGTCAATACGCCGACAGTAGGTGATGATCATATCAAACACCTACAAGCCGCAAGCGGTCAGCTAAACATAACGGCCACCCAGGTATTGAGCGATCAGAAAAAAAACAGTGAAGCTGTCAAAACTCCCGTCAAGCCAATCAATAACACTACCGTACAGTCCGGTCTCTTCGTCTCATATGTCGCATATCCGGTCTAGGGGTGGTGAACGTCAGACCCCAGTAACCAATAAGTCGTGTCGATGTGAGGCTCATAACGGGTCGAGAAACTACTGATAACATTTACCAGTAGATCTCTATATCAGCCCTGGCTAGGGACTTCCAGTTATAGCCAATCGAACACAGCGCAACATCAACCCCCAATACCGGGAGAGACGAAACACGTCCTATCGCTCATTGCCTCCATGTGATTCGGGACTGTACCCAAAAGCCACCATTTTGCATGTTCTCTTGAATGTGGTAAGGTGGAAATCAAAGCACAGTGGGAATCACACAAGACTCTATGACGATCTCGGGTCTACAGACTAACCTGTACCAGTGTCACCAGAGAACTGCTATCTGACGATAGGTATAATACCATCTAGGAGTTCTCGGCAAGTCCGTTCAGCCTACCCAGTCTCCACTGAGCACCTGTACACCATCTTTGATGTCAAACACCGATGGATATGGGATCATCCATCGCCCATCATATGGGTCAAGATGCGTATACGCTAGTCTACTCTTGTGTATCGATGCCCTGTCTCGATACACCCTCGACTAGGAACAGTTATAGGATGTACTCTTGGACTACCCTGGCCCCACTAATATGATCTGCATCATAGTCCTAGTAGTCGAGTACATATCCTAAGGGCTTTATCAACATGTGAGAGCTACACAGTAGACCAATACAAGTCAAAATGTTAAGATAAAGTGAAACCAAATAGCATACTATCATGTCGAGCAAGAAAGTCCTCTATATATATATATATATATATATATATATATATATATATATATATATATATATATATATATATATATATCTATCCAAGCATCCACTATAATATACATCATATGTACAATAATGGCCTCTAGGGCATATATATAACTAACAATCTCCCACTTGCACTAAGGCCAGCTGTTGTAGTATCTCATACCCAACATCCCGAAGAGTCTCTCAAATTGTATCTGGGGTATAGCCTTCGTGAGTAGATCCGCAGTGTTGTCCTTCGTGTCAACTCTCCTTACCTCGATCTCTCGGCGATCAACTATCTCCCGGATCAGGTGATACCGCCTCAAAATATGCCTGGATCTCTGATGGGACCTGGGTTCTTTGGCCAAAGCCACAGCTCCATTGTTATCACAATTCAAAGGTATTGGATGCTCAATGGATGGAACCACACCAAGTTCAGTGATGAACTTCTTCATCCAGACAGCCTCTTTGGCAGCATCGTTGGTAGCGATGTATTCAGCCTCCATCATCGAGTCTGCCACGGTTTCTTTCTTAGAACTCTTCCAACAAACCGCCCCTCCATTTAGGGTAAAGACAAATCCCGAGTGCGACTTAGAGTCATCCTTATCACTTTGGAAGCTCGAATCGGTAAAGGACTCCACCTGGAGTTCTCCGTTACCATACACCAAGAACATCTCTTTAGTCCTTCTCAAGTACATGAGAATGTTCTTCATAGCTGTCCAGTGACTCTCTCCTGGATCTGTTTGATACCTACTCACTACACTTAATGAGTATGCTACATCGGGTCTGGTACATAGCATCGCGTACATGATAGAGCCTACTGCCGAAGCATAGGGTGTCCCTTTCATGCGAGCTCTCTCCAAATCAGTCTTAGGAGACATCTCTTTGGAGAGAGTAAGTCCAGAGATCGTAGGTTGGTTACCACGCTTGATTCTTCCATACTAAACCTCTTTAGTATGGTGTCAATGTACCTGCATTAGGATAATCCCAGTATCCTTTTAGATCTATCTCTATAAATCCTAATCCCCAAAATGCAGGAGGCATCACCTAGATCTTTCATTGAGAATCTATGTGATAAGAAGAGCTTGACGTATTGCAGCATAGGAACATCATTTCCTATCAAGAGTATGTCATCCACGTATAATACGAGGAAAACAACCTTACTCTCTGCAACCTTCTTGTAAATACAAGGTTCATCTACGTTCTTGATGAAGTCAAACTCTTTGACTACAACATCAATACAGATGTTCCAACTCTGCGATGCCTGTTTTAACCCGTAGATGGATTTAAGAAGCTTGCACACCTTTCCGCTGCGCCCATTATCTACGAAGCCCTCTGGCTGAGTCATGTACAGGCACTCCTCTAAATCACCATTTAGAAAGGCGGTCTTAACATCCATCTGCCAGATTTCTTAGTCATGGTATGCAGCAATGGCAAGTAAGATCCGGATGGACTTAAGCATAGCCACTGGAGAAAAGGTTTCGGCATAATCCACACCTGGTCGTTGATGAAAACCCTTTGCAACAAGTCTAGCTTTGAATGTCTCAACTTTTCCATCTATACCAAGTTTCTTCTTAAAGATCCATTTGCTCCCAATGGGTTTTACCCCTTCAGGAGCAACTTTCAAAGTCCATACTTTGTTGGTGTATATGGATTCCATCTCAGATCGCATTGCATCCAGCCACTTCACAGAGTCTCCACTCGTGATGGCCTGCTTGAAGCTAGTCGGGTCATCATCTTCCATGATGCAATCCTCGCTCCCACCATCGATGAGAAAACCGTAGTATCTCTCTGGTGGATGAGGAACCCTACTAGATCGGCGGAGCGGCTGAGGTTCGTCGGGAACTACTGAATCCTCTGGTTCAACCAAATCTTCTGTCGTAATTTGTATTACTGGAACCTCTTCCAGCTCTACCTCCTTACCACTAATTTCTTTTTCAAGAAATTCCTTTTCTAAAAAGGTGGTATGTCGAGAAACAAACACCTTTTGTTCCTCGGTGTGGTAGAAGATATACCCGCGCGAATGTTTGGGATATCCAATAAACTTACACAGAAAAGATCTTGCACCGAGCTTGTCCGGATTCTGTGTTTTCACATATGCCGGACAACCCCATATCTTAACATAATTAAGATATGATCTCTTTCCTTTCCATATCTCATATGGAGTGGTTGGCACAGATTTAGTGGGAACCATATTCAATAGGTCTACAGCTGTTTCCAGTACATATCCCCAAAAGGAAATAGGCAACTCAGCAATGCTCATCATAGAGCGCACCATATCTAATAGGGTGAGATTCCTCCGCTCCGATACACCGTTGTACTGTGGTGTATAAGGAGGAGTAAGCTGAGAGAGAATCTCATTCTCTTTTAGATAGTCCAGAAAATCATTGCTCAAGTATTCTCCTCCTCAATCAAATCGAAGGATCTTAATACATTTACCCGTTTGGTTCTCTACTTCGTTCTTATATTCTCTGAATTTCTCAAAAGCTTCAAACTTGTGTTTCATCAGGAACACATGTCCGTATCTTGAGAGATCGTCAGTAAATGTAATGAAGTATGAGGAACCATTCCTGGCATGTGTAGACATGGGACCACATACATCACTATGTATCAGTCCCAAGAGTTCTGTAACTCTTTCTCCGTATCCACTAAACAGAGTTTTGGTCATATTGCCTTTGAGACATGACTGGCAAGTGTCATAAGATGAAAATTTGAAGGGATTCAAATATCCATCTTTATGTAACTTAGCCAGCCGTGTTGTATTGATATGACCTAGTCTACAATACCACAAGAAGGACTCGTTCATTTCTGAACTCTTCCTCTTGTGTGTGTTTTGTATATTAAGTACTGTAGTTTGATTGAGAACGTATATGCCATTATTTAACGAGCCCGATCCAATCAACTTTTGATTCAGGAAGATGTTCATAACATTATCCTGTACTACAAAATTACATCCTTCTTTACTCAATAAGGAAACTAATATAATATTGCATATCAGGGTCGAAATGTAATAGCATTCGTTCAGAATCAATATATTACCATTTGGTAACACAAGATGATATTCGCCAATAGCCTTGGCTGCAACATTTTCACCATTCCCTACTCTTATGGAATGATCACCCTCTCCCAGTTCCCTACATTTCCATAGCCCATGTAACATATTACATATGTGGGATCCCGATCCTTTATCTAATACCCAAGACGTAGAGTGAACTGAGAAACAGTTCTCGATAACAAACACACCCGAAGATGATGCATCAGCATGCTTATTCTTCGTTTGGGCGGCGTGAGAATCTGGATATTCTTCTATTTCCTGCTCGGAATTATAACAATTATAAGTTGGAGAGAGACCAACGTTCCCCTGCTCAATATAATAAGCGGGTTCAGTCAAAACATCCATATTATTATCTTGATTAAGGCCTGACATGGTCGCTACCTGGAGAGAGAGAGAAGAAAACATTTTAGCATATGCTCTTGCAAGATTAGATTGGTTATTATCTTATCTAATCAGGATGGCTCCCACTGTTTTCATCCAATCTTCCTTCAAACCCTAAAAGGTAAGATTAGCCGGGATTAATTACACTTTACAAGTTCGCCAATCTTTCAGCCAGGCCAGTGTTGGTACTTTGAGGGAGGTTCCCCGTGCTTTCGCATGGACCTAATTAAAATAAACCTCATTTTCCCATAGGCATTACCCTGTAAACACTTTTCTAAACACCTACTTGATCGGCTAATTGTCATGTGTAAAACTCTCCCAGGAGTAACTCTTACTCGCAGTGGGTATCAGGATCCAACTATCTCATAGGAGGTATGCAATCTCATTACAAATTTCAACACTTGAAATTCCTGATAATATTCTGCCCTAGCGATCTATGACCTTGACAAGGTCAACAAACCATAAATCGCAAGTCAAGCTCAACCCGTCATTTCCCGATTGAATTAAACCCACCAGCATGACCCTTGACAAGGTCAACAAGGTCATACGACTACCCTAATCCAATCGCATCTCATGTTTTAGCAGATAAATACTAATTAGCTACCGTACACTGCACCTTGACAAGATCAACAAACGCAGCACGAATACCAAGTATGACTTATCCGAAATGACGGAGGGCTACGACAGGTTTTTCAGAAAACCATGAGCGTAAAGAACTTGATATCGTTGTAAAAACAAGTGATTTTGAAAATGAGTGTTTTTTAGGCTTTTTCTAGTTTCGCTAAAGAGGTCACTCCCGGTGAAGGGATCTCGGCTCTTTCCTTATCGAATAAGGTGTAGGATATTTCAAAAATACCGCTGTGCAAAGCAAGAACTATAAAAGCAATCAAAAACAAAACCGAGTGAGTTGTAGCATCTGCTATTTTCGCTAAAGAGGTCACTCCTGGTGAAGAGATCTCGGCTCTTTCCTTATCGAATAAGGTGCAGGATATTTCTCAAATACCTCTATGCAAAGCAAAAACTAGAGCTACCATTTTTATAAATTTGATTCTACAACATCTTTTAGGTTTCTTTTCCTTTCAATGAATCCCATCATTTTAAGCTTCCTAAGCATCACAGAGAAAACGAAAATACAATGTACGCTTATGCCATCCGCATTCGCCACAGTGTCCCGTTATGCACCGTTAGGTTACTTAACTAACGGCATACCGAGGTGGGACTAGCGCGGGTGTAAAACATAGCAACGTTTATTATATATCATATATACAATAATAAAGCATTCATGTCACGCATATAATATGATCACATCACAGTATATCAGCAGAAGAAGAAACATATGAAATATTAGATATACTAGGTTGTCCGTGTTTTATTTTGAGCCTGTATAAAACATGGATTCCACGGTCGCGATGAGTAGCAAACCTACACCCCTAGACCCCTACGAGAGCAGTAAGTAACCCTTCCAGTTCTAGGGTTAGGAGACCCGGTCTCGACTCCTCAAGATGGCCTCCCACTGGACCCTAGAACCCGGTCACTTGTGCTCCCCTCCTTGGGTCTATCCTAATACGGAAAAGTAAATAATAAACAATGGTGACATCATCCTCAACCCATAAGTGCCCTAATAAAAGAATATTATATACAATGAATTTTACATGAATGAAAATAAAAACCCTCATCTCACATAAAAACCCCGGCTATTCAAAACACGACGATCCAATATAACATATCACAGCAACACATAATATCTCATATCATCAACGTAAGCAAGTATGCATATCCCAATTGTCGTTGATGTATAGCAACGAAGCCGGCGATACACCACATACTACTCTTACGGTCGCAGAAAAGAAAAGTGAAAAACTACAACATTTGGAATCCACAATCAACATAGACATCGTAAACCCGAAATATCATATATTACGGATTTCATGCTTAACAATGTGAATTCTACATATTGTATCACATTCAAAAATATCAAGACGATGTTTAACATTTCAGTCGAATCAACATACACCCACAAATTACCCCGAAAGCTCAACACTTGAGCAAAGTCAAAATACTCAAAAACCGTGCCACAGTGTCTATGGACCAGGAAGGGGTTAACCAATGCCTCACCTATGACACCACGGAACTACGGCAAACTCTAGGGTTCGATCGCGGTTCTGTAGGCATAGAATCGAGTTAAGGTTATTATATTCTTCTAGAGGAGCCATAAGGATACTTGCACGATTTTACGAATACAATCAACTTGGGAAAATTGCAACACTTGGAAATTTCAGAGTGGTACAAAATGTGGTGTTCGAAGTTCGTGCGAACTGCTAAACATTGTCAAGGTTACCTATACAGTGTTAAAATATACGACTATGAAACACTACGAATTAGCCCCTAATCAAAATAAACATCACATGAAAATTTGGGCTAAGCAAACAATACCAGAAACCCCAATTTCTACAGTACATAGCACAGGTGAAATACAAAGCCCAGGGGAGCACAGGAGGCCGACGACGCCGGAAATATGGGGTGGGGCTCGGCCATTTTCCGAGAAATGGGGCTCGTACTTCACATGTGTTCCTAGTGTATCACATACAGTCTTCTGCAGTTGCTAAAATAATTTTTCAACGACTTTTTAGAAAATTTCCAGAAAGCAAAATTAGGGTTTCAAATATCGTATTTTTCAGAGTCGATTTTGTTTTCGTAATTGTTTTAACACCATATCTAAAATTCTAGCTTGGCTCTGATACCACTGTTGGGTTTCCCTGGCACCTAATCTAGTGTATGGAAGGATCACACATGCCATCTTAAAATTTTAGAGAGGTGCAAAGCAAACAAACCATGAATCATAACTAGAATAGTTTAGGGTAACAACAAATTGTATTATATACAAAGAACTTTTATAACACTAAGTGAAGAAATTACAACCTTTGTAGTCTTCCCTTGGTGACTCCTTGGACCTTTGAGAGTTTGGAACGGATCGCTGGCAACCTTCCTTATCCACGATGATCCACCCGAAATCCCTTTGCCCAAAGCTTCTTGCTTTACTTGATCTTTCAAAGAAGTATAGCAAAACACCCTACATAAATGGGCTAGAGAGGTGTAGAATGATGAGGTGGTTTGTATTCTCTAATCAAAACCCTTTCTTTTTATCAACCTCACTCAAAAGAAAACTCAAGCGAACTTGGAGGAAGAAGGAAATGGCAAAAGCTTTTTTCAAAAGATAATGATTAAGCTTAATGAATAAAATGAGAAAAGAAAGTATATATATTTTCTTTCTCTCATCACAAACCATGGTACAATAATATCTAGATATTTTCCATTTGGGTTAAAGTCCAAATGGATATGGGATCATCCATCGCCCATCATATGGGTCAAGATGCGTATACGCTAGTCTACTCTGGTGTATCGATGCCCTGTCTTGATACACCCTCGACTAGAAACAGTTATAGGATGTACTCTTGGACTACCCTGGCCCCACTAGTATAATCTGCATCATAGTCCTAGTAGTTGAGTACATATCCTAAGGGCTTTATCAACATGTGAGAGCTAGAAATTAAACCAATACAAGTCAACATGTTAAGATAAAGTGAAACCAAATAGCATACTATCATGTCGAGCAAGAGAGTCCTCTCTATATATATCCAAGCATCTACTATAATATACATATCGTCATAGAGCCTTGTGTGATTCCTACTGTGGTTTGATTTCCACCTTACCATGTTCAAGAGGACGTGCAAAACGGTGGCTTTTGGGTACAGTCCCGAATCACATGGAGGCAATGAGCGATAGGAGGGGTTTCGTCTCTCCCGGTATTGGGGGTTGATGTTGCGCTGTGTTCGATTAGCTATAACTTGAAGTCCCTGGCCAGGGCTGATATGGAGATCTACTGGTAAGTGTTATCAGTAGTTTCTCGACCCGTTATGAGCCTCACATCGACATGACTTATCGTTTACTGGGGCCTGACGTTCACCACCGCTAGACTGGATATGCGACATATGAGACGAAGAGACCAAGCTGTACGGTAGTGTTACTGATTGGCTCGACGGGAGTTTTGACAGCTTCACTGGTTTTCTTCTGATCGCTCAATACCCGGGTGGCCGTTATGTTTAGCTGACCGTTTGCGGCTTGTAGGTGTTTGATATGATCATCACCTACTGCCGGCGTATTGACGAGTCTTAGAGTCCCACACAGGAGTTTCCTAGCTCAGGCGAAACGATGTGGTGTGTATATGAGATATGCGTGGGACCCAATTGAATGGGAGTATGTGATACCATATGTTAATCGGGCGTTTTTCTATTGGTCGGGTCGTATGTGATATGACCGGTTTGTTAAATCAAGTGTTGATTTAACGTTTGACTTTTAGTTTAATTCTTTATTTAAACCCTTTTCTTTGTTGAAGATATATGCATGCATGCATGCACATGTTGATGTGCATGGACACATACATACATTGTATCATAGTTGTTGATACAAAGGAGATGGCAATAGAAGACTCACATGGTTCAATAATACATACATATATATACACACATACACACACACACACACACACACACACACACACATATATATATATATATATATATATATATATATATATATATATATATATATATTGTATTTGGATAAAAAGGCAAATTGAAATTAAATCATTAATGGTTTTTCTACACACTTCTTTACTTTGACCTAGCTTTAACCCATGGTTTACTTTTCATTTGGACTTTAACCCAAATGGAAAATATCTAGATATTATTGTACCATGGTTTGTGATGAGAGAAAGAAAATATATATACTTTCTTTTCTCGTTTTATTCATTAATCTTAATCATTATCTTTTGAAAAAAGCTTTTGCCATTTCCTTATTCTTCCTCCAAGCTCTCTTGAGTTTTCTTTTGAGTGAGGTTGATAAAAAGAAAGGGTTTTGATTAGAGAATACAAACCACCTCATCATTCTACACCTCTCTAGCCTATTTGTATAGGGTGTTTTGCTTTACTTCTTTGAAAGATCAAGTAAAGCAAGGAGCTTTGGGCAAAAGGACTTCGGGTGGATCATCGTGGACAAGGAAAGTTGCTAGCGATCCGTTCCAAACTCTCAAAGGTCCAAGGAGTCACCAAGGGAAGACTACAAAGCTTGTAATTTCTTCACTTAGTGTTATAAAAGTTCTTTGTATGTGATACAATTTGTTGTTACCCTAAACTATTCTAGTTATGATTCATGGTTTGTTTGCTTTGCACTTCTCTAAAATTTTAAGATGGCATGTGTGATGCTTCCATACACTAGACTAGGTGCAAGAAAACCCAATAGATTTCAGTACAGACAATCAACATATATTAATTGAACTCGCATGAACACTTAACCTAAAACATTGGAAGAGAGAAAGGTCCCACCAGACGTGCCAGAATCTGTAGAGTGTTTTTCGTCACCCTATTGAGATAAGAATACGTGTCACTTGTCAGGCGTATTACAGAATCCCCCTGCCTGGGGTAGGCAGGAGTTATTGATCGTGAGGATCCAAATCTCCGATAGCCACGGACTAGCTGTCGTTAATTACCCCTCACTTTTGGAGCAAGAGAACCTCTGATTAACGGGTCAAACAGATCATGCAAACTCATGTGCAGTATGTGTGTGTCTTGAGAGTGCTTTGGGCATATCGGGGGTCTCACAGAGTTTACGGGGGTCCCGCTATCCGAATAGAATGCTAAAGGTCAAGGGGCTAACAGCCCCCTTACGGGGTGTACAGTAGCGCCCCATTAGAAATTTTTCTAAGGGGAGAAGGCTTTTAAGTGTGGGGCGTGTCTATTTTATTCATTTTTTAAATTTTTGTAAAATATTTACAAGAATAGAAGTGAAAGATGCGCGTGTGCCAAGTGTGCACTTAGAAATGTGAGCACCTGGCGAGGTATGCACCTGGCGAGGTGCGACCCTGGTGAGGTGCATGTCTAGCCTGGTGAGCTCTTGGCGAGGTGCGAAAGAGATAGAGGCCAAAGGATCCCAAATGGGCCAAAAGGTCCAATGAGGTGCGCACCTATCGAGATGCCAGAGTTTGGGGCCAAAGGGACCCAAATGGTCCAAAACGTCCAGATGCACACTTAGAGAGATGCGCATCTATCGAGATGTGAGAGTTAGGGGTCACCCAAATGGGCCAAAAGGTCGAGTAAGGTGCGCACTTAGGGAGGTGCACATCTATCAAGATCCGAGAGTTAGGGTCCCAAATGGGCCAAAAGGTCCAATAAGGTGCGCATTTAGGGAAGTGCGCACATAGCGAAGTACGCACCTGACACGATGTGCACCCAACAGGATACGTATCTAGCCAAATGGGCACCTAGCGAGATGCGCACCTAACACGGTACTAGCAAAGGTCGAAACCCAATAGAGCTACAACACCAAACACAAATTTTTCGATTTTTATAAGATCAAAGGGGGTTCTTTTCCCTTTCTACGGGGCTTCAGGTTGTGCGCAGATGGGTTTTCTCTTCTTCCTTCTCTCCTATGTTGTATCTTGAGGAGAGATAAAAAAGGTTGCTCCTTTGGTGATTTCAATGGGAGATTCGTATTCCTCTCAATGGGTTAATGTCCAAAATTGATTTTGTTTTTTGAAAAAGGATGGGATTTGCCTTGGATTTAATTGGAAATAAAGGAAGAAGAAAGAGACCTTCAAAGAGAGAGAGCGACATAAAACCCTAGGTTTATTTTGAGAAATCAGAAGTTGTTTTTGAGTCACCGTCGGGGGCTTTTTATAAGCCTGCATCTTTACATATAACCCCATGGTTTTTATAAAATTGGTTTTTTCTTATTTAATCTAAAAAACAAAAATTACATTTAATCTTTTCTTTTCTCCTCTTCTATTTTGGTCGACCCCTCTTCGTGCTTGGGCTTGGCCTGGGATCGGGCCCACTTGGCTCGGGTTTGGGCTCGAACCCACTTTAACTTTTTGATTTCGAATTTGATTTTTGGTTTTGGCAATTGGGTGTAATTTTTTACCACAACAATGAGCTTTTAATATAGTGAAACTCCATCCAAAAGACTAAAGCATTATGGAGGTTTATCCCATCTTATATCTTATACCCATATACCTCTCATAGTTTTTTGAATGTGGGACTAAATGTTAACCACATTATCAACACTCTCACTCACGTGCAATGAGGACTTCATGTGTGAGGACTCAAACCTCATGTGCAACGTGGAACAAACAAACACCCGAGCTCTGATACCATGAAAAACTTGGTTTAGGCATGTAACAAAGTTAAGGAGAATAAAATGAGGTAAAGGTATTGAGAACACGTCCTCTCTTTATATATACTAAGCCAAACATAAAAAATTACAATTTTCTCGATATGGGACTATTATTCTCACATTCTAACACTCACTCTCAAATTGGAGAATAAACATCAAGCATGCCCAACTTATTACAAATAAAATTCGCTCGCATACTCCCAAATGGCTTGGTGAGTAAATCTGCTAACTAATTTGTCGAGGAGATATAATATATATCAATGACATCTTGTGTTACCTTCTCTCGAACAAAATGATAATCCACCTCAATATATTGTCCTCTCAAGGAAGACTGGATTGGATGCAATATAGATGGCTGCTTTATTATCACAGTACATGCACATAGAAAGAATAAGACCAAGTCCAAGCTCACCAAGTAGATAACTAATCCATATCAACTCATAAAAGGTAACAGCAATGGCTCGATACTCAGATTTTGCAGTAGATCGAGCTACTACATGTTGCATCTTGCTCCTCCACGATATAAGGTTTCATCTAACGAACACGCAGTAACCAGTAGCAGACCTCCGATCTATGGGCGATTGTTCATCATATTTATCCGCATTTCATACTTCTCATTATATATCTTTCTGTGAATAAACAAGTGCTATTAACTCTCTGTCTGCTAATAAATTCACGTTACTGGATTCCGGGGATTTGAATCAGAAACAAACGCAAAACACGCATGATTTCAGTAATTGTGATAATTTTAGGTTCAAACAGCTGACGGATGAAGAAAACAATCAAAACACGTGTCTTGGCCACTCAAATTCTTCACGTGCAAAACACGAGCTTCTAGAACAAGACAAAGAAGAAATTTTCTTTGTTATTTGATGAAATGGACAGCTATATGAGTTGAATGGGCAACTTTAAGTGTTGAGTTAAGAAAAGAGCATGTGTTGAAAGTGTTAAATGAAGCAAATGTCCAAAAAGACCCACATTAGTCGACTAAATTGGTTGAGAGCAATCCATAAGGATTTATGACATGTGGACCATTAAAAATACATACTAAAGAGCTTAAAAGATAATGGCCAGAAGCTGAAGCCTAAATTCCACCAATGTGCCATCCCCGATGGTCCAATGATAGTCCTTGACAGTCCTTAAGTGGCCAAAGTGTCTCTACTTTAGTCGGCAGCTCACTTGTGTAGCACATATTGTATTTTGAGTCAAAGTTTCGTCTAAAATTGCCTATAAATGTAGCAGATTTCAAAGAGAGGGGGAGATACTTTTGGGGTTGTAAAGCAAGGTTTTCTCTTTCTTCCTCTTTGAAGCTCTCCATTAGAGAGCTTGTAAAGAGAAGGTTGGAGTTTGTTGAGGTCAAAATTTACACCCATCGACAAAAAGTTAGTCAAACCATGCACAAGTGGGCCCAAGCCCGAAACGAAGTCAAGTGGACCCAAGTCCGACCCAAGCAAGCGGGCCCAATCCCATAGCATGTGGACTCATACCCAAGTCAAACCCAAACATGCAGAGGCCGGCCTCCCCCATGTCAAGAAGAAAATTATGTAATAAATAATTTTAATGTAATTTTCATGAATAAATGTGAGGGAAATAGGCAAGAAGCCAATTTCATAAAACCCCATACCTTATGTGAAAAAAGAAAAGAGCACATGACATGGGAAAGGCACAAGTGTCATTTTATAAAGCCTAACGAGCTATATGTAAAATGTGTAGCCTATAAAAGGCAAACATAATGAAGAAATCAATAACAACTTTTATTCTCTCAAACTTTCTAGGGTTTTGTGCCTCTCTCTCTCTCCAAGGTTCTTCCACTTCATCTTTTTTCAATTAAATCGGAGGTTAACTTCTCTTTTTCCAAAAACTAAATAGATTTAGCCATAAATCCATCGAAAGGAGGGTGAATCCTCCATCAAATCTCAAAAAGGAAATATTTTTGCATCTCTCCTTCCTCAAGATCCAAAGAGAGAAAAGGAAAGAGGAGAACCCATCTCCAAAAACCTATTTTTGACAAGATCCAAGGCTTGAGAAAGAGAAAAAGGACCCCTTTCATCATCAAGATTCAAAAGTCCGAAGATTTGAAGATCAAGAGAGCTTTTGGACCAGATTAAGAGAAGAACAAGGTGACCCTATCGAGGGGGGCCCTTTGGGTGTTTCCCTTTAGGGAAAACCCCCCTGAAACTTAAGTTCCAAAATCTTGGGGCAGGCACCAAAGCGCCAGGGCCAAAACCCCTTGGAACTTAAGTTCCGGAATTTTGGCGCAGGCACCAAACCTCTAAAACTTAAGTTCCGGAGTTCTGGCACGGGCACCAAAGCACCAGTGCCAGTGGGTTTCTGGAACTTAAGTTCCTTGTATCCGAAGTTTAAACTTCCTGGTGCGCCAGCGTCCAGCTATTCCTTATCCTGAAGCTTAAGCTTCTCTTTTTGCAAGCGCCAGCCTACGCGTGGCGCCCATCCACAAGTGACAACCCCTTACATATGCGCCAATGCCCCTTTGGCGCTTGTTCCACTTCTTCTCTTCTCCCATTCTTTTTTCGGAGCTCATAACGCATTAAAAACGCATCCCCCGTAAAAGCTCTACGAGGCCCCCAATATACCCGAAGCACCCTCAAACTTGTTCCCAAACACAACACGCACATACTGTATATTGAGTTTCGCATGAGCTGTTTGACCCGTTGATCGGAGGTTCTCTCGCTCCAAAAGTGAGGGGTAATTAACGGCAGTTTTGTGGGCGGCTGCCAGAGATTTGGATCCCCACAATCACAAAACCCCCGCCTACCCTAGGCAGAGAGAACATGTATATGCAGGGTTACCTAGCACGGCAGCAAGGTTTCGGGAGGCATCGTCCATATCATTTTCAAAATTTTGCCGTTCTAGCTAACCCTAACGTAGAATCATTTACTAGAAATCGACGGAATAACATATGTAAACACTTTACATCCTAAATGAGCAAGAAATACAACCTTTGTAGACTAGTCCTTCACTTCAATAGCTCCGTGTAGTAGTCCCTTCGCTGCGATCAAGAAGTCCCGGACTCTAAAGAGGCTCCGATGAAGAAACAAACATGCTTGCTTCGAAGTCTTCGAGGCCGAAGATGATCTACGTCGAGGAGACACTAACCCAAGCTATCTCTTCACTAATCATGGAATTAGTGAAGCAAACACCCTATACTAAATGGAAAGTAGTAGAGGATGATGAAGTAGGAATTTTTCTCACATTAGAAATCATTTTCTCACATTTTATCTCATATCTCCATTAAAGCTAGAAAACTTTTTAGGAGGAAGAAGAAGAATGAACTCATCAAGTGAGAATGAATTATTGTTGAGGTTAGAAATGCAACCAAGGGTTAAGCATGTCATGCTTAACCCTTGTAAAGAGTTAATCATGGCCATGGGTTAAAGGGTTGGGTTAAATAAATATTCTAAGCTAGACAAAAGAGTGGACAAAGTCAAAGATGCTTACAAGCTTCTACAAGCTTTCAACAAATATCAACCATGATAAAATCCACAATTTTGAATAACTTAATGATAAATATAAAAACCTAATCTTAACCCTACCATGGTTCAATCCTCATAAACCCTAGTTGCATTTGTAATCTAGCATGATACATTTAACATATATCACATATACATCAATGTATCCAAAGTGAAAAAAGAAATCATAAGTGAGCTAATACTAGTTAATGTAATGTAATATATCAAATATATAATTATACATTAGATTATCAAATCAACTCTTGATTTAATAATCCGGCTATATCATCTATAATCGACTAATATCATATGAATCAATTTATCGAATCAACACTTGATCAGATAACCCAGCTATATCATATATAACCGACCGATATCTCATATCGCGAGAATAGAATACGGTATCTCATATCGTATCAATCTCGGTCCCGCACATATCACATATATGGTCCTACTCCGTTTCGCTTGAGCCAGGAAACCCCTGTGTAGGACTGTAAAGACTCGTCAATACGCCGGCAGTAGGTGATGATTATATCAAACACCCACAAGCTGCAAGCGGTCTGCTAAACGTAACGGCCACCCGGGTATTGAGCGATCAAAAGATCAACAAGCAAGCCTGTTCACACTCCTGCGAATCCAATCAGTAACACTACCGTACAGTCCGGTCTCTTCATCTGATATGTCGCATATCTCGTCTAGGGGTGGTAAACGTCAGACTCCAGTAACTCGATAAGTCGTGTCGGTATGAGGCTCATAACGGGTCGAGAAACTACTGATAACACTTACCAGTATATCTCTGAAGCGGCCTTGTCCAAGGACTTCCTGTTATAGCCAATCGAGCTCAGTGCAACATCAACTCCCAATACCGGGAGAGACGAAACCCCTCCTATCGCTCATTGCCTCCATGTGACTCAGGACTGTATCCAAAAGCCATCGTTTTGCACGTTCTCTTGAACGTGGTAAGGTGGAAATCAAAGCACGGTAGGAATCACACAAGACTCTATGACGATCTCGGGTCTATAGACTAACCTGTACCAGTGTCACCAGAGAACTGCCATCTGACATTAGGTATAATACCATCTGGGAGTTCTCGGCGAGTCCGTTCAGTGTACCCAGTCTCCACTGAGCCCCCGTATACTGTCTCTGATGTCAAACACCAATGGATATAGGATCATCCATCGCCCATCTACATGGGTCGAGAAGCTATACGCTAGTCTACTCTGGTATATGGATGCCTTATCTCGATACACCCTCAACTAGGAACATTTGAAAGATGTACTTAACGACTACACTATCCCCACTAGTATGATTTACATCATAATCCTGGTAGTCAAGTACTCATCCTAAGGGCCTTACCAACATGTAACATAGAGACAATCAATGTACATGTTAAGATAAAGAGCAACCAGATAGCATACTATCATGTCGAGCAAGAAAGTCCTCCCTATATATGTCCAAGCATCCACTACAATATACATCATATGTACAGTAATGGCCTCTAAGGCATACATATTACTAACAATCTCCCACTTGCACTAGGATCATCTGTTGTAGTATCTCATACCCAACAATCAGTAGTGGTTGAAGTATCACATACTCAACCATCCCATAAAAGTCTCTTATGGGAATAGGCCTTTATGAGTGGATCAGCTGTGTTGTCCTCTGTATCTACTCTTCTTAACCTCGATCTCCCTGGAGATCAACCATCTCTATGATCAGGTGATACTGCCTAAGAATATGTCTAGATCACTGATGGGACGGGGTTTCTAGGCCTAAACCACAACTCCATTGTCACACAATGGTAGGAACGAAGTTCATCTCATGAACTTATATATATCCAGACTGCCTCTTTGGTAGCATCCTTGGTAGCGATGTATCCAGCCTTTATCGTCTAGTCTGCCACGGTATCTAGCTTGGAACTCTTCCAATATACCGTCCCTCCACTGAGGGTAAAGACAATGCATGTGACTGACATTCAGTCGACCTTACCACCCTGAAAGCTATCCAGTGATTCTCCCCAGGGTCGATTGATAACATCTCACTACACCTAGTGAGAATCCTAACATCCATTTAGATCTATCTCATAGATCCAAAACTCAGGATTTAGGAGGTATCACCTTTGATCCTATATGGAGAATCCTTGTGATAAGAGGAGATTGACCGAGTGTAGCATAGGAAACTCCTTTCCTATCAAGAGTATGTCATCCACGTACTATACGAGGATCGCCACCATACTCCCTACTACCTTTTTGTATATACAAGGTTCATCTACCGTTTTGATGAAGTCAAACGTTTTGACTACCACATCAAAACAGATGTTCCAACTCCGCGATGCCTGTTTTAACTCATAAAGCAACTTGCACGCATTTTTGCTGCTCCCGCTGTCTACGAAGCCCTCTAGCTGTGTACTTATAGACGCTCTCTTCTAAATCACTATTTAGAAAAGTAGTCATGACACCCAACCACCAGATATCGTAGTCATGGTATGTAGCAATGGCAAATAGGATTCGGATGGACTTAAGCATAGGGACTACAAAAAAGGTTTCATCATTATCCACATCTGGTCGATGACGAGAACCTTTTACAACAAGTCTTAGCTTTGAAAGTCTCAACCTTTCCATGTACACCAAGTAATCTTCTCAAGATATACTTTCTCCTGATGGGGATTTAACCCTTCAGATATAGCAACCAAAGTCCATACTTTGTTGGTATATATGGATTCCATCTTAGATCGCTTAGCACCCAGCCATTCTCACAGAGTCACTACTCTAGATGGCATACTCGAAACTAGTTAGGTCATCATCTCATGATGCAATCCTCGCTCCCACTGTCATAGAGAAAACCGAAGTATCTCTCGGGTGGGTGAGGAACCCTACCAGATCGGCGGAGAGGCTGATGTTCGTTGGAAGCTATTGAATCTTCCGGTTCTACCAAATCATCAGCTGCAGTTTGTATAGCTGGAACTCCTTCCAGTTCCACCTCATGAACACTAATTTCTTCACAAGAAATTCCCTTTCCAAAAGGTGGCATGCTGAGAAACAAAACACATTTTGCTCCTCAGTGCGGTAGAAGATATTCCCTTGAGAATGCTTAGGATATCCAACAAACATCCACAGAACTGACATTGCCTCGAGCTTGTCTGGATTTTGCTTTTAGACATAGGCCGGACAATCCTAAATCTTAACTTACTTAAGAGATGGGCTCTTCCCATACCATATCGTATATGGAGTGGCAGGCACCTGATTTGATTGGAACCTTATTCAATAGGTATACAGCTTCACAAGTGCATAACCCTCAAAAGGAAATAGGCAACTCAGTAGTACTCATCATAGAGCACACCATATCACATAGGGTGCAATTGCTCCACCCCGATACACTGACGTGCTGTGGTGTATACGGAGGAGTAATGCTGAGAGAGAATCTCATTCTCCTTTGGAATAGTCCAGGAATTCCGTGCTCAAGTATTCTCCTCCCTGATCTCATCATAAGACATAATACTTATACCCGTTTTGGTTCTATACTTCTAACTTATATTCATTAAATTTCTCAAAAGTTTCAGACGTGTGTTTCAACAGGAACATATGTCCGAATCTTGAGAGATCGTCAGTGAATGTAATAAAGTACAAAGAACCTGTCCTGGCATGTGTAGACAGGGGACCTACATACATCATCATGTATCGATCCTAAGAGTTCACTAACTCTTTCTCTGTTTCCAATAAATGGAGCTATGGTCATCTTATCTTTGTGACATGACTGGCAAGTTTCATAAGATGTAAGTTCAAACTGATTTAAATATGCATCTTAATGTAACTTAGCTAGTCGGGTCGCATTGATATGACCTAATCTATAATGCCTCAAGAAGAATTCGTTCATTTCTGAACTCTTCCTCTTGTGTGTGTTCTGTACGTTGAGAACTGTAGTTTGATTTAGAACGTATATGCTTTTAGATATCGTGCCTGAACCGATCAACTTTTGATTTAGGAAATGTTCAAAACATTATCCAACAATACAAAATTATATCCTTCTTTACTAAATAAAGAGACTGATATGATGTTGTATATTAGGTTCGGTATCTAATAACATACGTTCAGAATCAATGTATTTGGTAATACAGGGTGATAACTGCCAACAACTTGGCTACAACACTTGCACCATTTCCAACTCTTGAAACTTATTACCCATTCTCAGTTCTCTACCTATCTGTAGTCCATGTAACATATTACATATATGGGATCCTGATCCGGTATCTCATACCCAGGACGTAAAGGATACTGAAAAATAGTTCTCTGTAATGAACATACCCGAAGAAGATGCATCATCATGCACTTTCTTCGTTTGGGCGGCACGGGAATCCTGGTAATCCCCTATTTCCTACTCGGTCTTATAACAATTATAAGTTGGAGCGGGACCAACGTTCCTTAGCTCAGTATAACAAGCGGGTTCGGTCAATACATCAGTATTATTATCTTGATTAAAGCGTGACATGGTCGCTACCTAGAGAGAGAGAGAAGAAAACACTCAGCGTACGTTCTTGCAAGATTAGATTGGTTATTAATTTATCTAGTCAGGATGGCTCCCACTGTTTTAATCAAATCTTCCTTCAAACCCTAAAAGGAAAGACTAGCCGGGATTAATTACAGCTTACAAGTTCGCCAATCTTTCGGCCAGGCCAGTGTCGGTACTTTGAGGGAGGTTCCCCGTGCTTTCGCACGGACCTAATTAAAATAAACCTCGTTTTCCCAGGGGCGTAACCCCGTTAACACCTTTCTAGACACCTACTTGATCGACTATTTGTAATGTGTAAAACTCTCCCAGGAGTAACTCTTACTCGTAGTGGGTATCGGGATCCAACTATCTCATAGGAGGTATGCAATCTCATTGAAAATTTCAACACTTGAAATTCCCGATAATATTTTACCCCTAGCGTGCTATGACCTTGACGGAAGCCGACAAACCATAGTCCGCTAGTCAAGTTCAACCCGTACATTTCATGATTGAATTAAACCCACCCGCACGACCCTTGACGAAGGCCAACAAAGTCGCATGACTACCCTAACTCAATCGCATCATATGCTTAAGCAGATAAGCATAAATAGCTACCGCACACTACGCCTTGACGGAGGACAACAAACGTAGCATGAATACTATGAAGTACTTATCTGAAATGACGGAGGGCTACGACAGGTTTTTAAGAAAACCCTTTGCGTAATGAACTTGATATCATCGTAGAATCGAGTGATTTTGAAAAGGAGTGTTTTTTAGGCTTTTACTAGTTTTGCTAAAGAGCTCACCCCGATGAATGGATTTCGACTCTTTCCTTATCGAATAAGATGCAGGATATTTCATAGATACCACTATGCAAAGCAAAAACTATAAAAGCAATCAAAAGACAAACCGAGTTTGTAGCATCTGCTAGTTTCGCTAAAGAGGTCACTCCCGGTGGAGGGATCTCGACTCTTTCCTTATCGAATAAGGTGTTGGATATTCTACAAGGAATACCGCTATGCATAGTAAGAACTAGAGCTACCAGTTTTTAAAACAAGTTTCTATAACATCTTTAGGTTTCTTTTATTTCATTAATCTCATTAATGAAGTCCCATTTATTATGCTTCCCAAGTATCATATATGAAACGAAAGCAGCAATATTAATTATATCTCATATATATAATATAGGCATTCATCTCAGAATATAATCAATGATCACATCATAGAATATCGCAGCAGAATAAAAACATATGAAATATTGGATATACTAGGATTTCCGTGTTTTAAATTAAGCATGTATAAAACACGGATTCCACGGTCGTGATGAATAGCCAATCCCATACCCCTAGACCCCTACGAAAGCAGCAAGGAACCCTACCAATTCTAGAGTTAGGAGACCCGGTCTCGAATCCTCGAGATGGTCTTTTACTGGACCCTAGAACTAGGTTACTTGTGCTCCCCGCCTTGGATCTATCCTAATGCGGAAAAGTAAATAATATACAATGGTGACATCATCCTCAACTCGGAAGTGCCCCAATAAAAGAATATTACATATAATGAATTTTACATGAATGAAAATGAAAAACTCTCATCTCAAATAAAACCTCCGCTATTCAATCACGACGATCCAATATAACATATCACAGCAACACATAACATCACATGTCATCAACGTAAGTAAATATGCGTATCCCAATTGTCGTTTACATATAGCACCGAAACCGGCGATACACCACATATTACACTTACGGTCGCAGGAAAGAAAATGAAAAACTACAACAGTTGGAATCCACAACCACCTTAGACATCACATGCCTAACCAAATGAATTCCTTAGACATCACATGTCTAACAATTATAAACCCTGCATTTTAGTCTCGATCTCGAAAACACTTTTCAATATCTAATCGGGCAATTTAACAAGATTCCCGGCATCCTGATCGAATGCTCGTCGGAAACTTTAGTAGACGGACGCATCCCCCAATGCCGTTGACGAAGTGCACTAAGGCGGAACACCGCTGCCGCGAGCACCCGAACGGATGCTTTTAGCGACGGGGTTCTCCTACAGTCACTTGGTCGAGACTATGGGGCGTGGCTATCTATTAAGTTTACCCGGCGAGTATCCGCATACGCTACGTGATTACGACGGACTTTTGATCTCATCAAAATCCCGTGGCAACCGATCAAATGAGACTAAACTGCTAGATTTATAAAATTCAAACTAGTTATCTCATAACCACTTGTAGATTCCAAATATTGTATCACATCACATAATATCCGGACGACGTTAAACTTTTCGATCGAGTCATCAAAGTCTCACAATTTCCCGATAGCTCAACACTTGCGCACAGTTCAATAATACCCAGAATATGCCACAGTACCTATGCACCAGCCGTAGAAGGGCAAACCCAAGCCTCACTCAAGTCACCACGGAACTACGGCAAACCCTAAGGTTTGACCGCGGTTCCGCAATCCAAAAAAGTCGAGTTAGGGTTTCATTCTTCTAGAGAGTTCATAGGATCACTTGCATATTTTTCCGAATACGTTAAACTTGGAAAAATGGGTTTTTATCATTCGATCAAACTTTTAAACTTCGTCTAGACAACATGCGAATAATCCGAAACAATGTTAAAAATACGAATACGAAACACTCCGAATTGTTTATAGTGTAAGATTACATCATATGCAAAATTAGCAAAACAAACAACACCTGAAACATCAAAACCAAGCCACTGGAACACACAAAAATTTTCAGAGGAAGGGGCTCGGTTTTGGCCGAGATCAGGGGCTATGTGGCCGGCCAAAAAATGTTAGATTCTCCTGAAATTTTCATGGTGTTCTTGATATATCTCATACATCACTCTGTACTTGTTTGAAACTTTTTTTGAACAACTTTTAAAATCAACAGAAACTTCATTTTTTGGTTTCAAGTTTCGAAGTATTTCGGTTTCGTAATCCTAACAAAATCGGTCTAAATTTCTAGCATGGCTCTGATACCACTGTAGGGTTACCTAGCACGGCAGCAAGGTTTCGGGAGGCATCGTCCATGTCATTTTCAAAATTTTGCCGTTCTAGCTAACCCTAACGTAGAATCATTTACTAGAAATCGACGGAATAACATATGTAAACACTTTACATCCTAAATAAGCAAGAAATACAACCTTTGTAGACTGGTTCTTCACTTCAATAGCTCCGTGTAGTAGTCCCTTCGCTGCGATCAAGAAGTCCCGGACTCTAAAGAGACTCCGATGAAGAAACAAACATGCTTGCTTCGAAGTCTTCGAGGCCGAAGATGATCTACGTCGAGGAGACACTAACCCAAGCTATCTCTTCACTAATCATGGAATTAGTGAAGCAAACATCCTATACTAAATGGAAAGTAGTAGAGGATGATGAAGTAGGAATTTTTCTCACATTAGAAATCATTTTCTCACATTTTATCTCATATCTCCATTGAAGTTAGAAAACTTTTTAGGAGGAAGAAGAAGAATGAACTCATCAAGTGAGAATGAATTATTGTTGAGCTTAGAAATGCAACTAAGGGTTAAGCATGTCATGTTTAACCCTTGTAGAAAGTTAACCATAGCCATGGGTTAAAGGGTTGGGTTAAATAAATATCCTAAGCTAGACAAAAGAGTGGACAAAGTCAAAGATGCTTACAAGCTTCTACAAGCTTTCAACAAATATCAACAATGATAAAATCCACAATTTTGAATAACTTAATGATAAATATAAAACCCTAATCTTAACCCTACCATGGTTCAATCCTTATAAACCCTAGTTGCATTTGTAACCTAGCATGATACATTTAACTTATATCACATATACATCAATGTATCCAAAGTGAGAAAAGAAATCATAAGTGAGCTAATACTAGTTAATGTAATGTAATATATCAAATATATAATTATACATTAGATTATCAAATCAACTCTTGATTTAATAATCCGGATATATCATCTATAACAGACTAATATCATATGATTCAACTAATCGAATCAACACTTGAACCGATAACCCGGCTATATCATATATAACCGACCGATATCTCATATCGCGGGAATAGAATACGGTATCGCATATCGTATCAATCTCGGTCCCGCACATATTACATATGTGCTCCTACTCCGTTTCGCTTGAGCCAGGAAACCCCTGTGTAGGACTCTAAAGACTCGTCAATACGCCGGCAGTAGGTGATGATCATATCAAACACCCACAAGCCGCAAGCGGTCTGCTAAACGTAACGACCACCCAGGTATTGAGCGATCAGAAGATCAACAAGCAAGCCTGCTCACACTCCTGCGAATCCAATCAGTAACACTACCGTACAGTCCGGTCTCTTCGTCTGATATGTCGCATATCTCGTCTAGGGGTGGTAAACGTCAGACCCCAGAACTCAATAAGTCGTGTCGGTATGAGGCTCATAACGGGTCGAGAAACTACTGATAACACTTACTAGTATATCTCTGAAGCAGCCTTGGCCAAGGACTTCCTGTTATAGCCAGTCGAGCACAGCGCAACATCAACTCCCAATACCGGGAGAGAAGAAACCCCTCCTATCGCTCATTGCCTCCATGTGACTCGGGACTGTACCCAAAAGCCACCGTTTTGCACGTTCTTTTGAACGTGGTAAGGTGGAAATCAAAGCACAGTGGGAATCACACAAGACTCTATGACGATCTCGGGTCTACAGACTAACATGTACCAGTGTCACCAGAGAACTGCCATCAGACGTTAGGTATAATACCATCTGGGAGTTCTCGGCGAGTCCGTTCAGTGTACCCAGTCTCCGCTGAGTACCCGTATACTGTCTCTGATGTCAAACACCAATGGATATGGGATCATCCATCGCCCATCTACATGGGTCGAGAAGCTATATGCTAGTCTACTCTGGTATATCGATGCCCTGTCTCGATACACCCTCGACTAGGAACATTTGAAGGATGTACTTAACGACTACACTGTCCCCACTAGTATGATCTGCATCATAATCCTGGTAGTCAAGTACTCATCCTAAGGGCTTTACCAACATGTAATATAGAGACAATTAGTGTACATGTTAAGATAAAGAGCAACTAGATAGCATACTATCATGTCGAGCAAGAAAGTCCTCCCTATATATGTCCAAGCATCCACTACAATATACATCGTATGTATAGTAATGGCCTCTAGGGCATACATATTACTAACAGTATATGCCTGACAAGCGACACGCATTACTATCTCAATAGGGTGACGAAAAACACTATATAGATTCTGATACACCCGGTGGGACCTTTTCTCTCCTCCTATATTTTGTTGGGTTACGGCAACGCCCGGCCATCAAACCATGGTCAAATGCAGAACAAAAATTTACTAAACTGGCGCTACCATTACCCGATACCCGGATCTACCTTAAACCCTAAACTAGCAAGTAATATAAAGAAGTTAGAATGGTTATACCGAGTTGATCTGTGTCCTTCGGTCTTCAACCATCATCTCCAAGCTCCTAGAGGCTCCTTGATCAAGCTTGGTCGCCGGTCTCCCTCCATCGATGATGATACACCCGAGAGATGTAGTTGAGGCTCTAGCTTCACATAAAGGATACAAGTGAAACAACTAGGGTTTCTACGTTGCTACTCTAGAAAGCCTAGGATGTAGTGAGTGCAATCAAAGTGTTAACTATCTCAAAACAATGAAGGTGGAAGCAACCATGGAAAACTAGAAAGGAATGAAGAACAAATGGTGAGGAGAGAGCTCAAAGCTCAAGTGTAGAAAAACAAGCAAGCACAAATAAAATGAGCTCCCTTATGAAAGAGAAAATAGCATGCTTGTTTTTGTAAATCTTTTGTTTCATTTTAAAAATCCTCCCATGCTTGAATAGTGAACACAAATGAATTAACAATTCATTTGTGTGCACTATGCAAGCATGGTTCTCACCATACCCCATCATGCTAATATCCACCTCATTTACCATTTTCTATAAATGGTCAAATCCAAAACTGAGGTGGCCACCTTCTAGAATGTTTTCCGGTAAAAAATACGGATTACATTCTACTGTATATATATATGCATTCGTACCGAAATACGAATACCCAAAGAGATAGAAAAACACAAAGAACATAATACTAGAATATACGTATCGAAATACATATACGTAAATTATTAAATCAATACCTGATTTAATAATTCGGCTCAAACCCGAGCTGGCTAGTATTATCAACTGTCCGATCGAAAGTCCAGGTACAAAATACATCAATCGACCGGAACCCTGCACGTATCCAATACGGCTACTACATCATTTCGCCAGAACCAGGGAAACCCTCTATGTGGGACTCTAAAGACTCGTCAATACGCTGGCAGTGGGTTTAACCACAAGCACGTCAGTAGCACTAGCTGTACGTAACAGCTACCCAAGTATTGAGCGAAAGGGAGGCAGACGAGCAAACTCGTCCTAAACCCCTACTGAGCCTAACAGTGACAATATCCGTACAGTCCGGTCTGTTCGTCTAAGAGTATCGCATATCGAGTCTAGGGGGTGGATAAAGTCAGACCCCTAACAATGCGACATTTAGTGTCGGCATAAGACCCATCACCACCTGAGAAACTATCGATCCTGGATCGGTAATTCTTGTCCACCATGGCCAAAGATTTTTGGTGATGGCCACGCGTGCACAACGCGATATCAACCCCCAATACCGGGAGAGACGAATCCCCGACGATCCGATCACTGCCTCCATATGGCTCGGGACTGTACCCAACTAAAACCTGTTTGCACGACTCCTTTGAGCCGTGGTAGGGTAGTAATCAAAGCACAGTGGGAACTCACACGAGACAAATGACAATCTCAGGTCGACGGACTAACCTGTACACATGTCACCTGAGAACTGCTATCTGACAATAGGTATAATACCAACTAGCACGTTCCCGGCGAGTCCGTCCAGTGTACTCATAACCCAATGAGCACCTGTATACTATCTTAGGTGAACAAATTAACACCAATGGCTTGTGAGACCTGGCCACTGCCCCTCGTCGGGCTCTCGATCAGTATACACTAGTCTATACTGGAATATCGATGCCCAGTCTCGATACTCCCACGACTAGGGACATTTAAGGATGTGCTTATAGACCCCCAACTCCCACGTATATGATCGCCATCATAATACTGGTAGTCAAGCAAGAATCCTATAGGCTCTATCAATATGTACATGATGATAAAGACAAACCAGATAGCATACTATCATCTTGAGTAAGACTGTTCTACCGGTATAGGTCCTCCCTCAATCATCATAATCACCTGTCCGCGACTATGATAATTGCCTTAAGGGCACTATAGCCAACATATTTTGGGTTAAACATTCATGCAAACTCAATCAACACATATATCAATTGCATGTACTGAACTCGTGCTTCTTTATGCAAAATAACTGCTTTCCGATCGCAACTTTCAAACTCGACAAGAATGTCTCCAAGGACTAGTTCGATCTCTGAAGTGACTCTGATCCCGTACGTGGTCAAAATTAATGCTCACATGATTCTCCCCGCAAGTCTCATCCGTCAATGGGAACAACCATCCCGTCAATTTGGTTCCGTCATCTACCCTGCCGGAAGCGCTCATCTGGTGGAGGCCCCAGCAAACTAAGCGTCCAAACCGACCTCAAGGGGCAGGAGGCCAAACGTTGTGATCGAAAAAGCATCCCATCCCGAGCGTAAATCTGTATTCGAATGGCTCTCTATTGTTCCGACTGGGGGCAAGGCCGTCAACACCAATGAAGCTACAAAGTGTCACAAGCAAGCTCAGACGGTGCCCTTGACAATTTCACGACCGGGTATCTTCTCTGGAATCTCTGTCAATCGGTCAATGGCAGCTTCCAGGAAAGCAGATGCCCGCCAAGCTCTCAAGATAGAAAGTTAAGACAAAAGCGGCTCAGATATAGAACCAACAAGAGAGTCAGGTCTTTAGCCAAGTGGAATTTTATGAGGTTCCAAGAACAGGGTTACCCCGCAACGACAGCCGAGTCGGCCGTGAAAATCAACAATTCTTTGAAACCCCTAAAGTGGGTTCAGAAAAATGCCATGACCGCTAAAATTAAGAAGACAGCGATCTGAACGATACTACAAAGAGACGTGTCCAAACCCTAACATAGAAAGTATGACACTGTCTCTTCAAGAGTCTATCAAGCGCTCTATGACGTGAGTAAGGAACGAGGAAAAGTTAGAAAAGCTGCACCAGCGCCACCCAAGGACCTAGCCGGGTCGACCGTCTTCAGTCAATTGTCCTTTCCCGGAGCACAAAGGCCGCGACACAGTCCGCAAAATCAGTTGCCAACGGTGAAGAGATGGCCATATATGTTGTCTGCACAGTCTACATGGCGGGCACCCGTCCCAGTGACAACCTTCGCAGCAACAGCAAGGATGGGGCCGCCACATCCCAAGCCCAATCTGGCTTGAATGTGGTTTCCACTTTCCAAGATCAGCCGCCTCCGCAGGATGATGAAACCCTCTCGATGAGGCCGATAGGCAGAAAGACCTTTTGATCCATATGGAGTCAAGCTCGAACGGCGAAGAAGAGCCGACTTTCCGCCCTATGACCGCAGAGTAGGAGCTACTTCAAGAGCTCTGAAAATAGCTCAGGAGCAAAGATAAAGAGATGGCCAAACTTTACTCCAAGATTGACGACTTGGCGAATGTTGTGATGCAGCTCACGGCTTAAGTTGTTCGGGCACCCTCTAATCAAGCGCAAATCTCTACCTATAAGCCGGGTGATAACGACAAGAAGCAACTGATGCCTGTCCTTTTAGGTCCAAGTATGGGCGAACCACGCGAAAGCGGACCACATTCCACTTCTAGGGACGTCTTGGCCCCGGATGGCACTACTCCGCTAACACATGACCGGATCATGGATTTGGTCACCAGAAAAATTAAAACATTGGTGGCCGAAGCTGAAGCTCAGAAAGATGTTGGCAGTAGTGGGAGGTCGTATCCCGTACAGTATGATCTTATCGAGTTTCCCAGCGGTTACGTCATTTCCAAATTCAGAAGATTAGACGGGACGAGAAATGTGAATCAGCACATTGCCCACTTTAAAGCATCATGCGGAAATACATGGGGCAATGATGCACTTCTTCTCCGTCAGTTTGTGAACTTAACCGATGTCACTTTCGACTGGTTTGCGAGCATACCAGACAGTTCCATCACTACTTTCGTCCAAATGGAGTCTTTGTTTCGATAAAGATTCATAAGTGTCAGCGACAAAATCTCCATTGCTGACCTTGTGAGAACCAAGCAGGGGAAAAACGAAAGCAATAAAGACTTCATAGCCTGATGGCACAAGCTCACCGTTAAATGCGAACTGCCGATAGAGCATGACCAATCTGTCAGCTTCCTTGTCGGGAATCTCAACAATTGGATGGCTCTGTTTCTATGCACCGCGGGTCTTAAAATGTTCCGTGAGCTGATAAAGAAAGTCCAAATGTCGGAATACTCAAGGCAAGAGTCCACCTCGAACCCCCAAATTAACAACAGATCCTGGAGGAACCGAAAGGATGATAATCGTAAAGGAGGAAATTGTGACAATACTGAATCTTTTAACACTTCGGTTGACCGAAATAAGTGAGGGACAGGTGGGCCCAATGTCAACCAATCTCAGAAACCAGTGTTGGGAGGGGGAGGAGAATCGCCTCTGAAAGAGAAACTGGATAAGGTCTATTCCTTTAGAAGGGACCAAGTCTATAATATATTCAAGGACGCCCTGAGAAAAGGTCTACAATTGACAGAATCGAAAAGACCGCAAGAAGCGAATATGACCAATGACCCCAAATATTGCTCCCATCACAGAATAGTAAGTCATTCCATTGAGGACTACTTTTTCTTTAAAGATTAGGTTGAGAAACAATACAAGGCAGGAGAAATATAACTCTCCAAAGACGTGTTGGTGAACAATCAAGTTGCGACCGCCAATTTCATACAAACAGAGACTGAAGCCCTTCGGAAACCTACTGTTCTCAGTTATCTGTTTCTCTCTGAAAGGAGTAGACCAAGACAGCAAGCCAAAAACCTAACAAGCAATATTACCAATGAGGCAGCGGACGGGTATACAATCCATATGATCTATATAGTGGGGCCCGGAAGAACAAGTCCTCTTATGCTTCATAGCCATGATAATGGTGTGGTTGTTTCTACCCAACATCGGCTTAGTCCGGATGATGAAGAGCATGCTTAGGCTATTAAATAAGGGGATCCTATGGTTCATGAGAAATCAAGCTCAGACAGAAAGGATAAAGCGATTATTGTACCCGGGACTGTAGATAAGCATTATTCCAATGGCTTCAGAAATAGCTCCAAGATAGGGACAAGAAGTTGGCCAAGGTCTGTTGCAAAGTCAACGATCTGGCGAACATCGTGGCGAATCTCACAACCCAAGTCGCGTGAATGCAATGGCAATAGAATCAAATTTTGGTTCATAGATTAGGGATTGACATCCCGAAACAGCCAACAGATATTCCCTCTAGCCCAAGAGCGAAGCATCTACGCGAAATTCAACCGCGATCAGCCTCCAACCCTTTCAAGATGTATACTGACCAGGGTAAGCAAAAAAGTGAACCAAAAACCGATCGGCCTCAAAGCCCGGTACCAGGAAAAGCGTCGACTCTGATAGAGAGAAGGAAGAAAATCTACTCTTTCAGGAGGGACGAAGTCCCCAAAATATGCGAGGACGCTTTAAATCGCAATCTACAGTTGCCCATTCCAAAGAGACCATATGAAGCAAATATGACTGACAATCTCATGTACTGCCCATATCATAGGGTGGTGAGCCATACTATCGATAACTGCTGCGTGTTTAAAGACTGGGTGGAGGATCAATACAAGGTTGAGAAAACCGTATTTTTCTCTGATGCATTGGTAAACCACCAAGTTACGGTCATCAATCTAGCTTCGCCAAAATCAAAGCACGAGAAGCTTGAATAAACGCACAACTTCGACCCCTAAGTCGTTAAACTGAGAGAAAAAATATGTATAAATAAAAATAAAAAAGCCGAAAAGTCGGGGCAGCTCGCAATAAAAATCAGCGAGTAAAAATAAAGATGAAAAACTGAAATGATAGGGCAACCATGAATGAATAGCCGAAATGGTAGAACAATCGCGACCGTCGCGATAAGAAAAACTAAAATGATAGAGCAATCGCGGTAAAAAAATCTAAGTCGTTAAACTGGAAATATATATGTATATATAAATAAACATCTCAACCCCTTTTAACGGCGAATGATGAGTTGCTCCTGGTACCATATTCCAGTATAGCAATACAGACGCCATCCAAATCCACATCTAAATCTTTCAACGGCAAATGATGAGTCATCCCAGACACTATTCCGGTGTAGCGATACTGATGCCAACAAAAATCCATATCCCCTAAATTCTTCCAGCCCTACGGTCAGTCCCCAAAGTAACTACCGTATACAATCCATGAGCTCAAATAATCCCTATCACACCCATATCCCGCCGCAAGCACCAGCCCTGCGGCCGATCTCCGTCCCTTGAATTAAGCTCCAGTTGAGAAGACCTACTCATGTGTCCTCATAATACATGAGGAGAACGACACTTACGAGATCCTCATGACTCATAAGAAAAACATACCTTTGTGGGATCCTTACGACTCACAAGGGAAAAGAACACTTGAAGATCTTTACGACTCCTAAGGAGAAAAATACACCTACGAGATCTTTTCGACTCGTAGGAAGAAATATCTTTATGAGACCTCACGGCTCATGAAATTGAAGAGCCTTAGATGACAGGGACCTAAACCTGCTTCCTAAACCATCGGGCAAAAGCAAATGATGAGTCGCTCCTGGTACCATATTCTAGTGTAGTGATGCTGATGCCAAACCAAAACCCAGATTCCAAACCTAGATTGACATCCAATTACAATTCGAATTCCTACTCAAATTCAAAAGCCCCGCCAAACAGGGTAAGAATCAAACAAATCAAATCAAAGTCCCACCCGACGATGCTCCCAAGCTCGAAGGTCCCGTTGGATGGACAGGGGACTCCCAAATCAAACCAAATCAATCAGGTCAACCAACTGTCTGCCCCTGCGTCGAAACCATGCTTCGCCCCGGAACCCTGCATCAGAATTATACTTCGTCTCAGAATATACATGTCCCGTATCGGAATTATGATTCGCCTCGGAACCCTGCGTCGAAATTATGCTTCATCTCAGAATATACATGTCCCGTGTTGAAATTATACTTCCCCCCGGAACACTGCGTCGAAATTATGCTTCGTCTCAGAATATATCCTCCTCCTCGGAATTACGCTCCGCACCTCGGAATTATGCTCTGCATCCTAGAATTATGCTCCGCTCGGAATGATACTCCGCCCCTGGAATTCTGCTCCCGGAATTATGCTCCGCTCCCTCGAAATTATGCTCCATCCCTGAAATTATACTCCACGCCTCGAAATTAAGCTCTTCCCGAAAGAAAATCCATCAATTTCATGCACACGGGTCAAATACACTACGTGCATTCATTGATGGGGGTACTTTGTTAGAGTCAAAATTTACACCCTATTGACCAAAATTTAAAGTCAAACCGCGAACAAGTGGGCCCAAACCCGAAACGAAGTCAAGCAGACCCAAGCCTGACCCAAGCAAGCGGGTCTAAGCCCAGACCAAGTGGGCCCATGCCCAAGTTTAGCCCAAACATGAAGAGGCCGACCTTCCCCATGCCAAGAAAATTATGTAATAAATGTAAGTTAGTGTTGCATGCTACCACAACTCTTGTGGCGCGGCGGAAGCGATGAACAAAAATTTTCTTTGCATACAACACGCACTTAACCGAAGATCTTGTCTAAACCACAACTAGTAAACCCCAACTAGAGATCTTATATACTATGTTAGGGATTTTACCTTGATGATACGGTCCTTCGGGTCTTCTCTTTGATGCAACTCCTTTGCTCCTTTCTCCTCTTTTGCGGACTCCTCGGCTCCTTTCTTCTCTTTTGTGGACTCCTCGGCTCGTTAGATGTTGCCGACGTTTTCGATCTCCGGCCACCGAAGACAAAGATGATCCACCCAAGAGTTTTCGTTCAAGCTTGAAACTCTTTTCAAGAATTTAACCGAGAGACCAAATTTGCTAGAAGAGGTCACTAGGATGATGTAGAGATAATTGTATTGGATTAACTTGAAATCCTAAGCTTTTGATTCATATCTCATGTGAGGGTTAAAGCTAGGAAGAATGATCACCATCATTTTTCTTTCTCTCTTCTTATGAACTTGTTATGATACACTTATCATAATTTTGTTAAGGAATTGAATGCCTTGATTTCACATCTCATGTGAAGGTATTTATAAGAAGAAATGGAGGAGAGAATAATTTCATTTATAATTAAAAAGTTTAAGCATGATAGAAAAAGAAAGAAAAGAATTTAGCACTAAGTAAAGCATGCATTATGAAAGAAGTATCATGCTTAAATAGTACATCCACTTCAACAAACATGTTATCATGCTTATACCTTTTAATTTACACCTCACTTATTTATTTTTCACAAAATAAATGATGTCATAATTATGTCATTATGAGGTGGCATCTTCTAGAAGGTATTTTGTAACAATTACAAAAATACCCCTCCTCCGTATACCGTATACCGTATATCCGTATCCGAAAAAATACGAATACTATTAATCCAACAATATAATACCGGTATCCGTCCAGTATTATTCTTCCGATTATTATTCCTGTAACAATTACCGAACATAATCGAAAACCTGCCGCAACACTTTACGGCTGCCGTAACAACTTACGGTTTCTACATCTTTTGCCTGAACGAGGGAACCCTCTGTGTGGGACTCTAAAGACTCGTCAGTACGCTGGCAATGGGTTTAACCACAAGCACGTCAGCGGTACTAGCTGTACGTAACGGCTACCCAGGTACTTGACGAAAAGGTGGCCGACGAGCGAACTCATCACAACCCTTACGAGCCTGTAAGCAACACTTATCGTACAGTCCGGTCTTTTCGTCTGATACGTCGCATATGAAGTCTAGGGGTGGTAAATGTCAGACCCCAGTAACTTTATAAGTCATGTTGATTTATGGCTCATAACAGGTCGAGGAACTACTGATAACACTTATCAGTAAACCTCGAGAACCCTGGCCAGGGATTTAAGTGTTATAGCCGATCAAACATAGCGCGACATCAACTCCCTATACCGGGAGAGACGAAACCCCTCCTATCGCTCACTGTCTCCATATGATTCGGGACTGTACCCAAAATCCACCTGTTTGCACGACTCAGTAGAGCCGTGGTAGGGAGGAAATCAAAGTACAGTGGGAATCACACAAGACTCTATGACGATCTCGGGTCTACAGACTAACCTGTACAAGTGTCACCAGAGAACTGCTATCTGACAATAGGTATATATACCATCTAGGAGTTCTCGGCGAGTCCGTTCAGTGTACCCAGTCTCCACTGAGCACCCGTACACCATCCTTGATGTCAAACACCGATGGATATGGGATCATCCATCGCCCATCATATGGGTCAAGATGCGTATACGCTAGTCTACTCTGGTGTATCGATGCCCTGTCTCGACACACCCTCGACTAGGAACAGTTATAGGATGTACTCATAGACTACTGTGGCCCCACTAGTATGATCTCATCATAGTCCCAGTAGTCGAGTACAAATCCTAAGGGCTTTATCAACATGTAACAAAAGAGACAATCAGAGTACATGTTAAGATAAAGTACAACCAGATAGCGTACTATCATGTCGAGCAAGAAAGTCCTCCCTATATATGTCCAAGCATCCACTACAATATACATCATATGTACAGTAATGGCCTCAAGGGCACACATATAACTAACAATAAATAATTTTAATATAATTTTCATGAATAAATATGAAAAAATGGGTAAGAAGCCAATTTTGTAAAAGCTCATAGCTTATGTGAAAAAAGAAAAGAGCACATGCCATGGGAAAGGCACAAGTACCGTTTTATAAAGCTCAAGGGGATATACGTAAAATTTGTAGCCTATAAAAGGTAAACATGATAAAGAAATCAATAACAACTTTCATTCTCTTAATCTTTCTAGGGTTTTGTGTTTCTCTTCTCTCTTTCTAAGGTTCTTCCTCTTCATCTTTTTTTCAATTAAATTTATAGATTAACCTCTCTTTTTTCAAAAACTAAATAAATTTTAGCCATAAACCCATCGAAAGGAGAGTGAATTCTGTATCAAATCCCAAAAATGAGAGATTTTTGTATCTTTCCTTCTTCTTTTTCAAGATCCAAAGAGAGAAAAGAAAGAAGGAGGAGAACTCATCTCCAAAAACCTATTTTTGACAAGATTCAGGGCTTGAGAAAGGGAAAAAGAACCCTTTTTCATCATCAAGATTCAAAAATCCGAAGATTTGAAGATCAAGAGAGCTTTTAGACCAAATTAGGAGAAGGATAGGGGCGATCCCATCAAGGGGAGCCTCTTTGGATGTTTCCCCTAGGGAAAACCAACGTGGAACTTAAGTTTTAAAATCTTGGCGCATGCGCCAAAGCGCCAACACCAAAACCCTTTGGAACTTAAGTTTCGGAATCTTGGCACAGGCGCCAAAAACCTTTGGAAATTAAGTTCTAGAATCTTGACGCAGCGCCAACGCCAAACCCCTGGAACTTAAGTTCCGGAATCCTAGCGCGGGCGCCAAAGCGCTAGTGGGTTCCTTAGAACTTAAGTTCCTTATATCTAAAGCTTAAGCATCCTAGTGCGCTAGCGCCCAGCTACTTGGAACTTATGTTCCTTATCCGGAAGCTTAAGCTTTTCTTTTTGCAAGCACCAGCCCACTCGTGGCGTCTATCCACAAGTGCCAACCCCCCTTACACATGCGCCAATGTCCCTTTAGCACTTGTTCCACTTCTGCTTTTTTCCCATTCTTTTTTCAGAGCTCAAAACGCACTCAAAATACCTCTCTCATTAAAAAAATTCTAACGAGATGCTGCCTCGCACCCTGCAAGGAGGCTGCTGGCCCTCTTGACTCTCAGCCCGCTATCCGGATAGCAGGACTCGTAAAAACTCTACGAGGAACCCGATATACCCAAAGCACCCTCAAACTTATTCCCAAACACAACACGTACATACTGCACATTGAGTTTCGCATGATCTGTTTGACCCATTAATCGGAAGTTCTCCCGCTCCAAAAGCAATGGGTAATTAACGGCAGATTTGTCCGCGGCTACCAGAGATTTGGATTCCAACAATCAATAAATCCCAGCCTATCCTAGGCAGGGAAATCTGTATATGCCTGACAAGCGACGTGCATTTCTATCTCAATAGGGTAACGAAAAGCACTCTACATAGTTGTAACAAATTATGTAACCATTTCCCTCTCCAAGTTAATTAGAATTTTAATTTTTATATATCTTTGCTTTTTATTTCTCACGTGTATTTGTTTTAGTTTAACTTGCAACTTTCATTTCTTGCCTTTACTTTCATGTTTTTACATTTCATTTACTTCTTGCCATACTCTGTAATGTTAGAGTAGATTCTCATCTTGCTTGTGATCAGAAGATGGTAGTATATGGATGGTTATTAATCACTACCTCTCTTTCGATCCAACAGTATCGAATTGAACTCCATCGCAAGTAAATACAAACCTCCTAAATTGGACATCGCATCCTCTCTAGATCTCATTGAGACTAACATGTTGACTTGATCTGATGCTGGGAATAAATTATGATTAATTGAGTTGGAGGTTTGCGACAAGGTTAAGAAATGGAAGGACAAGAGATCCTACGCAACAGTACTTGCGCATGAAAGGCTTAGCCTATACTCGCATCCCGCCTAGCCCCTAATCCACATCTCTTCATATTGTTTCTAGCACAATTATAAACTCTAATTAGTGACTAGATTTGGTATATACTTTCACGGTTTATGCTCCACTATCCTAGCCGATATGTGTTTGATTTCCCGTTTTCACAATACCAAGTTACTGGCTTGCTAAGGATTTCAACTTACTACATACAGATTGACAACCTGTATATGGTGGGAAATGGATTGAAGAAATATAGGGATTATAACTGCTCGTTTCTATCTAATTTTTATTGCCAGCAAGTAATTCTTTATTTTACCCTTATCATTTGTGACAACAAATTTCTCCCCCCACCATTATTCAATAGCTCGTCTGAAGCAAATTTCGTCAAACATTTTTCCTGAGGACGACCCGTACTCATCGTTTATTTATCGTAAGTGTTAATTGCGGTATTATTACCACTTGATTCCGTATTCCGTATTTTAAACTTTCACATTCTCATACGCGGAAACCACCTCAACAAAAATGGCGCCGTTGTCAGGGAAATGGCTTGTTTGATAACTTTGCTATTCGGATTATTTGTAAAGCTATTGTGAATATATATAAAAAAACTAAATAAAAAAAAAACCAAACAAAAAAAACATGAAAAACCAACCATTGATTTTTGCTCTCTGGATTTTTTGATTTACTGCAATTGGACTATAATTTATTGATTTCAGGGAACATTTATAACATCACAGGAGTGTATACAGCAATCTACAAGAAGCAGGAGCCCTAACTCCTTGAGACTGCCATCCCAGAAGACCAAATAAAAGAGTTAGTGCTCAGGCTTTCACCTAGACATTTTGTACTCTTATATCATTCATATTATGTTCTTTGAAATTAATTTTGATGTAAGATTCCGTCTCTGGTGAACAGTGCATCAATTCGTGTTATCTTTTCCGATTTTTCATGAATTTTGATTTAGGCGATTGCATTGAGGAGACGGGCTTCATATTATTTGAGCCAAGCAGCACACAAGGGAGATGGACCCAGATCAAGTGAAACTACGTGCAGACAATCGGATCACGCTCACAAATCATCGCATCGAGGGCTTCTTAGCCAAAACCTTTTGTGAGTGTTCTGAACTCCTTCTCAAATCCGATACCATCCACTACTCTATATCTTTTAAAGGATTCTTTGCAAAAGTGTCGTCAAGAACAAAGAGCACTAACATATTTTTGCAGAAATCACGCAAATAACGGAAAAAACCAAAAAAAGACCTGAGTGTGAATGATTGATGTGCTTTGTCTTTACAATTTTGTTGCGCGTTTCATTTAATACGGATTTAAGAGCAAAAAACCCCAAAATAAGATAAGGTGGGAATTTCATCACCCTTTCTTAGCCCAAAAACCGCAAACTTCTCATCTTGGGTAACCCAAGCCTTAACTAAAAAATACTAGACTTTGTCCCTAAGGATCTGTGCTAAATAGAACAAGAAAAGTTTAGGGAGACCCTCACCTTCATCACTAGCTAATTGAGTGGTGTTCCGAGGTTATGCCTCTAAAGAAAAGTAATTAAAGAATTTCGCAAAAATGTTGGAAACCTCCCACTGAGTATTGCACTTACCTGACCACTTGATTAGTTAAAGAAGAGTTTGACGATCCTAGGCACTCTACTCGGAAGTTGGTAGCGGGTCTAGTCGGGCTTAGGTTCACTTAAAGCTAGGTTGTGCTTGATCTTGTTTGATTTGTGATTGCGGGATGTCCGTTGAAATTAATTTGTTTTTTCCAGAAAAAAGAGAGAGAACAAAAATTATAAAAACTTTCCGTCTCTTTTCACCCTCATTGACATTACATTTTCACCCCCACCCCCTTCTTTTTACCCAAATTTCTCTTCACTTCTCTTATCATTGGTGACCCAAAACGACCATCACTTGCTGAGCTTTGTTATCCAGAACCAGATTATTCATCGTATAATTCTTTGGAACATAGGAGAGCAGCTTTTTCAAATGATAACTGGACACCACCAACTAATCAATTTCAACACATCTTTTGCACCAATTGTCAAATCCGGACCATACTTATCTCAATTATCAAAGGAACCAACCAAATTTTTTGAATCAAAGCACGTAGTCGAAAGATCCTCGTTCCGATATAGGCCAACAATTCACATCATACCATTCCTATAATGTTCGTCCTCCATCCTATCCAACACCAAATGATCCAACTTTCACTGCTCAAAATTCCATAGGACAACAATTTCAATCTTATCCATACCAAAATGTTGATCCTTACCCCAATCATGTCTATAATGTTGATCCTCCATCCACTCCTTTTCAACTTTCATATCCATTCTACGATGTTGGTCCACAATCCATTTCTTATCAACCAAATCAAATTCTTTCATCAAACACATACTTCGATTCTCATTCTGATTTTTATCAGTCATACCAAACTTTCACAACCGGAAATATTGATAAAGATAGGATTTGCCAGATTCGAAGCTCTTATAAAACAGATTGAAAAATCCACATCTAAATTTGATGAAGATGTGATGGAAGAAAAGCATAGAAACGCGGGTCAATCATACCCAACTTTTGCATCTCCTTGTGGCGTTGATGTTGAACATGAAATAAGGCGTTCCCAGCTTGAAACTGAATCTCTCTTTGAGACCCCTTCACATATCACATCCAATTTCAAAATGGACTAATCGATGCAGATTCTACAATGGTTGATTTCAAGAAAATATCCTACGATGCGCTCAATCCGGAAATAAGGAAACAATTTGACATGATTGATGCACAATTAGGACTAACCGATATCATGATTAGTGAACGACAGCCATGCACCCTTCTAAATCAAACCGACCCTTATCAGATTGAACTCCGCATCCCAAATTCTAAAAACCAATCGAGTGAACCGAGTAATCCACCGATTGAGGATGTTACGTTCAATGAGTTGTGTGAGCCCGATATGTTTAATTTACACAATTGTGAAGGGACCCTTTCGAGACGGCCACCATTCTGTTTGATCTCTACATCTCCAATCTTGAAAACCAAATGAGCTTGGGAATGATCCATCTGATGAGATGTCCGAGAATTTTGCGTTCGACTTGATTGATAATCAATGTTTGGGACATTTTTTTGGATGAACTCGCAATTTTGGACAAGTATTTTTTCACCAACTCATCACGTTCCTTCAATTCACTGTGGGCATCTTTCCGAACCTTTGACTATTTTTCCCTGAACCTCATTTGCTTGTTGATATCATTAATGACTCCATAATTTGAGAATATCTTTGAGGATGGACTCGAACTTTTGGATGAGCTAGATTCACCACCTCACCTGATCAGTACATAAATGGAGAACATTCTGCCGAGCCTTTGACTGTCGAAATTACACCTCCTTTCCTTTCCTTCAATCCATACCATTGATCTATCCTATAAGCAAAACGATATTTCGCTTTCATCTCCCATTTCAGGATCGCAAATGCTCATCATTCTATTTCATTCACCCATATCATTTCGTTTACGTTTTCAGTCACTCAAGCTTTTTCATTCAACCGTTTCATTTCTTTCTCCCTCTTTTACACATCTCATTTCATTATTCTCAATTCTATCCCTTTCACTCAAAGACATAATACCACTTCCATTCATATACAATCTTGAGTATTCTTCACTTCCATCCTTCACTTCCATCCGTCATATTTTCTTTCATCCACCATAGTCTTATCATGATAAGATTTTTGAATGGTTGGTATTGACCTTTGGGCTTTGTAAAGCCTTGTATATACTGATGAAATGCTCTCCTCTTACTGTGAACTTTCAATGCTTAACATGCTTAACATGACAATGAGGACTCTATATGATTCAGGTTTGGGGGTGAGTTTTCCTTTCTTCCATGTCATGTTTAATTATGTATTGCATTTGGACGTTTCCATTTCAATTTTTTCTTTATTTCGCAATTTTTCCTTTCTTTGGATGTTTAAATTCTACACAGCATCATATTTAAATTCCGCAATGGATATATATAGAAAACAAATAAAAAGTTGAAAGCCGGCCGTTGTTTAAATTTGGATGTTTAAATTCTACCTCCTTCCAGTGCGGCCGTCTAGCCGTATAAAAGAGCTATACCGCACTGTATTACACCGCATAGTCGGAAATTACACTTACACTTGTATTCTTGTGAATACTCTCTTTATTTGTTAATTGGAATATACTATATAATAAATTGGAGTTGTTTTACCACTAATAAACGCAGACTAATAAACGCAGAGGGCCACCATATGAGCCTTCCACTGCCGATTTCGCGAGCCACCACCGATTTTGAAGGCCATGAGGACTAACGACCATCGTTGGCTTTAAAGTTCCCCAAGTCAATCTCGAACCAAGATCCTCATTTCAATACACTTCAAACTTCGATCTTATCTTCACCTTCGACTTCAAGCTTTAACCATGTTAGCACCGCCTTCGAATTTCGACTTCTCTTTCAAGTTTCAAGCCTTTAACAACAATAGAATTTTTTCCTTTACTTTTTTTTGGACTTAAAATTAGAGAGATTTAGTTTAAACAATTAATTAATTAATTATATTTTTTGGATATTTAAAAAATTAGCGGAATTTACTTCATCTTGCACTTAATTGTTAACACCTTTAACAATGCTTATTTAAACTGCTTCTAAAAATAGTTAACAATCAAATTAGAATCAATATTTAACAAATAAGCTTAGGAAAATAACAAAATTAACTCAAAATACACATAAATTGATATCAATGCGGCCGAACGGCCGCACAAGCGGCGCCTATCCGTCCAGGCCTTTTGGCCGCACCGCTTTTTAAGCGGTGTCTCCTTCAACCTCCAAGTTGAAGTCTCCAAGTCAAATACCTTACCTGTTCGAAGTCAAAGCCTCGAGCCCTTTAAGTCCAAGTCCATGTATCGGTGCCGCACCAAGTTGAAGTCTAAGGCCCCCTAAACCCTAGTTCGAACTCTTGTCCGGAGAGAAAAAGACAACGACAAATAATCAAGGATGTGAGATAAATTAGATGTTATTATTCTCATACCAAATGCAATACATATCTATTTATTATAAGAATTTAATAGTGCCTACACATCATTATAATGGGTGTGATTATAAAAATACCAAAACCACACCTATAAACTCTTAAATGCACACCCATCTATAAGAAATAAAGTATAGTTATCATACGGTAAAAATGAAGGCGGTAGGAAACGCTCAGCCCGCTTAAGCAGCCGGTTTTTAAACACCAAGATCCATAATATGAGAACTCTATTAAATATTTTTCAGCATTCAGAAAGTTGTAGTTCGATGTCTAGATTAATTCTCTAACCATTTTACTGTTTGCCAACACTTCGACACAGCGCATCAGATTTTCCATTAAAGTAAATTCCAAAATCACATCAAGATAAAGAGTGAAGTTAATCGTGCATTTTTCAATAGATCCACACAACCAATATATCCAACAAATCTAGTACAAAGGAATAAGATAAAAGGGAAGACAAAATCTAAAAATTAAATTTTACCCAGTGAAAGTCAATCTTGGTTTATGCATCATATTCTGAGAATTTCATTTCCTCAGCAATGTCACCACCTGTGCTTTGCGTTTCTGTGGGTTATATTTTAATCCACACTATTTGTAAGATAAGAAAAGAAACAAAAAACATAATACTAGGTTAATTTTTTCGGGGTATATACACTACTTACAGATGGGGTTCATTTTGAAACATCGATTTAATGCTTGCAGCGTAGAGGTTACTATGAGATGTCAAAACAAAATGCATCACTTCCTAACAAATAAACAGACATTCTATAAATTTTCAAGATATTAACTAGTATCTAATTTGAAAAACAAAATACGACCGGTAGCAGAGAATTACAATGCCTATAAATAAAGTTCAACTTCAACGCCGCTAGTGTTATAAAGAGAGTATAGGTATGCAATCAAAAATAATCAAAATATACAATTTTACAAGAAACAATAAAGAGAAAAATAAATTAACATTATTCTATATCTAAACAAGGCCATTCATGAGGAAGATGCAAGGGATGCCTCGGCAGATAATATGTTGTTCACTGTACTTTTTTTAACTTGCGATGGTGAAGATGAACAATAATAGCACAGCTAGAGCAATTCATAGACAACTCTGACTTGCACTAATATAGCACTCTCAAATGTTGAAATATAAATTAATGAAAGGGGGGGAAGGGGAAGGAAAGGGGAAGGAGGGGAGGGGGAGGGGTTATTTAATGTTGAACTTGCCTTCCTTGATAAAAGAAGGGCAGAGGAATACTAATGCAATATAGAGGAACAAGATAAAGGTTGGGGAATTTGAAACTTTGAATAATTTCAGGGTATTATAAATAAGTGAAAAGCAAACCTGCATGCTATTCTCTTATTTTTTTTGTACATGGTTCTTGCTATAATTCCGTATTTTCTCGTCTTTTGTAGACCTACTAGGAAAAAAATTTGGTTGCGCAAACCAAAAGGAATGATAATTTTGGATTGTACCAAGTCTGAAACCAAGTGGATTTATTTTTTGCAGCATATTTTTTGATTATATTATCTTTACATCCATTTTTTTTTCTGAATATGAATCTAAATCTTAGATTCTATCTAAAAATAATTTTGATTTATCTTTTAATACAACGGTTATATGACAAGTGGTCCTTTTTATCGGATAACTACGTCCTCGAGCCCCTCGGTCTTAATGGTTTGACCTCCATTGACTTCGGCTTTACTAATGAATGAATCAGCTTCGTTCAAACCCATATTATGGCTAGCATATTCTGCTGCAGAATAAACCAATTTTAAAATGGGATATGATACTCAATAACAATTAGAATACGCCAAAAAAAAAGTGTATGCAGAGAATGAAGGCATTGCTAAAGAACTGGTACTGTTACATACTTGACTTTAACCTGGAGTAAACTTATGTTCCACAAGCATAGTGGCTGCAGGTAAATCTCTGCTTAAATTCACACCCCCTCTCATCTGTGTCCATGTGCATTTATCTGAAAATTCATCAACAAAAATATAAACTATGCTATTGCTAATACAATAGTTTTCTGAACACTTTTGCCAACCCAGGTTTTCTGAACACACTCACCCTCATCCTTTTGGAATGCATTTGCGGGTATTTTTTAGATTGAATTCTCGGAAGAAGCTTCCGAGATTTGGTAATGTTGTTAAGTGTTTTGAGCTGGAGGAGGAATTTGCCCAAGGTGTTGGAGAATTGAGTGATGTTTGTAAAATTGTGTATAATGATTTGCGGTTCGAAGGAATAAACCTAAGAAATTTATGTAATTATGAACTTGGATTATTGAGGTATGAGAGCACTTTACAAGGCTAAACTTTAGGAAAATACGATTAACCTTCATTGTTCTTTGAATAATCAAAATGAACTTTCACCATTTATCCATTTACCATCATAAATCATTTTTCAACTGCAGTTTTTCATGTGTTAGGGTTTTCGCCTAGGCATGCAAGATAGACGAGCAAAAATAAGAACATGCAACACCAATATTTAACGTGGTTCGACCAACGGCCTACTCACATCACGAAGCAAACATGAGAATCTTTTTATTTATGATCAAGAACACCGGTACATTTTATATTCTCTCTCATCCCACTCATAAATCAACGTTCATAGCAAACAAAAAGACTATTCTTGGTAAATTCATCCACCTTCATATGTGGATGACTACCTTTCACCTTTACCTTCGTCTCTTCATACAAACATAAAGACTACTCTTCTAATGAATCTTTCACCCTTCACATTTGCCTTCGTCTCTTCATACAAAACACATAAACTACTCTTCAGGTGAATCCATCACCCTTCGTCTTTGCCTTCGTCTCCTCTTTCTCTTTCCTCTTTCTCATGTTTGGTCATTTTTCTCTGATGAGATCCTTCTCTATTTATAGCACGAAATAATTGAACTCCTACTCCAATTAGGATCTCACCAAATCTTCAAAACAATTTCTTTCAAATCTTCAAACAAATCTTAAAATAATTCTCCAAACAAACTTTCCTAATTAAGCTCCCAGAAAGGTCTCTTATAAATCTTCCTACAACTCTTCAAATAAATTTCCAACAAATACTCATAATTAATCTTCAAAACGAATCTTCCAAACAGCCCAGAATTCAGCCCGAGACGATTTGAGCCAGCTCAAAATTGTCCCTGAGCCCGTCTCTTGCATCCCGAAAACAAATGTTAATTCCAAACGACTTGTGAGCGCGCTCAACATATTTTGAGCCGTCTCACACAACACGATATAGAGAATACAAGGCAAACTCAACAAATCTCCATTTTGACTTGTATTCAACAGGCCATCTTCAATCTCTTCTTTTCAACAAACCTTCACCTTGATATGAACTTCATCCATGCCATCTTCTGTTTACCGCCGCAGCAAATTTAACCTTCTCTCTCAAATCTTTGAACCTACACCGTCGAAATTACAATTTAAGAAGATGGGAGCGGACACAAGCGTCGCCATCCACCGTGAACTTAAACCATAAAATCGAAGACCTTTTGGTTCCTTACGCTCTGATACCAGTTTTTTGGTTTTTCAATAGGCATTGCAATTTTTGGTTTTTCAATAGGCATGCAAGGAAGACGAGCAAAAAATAATAATACACCAATATTTTAACGTGGTATCGACCAACGGCCTACATTCACGGGGCACACATGAAAATCTCTTTATTAATAATCAAGAATATCGGTATATTTTATATTCTCTCTCATCTCGTTCATATCTCAACGCTCATATGAACACAAAGACTACTCTTGGTAAATCTCTCCACCTTCATCTATGAATGTGCTTAACCCTTCGCCTTTTGCTTTCGTCTCTTCATATAAACACAAAGAATACTCTTCTAATTCTTGAGCTGTCTCTTGCATTAAGAGAACAAATGCTAATTCCAAATGACTTGTGCGCCGGCTCAACCCATTTTGAACCTGTCTCACACACATGAGGGTTTGAGAATATAAGGCAAACTCGACAATATGGTATTACTTGAAGAAGGCTAAATTAACTAGCGAAATATTGAATTAAATTGAAAAAACATTGAAGATTCTTGGGGTGTTTTTTTTGGGGGGCGGGGGGGGGGGTGGGGGATTCACTAAATCCATGGTATTTATATGAAATTTTATAAAGTTAACAGAAAATGTTGATAAGACATGAGAAGCTGGTAATATAGACCATGTATAAATTTAGCCAGATTCCACTCTCTAACCATATGAATAATTGCCTATAGAGCAACTTATATTTAATGACAACAAATCTGATTTTACTTCTTGGCATAATGATCAATCTTTTTTTCATTTTGTTGGCGTTCTAAATATGCATCTCCTCCATACATGAGAAACTCTATAAAACATCTACTAGGGTTCAAAAAATTGTAAAATCGATACCTCCTTCTGAATGTAGCTTAACTTGCTCCAATAATTTTACACTTGTTAATCACTATAAACTCGAGGTATTCAAATTTTCCATGTCAATTAATTTCAAATAACACATCGACATAAAGAGAAGGAGATGGCTCTGCATTTCCTCGAGAAATCAATACCGAGTATATATCCAACGAATCTACTACAAAACAAATGTGATAAAAGAGAAGATATAAAAATCCAGAAATTAAATATAACCTTAAGACCGAGTCTTAGTTCATCCACCATGTACTGAAATTCCTCCCATTTCCTTCGCAATTATAATTGATTCAATGTTTGCAGTTATTTTAGAACATAGCTATTATTCACGCTTTAAGACATTGATTCAATGTTTTCAGTTTATCATTGAGATGTTAAGACAAAGTAGAAAAATTTCCCAAGATAATTATACAGACGTGCTATAGATTTCAACATATAAACAAGTATCAGGTTTGAGATATAAAATATTAGCAGAGAACTTCATAACTTTAGATAACACAAGGTACCCATTCAACTCAGCCCAAAAATGTTAGAAAAAGACAAATAAATGCCCAGTTAAAGTATCCATCTTAGAAACAAACAAGGAAATAGTTACTAAACTAAGCTGATCAATATCGACAAGAGACAAAATAGTTATTGTGATATGTCATCATACTTTCTTAACTTGCATCGATGAAGACGAACAATAATAGCCTAGCTAGATCAATGAAACACAAAGATATTGCTCCTCCTACATAAATATAGCACTCGAGAATTGTGTAATGTTAATGAACTGTGAAGAAAAAGGTCCCAAATTTACAATTTTGAATTGCCTCCCGATAAAATAAGGCGGAGGAATAATAATTACATAGTAACTAGCCATTGATTAGGAATTTGAATAAATTCAGAGTGCTATAATAATTGAAAGGAACGACCAACTATTGGATACTATTCCTTCAAAAAAAAATATTGGATACCAAAAAATTAGTTGTATTGAGATGCATAGGATAATAAACTTTGCATCAAACAACCGGTAATATGATTGACTCTAACTTAGAATAAAAATGGTGTTCCACAAACCTGTTGAGTGCAAGTAAATTTCTGCAAAAATTCATACACCTCTTGATATATGTGCTTGTGTGTATCTGAAAACTCATGAAGCTTTCTGATTACTTTCATTAACCAATGAAAGATTAGATCAACTCTCTCTCTCTCTCTTCTCTCTCTCTCTCTCACACACACACACACACACACTCAATTAAAGCATACATCAAATAGCAACCTAAAATAAACGATGTCATGACAAGGCCGAGAAAACTACTAATTAGAACAGAAACAGCTACAAACTCATCTTATTTAGCATTCCCCATTTGCTTCATTGCACTAACGAAATATACAAGCTTATCTATTTTTCTTCACTTTCCATCACAACTGCAAAGCAAAACATCATTTACAATGTTTTTTTGTTTTTTTTTTGGGTGGGGGGGGGGGGGGTGGGGGGGAGGGGTTCTTAGCTCGGTTGGTACCAATTTCCTCTCCAATGTGAAAGTTCGCAAGTTTGATCCCCGAAGAAGGTTGATTTCCAAAAAAAAATGTGTGTGTGGTGGGGGGATTGTATTTGTTAACCATAGTATTTGTAGAGTATATCAAATGGCAGAATTTAAATAAAACGCAACATGAGAGGCCATGGAAATACTAACATAGAATAGAAACAATATCGCGAGAGGCCATGGAAATACTAACATGGAATAGAAACAATATCGCAACTTCGTAATATTAGCCAAAACTGTCTATTTCTCGTATTCCCCGGTTGCTCATTGATTAAGATGCAGTTCATCTGTCTTGCTTCATTTACCATCCTCAGATCGTAACTACATATCAAAATATCATTTACTCAAAAAGTATATGTTTTTCTTCCTAACTAACCTAAATTAGCTATATTGACACTAACTTAACAAAATCCTAGTTCAAAATGCTCTCATCTCTCTCTCTTCAAAGTATTGTTTTCCAAAACACTTCACCGCCTTCTTCGAATCTAGAAGCCATAACTTTATGCGAGAACATCGGCAAGTAAGCCCTCGAGAAACTACGAATCAATTGGTACCCCTCATGCACATGCTCTGATAATTTCATCCTTACCCTCATCTCGAATCAACCCAAACACATCCACTCCATCTTCCTCACTAAAATCCGACACAACCTCAACAACTTGTACTCAAACCTATAGTTGAACTCATCCCATTTCTTATAAACCGCCCAAATCTCGCCCTTTTTGGGGAAAATCTTATAGAACAAACCCCCATTTTCTTCCGTCTCGAATCGGACCCTGTGAGTAAGCCAGTGATTTTCATGGTGAGATTGGACTCAGAGAGCTTGAACAACCCACAGGCTAAGGAAAGGCCTTCATTTGAAAGCGAATCTCCTCGTCTGAGGTGGGGTGGAGAATCAAAGGCGTGGCTTTTACTAGGGTTGCAGATTCGAGAGGCACAATGTGGTCGATTCGAGCGTAGGAGCGAGGGAATCCTTCGATTTCTGCAGGATACGCCCAAATCTGGCCGAGCTTC